>JADLZK010008923.1:17500-326807 GCA_015847255.1 Hyparrhenia diplandra
ACATAATTTTTTATTTTTCCTGATCAGAAAAATACATGAAAAAGAAAGGAGGTAGAAAAAATTTGTTGATTTATGGTTAAAGAAGAAAAACAAGAAAACAGGGGTTCTGTTGAATTTCAAGTATTCAGTTTCACCAATAAGATACGGAGACTTGCTTCACATTTAGAATTACACAAAAAAGATTTTTCATCGGAAAGAGGTCTACGAAGACTTTTGGGAAAACGTCAACGTTTGCTGGCTTATTTGGCAAAGAAAAATAGAGTACGTTATAAGAAATTAATCAGTCAGTTGGATATTCGGGAGAAGTAATTTAATCGTTCGAATTTTTTTCTTATTTTATTAGTAGTCTTATAGTAGTCTTAGATTTTGCATTTTGATGAGCCTCGTTTTGAGGAATTCATGGAATAATCCATTTTCATGGAATAAAGAATAAGAACAAGGATATGAGTCTATCGCTTAAAAGAAAAGATCTCATGATAGTCAATATGGGTCCTCAACACCCATCAATGCATGGTGTTCTTCGATTAATAGTTACTCTCGATGGTGAAGATGTTATTGATTGTGAACCCATATTAGGGTATTTACACAGAGGAATGGAAAAAATTGCGGAAAACAGAAGTATTATACAATACTTGCCTTATGTAACACGATGGGATTATTTAGCTACTATGTTTACAGAAGCAATAACGGTAAATGCACCAGAATTCTTGGAGAATATTCAAATACCCCAAAGAGCCAGCTATATTAGAGTAATTATGTTAGAATTGAGCCGTATAGCTTCTCATTTGTTATGGCTTGGACCTTTTATGGCGGATCTCGGGGCACAGACTCCTTTTTTCTACATTTTTAGAGAGAGAGAATTGATATATGATCTATTTGAAGCTGCAACAGGTATGCGAATGATGCATAATTACTTTCGCATCGGAGGGGTAGCTGCCGATCTCCCTTATGGATGGATGGATAAATGTTTAGATTTCTGTGATTATTTTTTACAAGGAGTTGTTGAATATCAACAACTTATTACACAGAATCCTATTTTTTTAGAACGAGTTGAAGGAGTCGGTTTTATTAGCGGAGAAGAAGCTGTAAATTGGGGCTTATCAGGACCAATGTTACGAGCTTCTGGAATACAATGGGATCTTCGTAAAATCGATCCTTATGAGTCTTACAATCAATTCGATTGGAAAGTCCAATGGCAAAAAGAAGGAGATTCGTTAGCTCGCTATTTAGTACGAGTCGGTGAAATGAGGGAATCCATAAAAATTATTCAACAGGCTGTAGAGAAAATTCCTGGAGGACCTTATGAGAATTTAGAAGCCCGACGCTTTAAGAAAGCAAAGAATCCTGAATGGAATGATTTTGAATATCGATTTCTTGGTAAAAAACCTTCGCCCAATTTTGAATTATCAAAGCAAGAGCTTTATGTAAGAGTAGAAGCTCCAAAAGGCGAATTAGGAATTTATCTGGTAGGAGATGATAGTCTTTTCCCCTGGAGATGGAAAATTCGTCCACCGGGTTTTATTAATTTGCAAATTCTTCCTCAGCTAGTTAAAAAAATGAAATTGGCTGATATCATGACAATATTAGGTAGTATAGATATCATTATGGGGGAAGTTGATCGTTGAAATGATAATAGATAGGGTAGAGGTAGAAACTATCAATTCTTTTTCGAAATCGGAATTATTAAAAGAAATCTACGGACTTATATGGATTCTACCCATTTTGGCCCTCCTACTGGGAATCACAATAGAAGTACTCGTAATTGTGTGGTTAGAAAGAGAAATATCCGCATCGATACAACAACGTATTGGTCCTGAATATGCTGGCCCCCTGGGACTGCTTCAAGCTATAGCAGATGGAACTAAACTACTTTTAAAAGAGGATATCCTCCCATCCCGAGGAGAGATTCCTTTATTTAGCATTGGTCCCTCTATAGCAGTCATATCCATTTTATTAAGTTTTTTAGTTATCCCTTTGGGATATCGTTTTGTTTTAGCTGATCTTAGTATTGGTGTTTTTTTATGGATTGCGATTTCAAGTATTGCTCCTATTGGTCTTCTCATGGCAGGATATAGCTCAAATAATAAATATTCTTTTTCAGGCGGTCTACGAGCGGCTGCTCAATCTATTAGTTATGAAATACCATTAACTTTTTGTGTACTAGCAATATCTCTACGTGTGATTCGTTAAAATAGGATCTTTTTCCTCTAAAATACATTGAATGCTTATCTTCCTTTGCTTATTCTGTATTTGCGTTGGTAAGTTAAACTCGATAGCTATATGAGTGAAACAAAACAGCTTATTAATTTGTAGTAAAAATAAAAAATCTCATTTCCTACGTACAAGAAAAAAGTTCAAGTAAACATAAGGAGTGTAAACTCTTTACCCCAAGGTTGAGATTGTTTAATTAGTCATCATATCTTGAAGCGGGCAAGAATAAAAGATTCGCGGTATGGAATTCCATTACTAGAATATTTGGAGTTATTACTATAATTTAAACTTATAACCATAAGGCAATCCATCAAAAGTTAGTGAGGGATTAGGAACACTAAAGTACATACAGGATTAGTAATGAGAGAATCTAAATTATTAGACATTTTTCCTCATAAAAGGAATCATAATAAGGACTTGAAATTGGTGGAAATGATCAAGCAGTACTTTCTTCAGATTCCGGTCTAGAGTATGTTCCCATTCACTTGTTAAGGAAATGGCTATCAAGAACGAATTAACCCTTTATTCTTTTTTTTTAAGTATACCCCTCCCGGGGAAAGAAGAATAGGACAAAAGATATGGAATACAATACAAAAAAGGATCTTTATTTATTCTTTCCTTCCTTTATCCCTATTCATACAGAATTCCTCATGAACTAATGCCAAATTCTTTCCATTTATTAATTGCTATAATGAGTGATTTATTCCAATATTAAGTTATTACCGAACAAAGAAAAATTTTATTATATAAAGGATGAGATCAATTCGGAAGCGCTTTTTTGTTATTCTAGCAGACGTAATTGCTTTGGTCTAATTTTGGGCTTTCCAATCAATTTTATCTTACCTAATTCTATCTATGCCCAGGGGATAATACCGAAACGAAACAATCCTTTCCTTTTTTCTGATCATAGAGGAGCCGTATGAAGCTAAGGTTTCATGTACGGTTTTGGAATAGCGGTGGGAACAGTGATGTTATCATCGACTATGATTATCTAATAGTTCAAGTACAGTTGATATAGTTGAAGCACAGTCCAAATATGGTTTTTTTGGATGGAATCTTTGGCGTCAGCCTATAGGTTTTCTAGTTTTTCTAATTTCTTCTTTAGCAGAATGTGAAAGATTACCCTTTGATTTACCAGAAGCAGAAGAAGAATTAGTAGCAGGTTATCAAACCGAATATTCTGGTATTAAATATGGTTTATTTTATCTTGTTTCTTACCTAAATTTATTAGTTTCCTCTTTATTTGTAACTGTTCTATACTTAGGCGGGTGGAATTTCTCTATTCCCTATATATCCTTTTTTGGATTTTTCCAAATGAATAAAATAATTGGAATTTTGGAAATGGTAATAGGTATCTTTATTACATTAACTAAAGCTTATTTATTTCTCTTCATTTCTATCACAATAAGATGGACTTTACCCAGGATGAGAATGGATCAGTTATTAAATCTTGGATGGAAATTTCTTTTACCTATTTCTCTGGGCAATCTCTTATTAACAACTTCTTCCCAACTAGTTTCACTATAAATAAGAATACAATAACAGTAAGAATATTTTCAACACAAAAGTTCTCTCAAACAAGAGAAAGAAACATACCTTTTTCATATATAGATTTAGAATATGTTCCCTATGCTAACTGGGTTCATTAGTTATGGTCAACAAACAATACGCGCCGCAAGATACATTGGTCAAGGTTTAATAATTACCTTATCCCACACAAATCGTTTACCTATAACGATTCACTACCCTTATGAAAAATCAATTACATCGGAGCGTTTCCGGGGGCGAATACACTTTGAATTTGATAAATGCATTGCTTGTGAAGTATGTGTTCGCGTATGCCCGATAGATCTACCCCTTGTGGATTGGAAATTTGAAAAGGATATTAAAAGAAAACAATTGCTTAATTATAGTATTGATTTCGGAGTTTGTATATTTTGTGGTAACTGTGTTGAATACTGTCCCACAAATTGTTTATCAATGACTGAAGAATATGAACTTTCTACTTATGATCGTCATGAATTGAATTACAATCAAATTGCTTTGAGTCGGTTACCAATCTCCATAATGGGAGATTACACAATTCAAACAATTAGGAATTCGCCTCAAAGTAAAATAGACGAAGAAAAATCTTGGAATTCAAGAACGATTACGGATTACTAGGTATTAGGATTTTTTTATTAGAAAAATCCATTTTTACTAACTCTAACGAAAAAAGAATAACTACTGCTTAACAACTTATATGCATATACAAAAAAATATCCTAATACCTTTTTCCTTCCTTGAATCTTTTAGTTTTAGTCAGTTCATGAAAAATTTTATACTAGAAATTTCTTCTTATTCATAATGGATTTACCTGGACCAATACATGAGATTCTTGTGCTATTTGGGGGATTTGTTCTTATACTAGGAGGTCTAGGAGTAGTATTACTTACCAACCCAATTTATTCTGCCTTTTCGCTGGGATTAGTTCTTGTTTGTATATCCTTATTCTATTTTTTATTAAATTCCTACTTTGTAGCTGTCGCACAACTTCTTATTTATGTGGGAGCCATAAATGTCTTGATCATATTTGCTGTAATGTTTGTAAACGGCTCAGAGTGGTCTAAAGATAAGAATTATTGGACGATTGGAGATGGGTTTACTTTACTCCTTTGTATAACTATTCCTTTTTCACTAATGACTACTATCCCAGATACGTCGTGGTATGGAATTCTTTGGACTACAAGATCTAACCAAATAGTAGAACAGGGTCTCATAAATAACGTTCAACAAATTGGGATTCATTTAGCAACCGATTTTTATCTTCCGTTTGAACTCATTTCCTAATTCTTCTAGTTTCCTTAATAGGTGCAATTACTATGGCTCGACAATAAGAAATACTTAGAATGAGTCAAAATTCTTAGAATTTCAAATATAAAATAAATAACTAAAGAATCACAAATTTGATTTAGTAAAACCCATCTACTGCCAACACAACAAATACCTTCTTTTCTCTTTTGTTGTGTAATTGTTCTATTCTAATTAATTGAATCGGTTCAATTCTTGCCCTCATATTGAAATGAATCGAGATTGATAAGGAGTTAGTTAATGATGTTTGAGCATGTACTTTTTTTGAGTGTCTATTTATTTTCGATTGGTATCTATGGATTGATCACAAGCCGAAACATGGTTAGAGCTCTAATATGTCTTGAACTTATACTGAATTCAATTAATCTAAATCTCGTAACATTTTCTGATCTATTTGATAGTCGCCAATTAAAAGGAGACATTTTCGCAATTTTTGTTATAGCCCTTGCGGCTGCTGAAGCAGCTATTGGACTATCTATTCTTTCTTCCATCCATCGTAACAGGAAATCAACTCGTATCAATCAATCCAATTTTTTGAATAATTAGACATAGAATCCTCTAAACAAAGGCGGATATATAATAATAAGAAACATTAAGATGAATAGAAATCTAATCTTATTTTCTTATTAGTGTTTAATAATATCCATTTTTGGAGTAGGTTATTTCAGAGTATTGTTTTTTACTTATTGAATATTGCATTTTTGCAATTCATTGATATTGCAATTTGAATATTGCAATAATTTATATTGAAAAGATGATAGCCAATAAATTGGCTAATTCAAATTAGTATGTAGAATTCGTATAATTATGACTGTTGAAGCCTTAAATTCAAGTCTCTTGGCTCTTTTCACGCTTTCTCACAAACAGATTACGAAATATATTGCATTATTTGTTAAAGTTTGGATAAACCATTGCTTCATCTGGTGTATACAATACATCTCATTTATATAGTACTAATTTCATTTTTACCAGATCGAAAATTTTTATGTTGAAAAGGAAAATTTAGAGATCCAATGTCACATTCTGTAAAAATTTATGATACATGTATAGGATGCACTCAATGTGTACGAGCTTGCCCAACAGATGTATTAGAAATGATACCTTGGGATGGATGTAAAGCCAAGCAAATTGCTTCCGCGCCGAGAACCGAAGATTGTGTGGGTTGTAAGAGATGCGAATCTGCCTGCCCAACGGATTTTTTAAGTGTCCGCGTTTATTTAGCGTCTGAAACAACCCGCAGCATGGCTCTATCTTATTGATACGTTACAAAAAAATCCACTTGAATCGTCTGATTCCTCTTTACCGAAGAAGCCTGTGCTCGAAATAATCGAGCATGGGCTTTTCTGGTCAAAACGTATCTTGTCTTTATTACTTTATCATGAGTTATTTTCCTTGGTTAACAATACTTGTTGTTTTGCCGATATTTGCAGGTTCATTAATTTTCTTTTTACCTCATAAAGGAAATAAAATCGTTAGGTGGTATACTATAGCTATTTGTTTATTAGAATTCCTTCTAATGACTTATGCATTCTGTTATCATTTCCAATTGGAGGATCCCTTAATCCAATTAAAGGAGGATTCTAAATGGATAGATGTTTTTGATTTCCACTGGAGATTGGGAATCGATGGACTTTCATTAGGATCTATTTTATTGACAGGATTTATCACTACTTTAGCTACTTTAGCGGCTTGGCCGGTTACTCGGAATTCGCAATTATTCTATTTCCTGATGCTAGCAATGTATAGCGGTCAAATAGGATTATTTTCTTCACGAGACCTTTTACTTTTTTTTATCATGTGGGAGTTAGAATTAATTCCTGTTTACTTACTTTTATCCATGTGGGGGGGAAAGAGGCGTCTGTATTCAGCTACCAAGTTTATTTTGTATACTGCAGGCGGTTCCATTTTTTTCTTAATTGGAGTTCTGGGTATGGGATTATATGGTTCCAATGAACCCGGATTAGATTTAGAAAGATTGATTAATCAATCATACCCTACAACATTAGAAATACTACTGTATTTTGGCTTCCTTATTGCTTATGCTGTCAAATTGCCGATTATACCTTTACATACGTGGTTACCAGATACCCATGGGGAAGCGCATTACAGTACATGTATGCTTTTAGCCGGAATTCTATTAAAGATGGGAGCATACGGATTGATTCGGGTCAATATGGAATTGTTACCGCATGCTCATTATCTATTTTCCCCCTGGTTGGTAATAATAGGAGCGGTGCAAATAATCTATGCAGCTTCAACTTCTCTTGGTCAACGAAATTTCAAAAAAAGAATAGCCTACTCCTCCGTATCTCACATGGGTTTCATAATTATAGGAATTGGTTCCATAACCAACATTGGACTAAATGGAGCTATTTTACAAATATTATCTCATGGATTTATTGGTGCTACACTTTTTTTCTTGGCGGGAACGGCTTGTGATAGAATGCGTCTTGTTTATCTCGAAGAACTGGGGGGAATATCTATCCCAATGCCCAAAATTTTTACCATGTTTAGTAGCTTTTCAATGGCTTCTCTTGCCTTACCGGGAATGAGCGGTTTTGTTGCAGAATTAGTAGTATTTTTTGGACTAATTACTAGTCCTAAATTTATGTTAATGCCAAAAATGCTAATTACTTTTGTAATGGCAATAGGAATGATATTAACTCCTATTTATTTATTATCTATGTTACGCCAGATGTTCTATGGATACAAGCTATTTCATGTTCCAAACAAAAATTTTGTAGATTCTGGACCACGGGAACTCTTTCTTTTAATCTGTATCTTTTTACCAGTAATAGGAATTGGTATTTATCCAGATTTTGTTCTCTCTCTATCCGTTGATAGGGTAGAGGTTCTATTATCCAATTATTATACTAAATAGGATTTTATTTTTTTAACCAGTCCGCTCTATATTCCAGAGTGGAAAAATACAAAATTCAGAAAAAAGTAAAAAAGTATAATTAGATCTATCTCGAATTTTTGAGAACCCCTTGAACGTCTTTTCAAAGGGTTCTCAAATCAAACAAAAAAGGAAAAAACCTGAAGGTTTTATGTTATGTAATTATTTAGATGGTAATGTAAATGAACCGTAACTATGTAAACCTATTCCTAACAGATTGATACCAAAATAGCAGATCCAAATTATAAGAAATCCTATCGAAGCTACAAGTGCAGAATTCGTACCCTTCCAATTTTGATTTGTTCTACTATGTAAATATATTGCAAATATGGTCCAGGTAATAAATGCCCAAGTTTCCTTAGGATCCCAATTCCAATAGGATCCCCATGCCTCATTAGCCCATACTGCTCCACAAAGAATACCCACGGTTAAAAGAGTAAACCCTAGACTAATGACACGATAACTCCAAGAATCCAAACGCTCAGTTAATTGATATTTGTAATAATTTGGAAATACGGGAAAAGAGGTGTTTTTTAAAGCACTTCTTTTTGCATATAAATATTCAATCTCACTAAAGAAAAATGTTTTAAGAAAAACATTTTTCTTTAGTGAAAACAAATCGAAAGAATTTCGAAATCTAATGATTAGAAGAGCAGCGGATAATAAGGATCCGCACAAAAGAGTTGCATAGCTTAGTAACATCATACTGACATGCATCATTAACCACTGAGATTGTAGAGCAGGTACTAGTATTGTGGATTGATGCATTTCAGTTAAAAGACCCGACGTGGCAAAGCCTTGCGTTAAAATAGTACTTGGCGTAGTTATTGTGCTTAAATAATTTTTCGAGTTCTGTATCTTAGGAATAGTATGAAGAATATACAGAGTCCATGAAAGGAAGATCAATGATTCATATAAATTACTTAATGGAAAATGTCCCGAAGAAACCCAACGAGAGACTAAAAATCCTGTTATAGAGAAAAAAAGTAGCTATCATTTCCTTTTTCTGACGAATCACGTAATCCCCTAAGTTCACGAACTAATAAGGTTATCAAATGAATCGTAATCACAATTGAAATGGTTGAGAAAGAGATATGAGTTAGTATATGTTCTAAAGTTGCAAATAGCATAACGATAAGGTCCCTTTACAAAATTGGAAATTTCGAATTGAATCCATTTTCTAATTTATTGTATTCTTTTTCGAGAATGCCGCCACTCGGATTCGAACCGAGATGCTTGAGCACTGCTTCCTAAGAGCAGCGTGTCTACCAATTTCACCATGGCGGCTAATTTAAAATAATAAATAGTTAACTTAAAAGAATAATAGTTATTTTATCGTGAATCGTCGAGACTGGGAGAGGCCATAGAATTTAGGAACATTAGAAGTTCATCATTAACTACAATGAAATGAATTTTGTATTTTTTTTTAGAAAAATTTATAGAATGAAAGCCTTTACACTCTTATTAATATGATTTACCAGTCCTAAACCCATTTATATGGGAATTTTTGATAAGATTAGGTAGAGCTTGTAAGTCCTATTGCAAGAATAGTCTACTTTTTATATTTATAATAGAATCCTCATAAAAATTATATTTATAATAGAATCCTCATAAAAACGAGGATTCTATTATAAATATAAAAAAAAAGTTCTTTGATAGGAAAAGAATACTGAGGACACAATATACCAAAAAGGACACAATATACCAAAAACTTTTGTTCTATATAATGATAATGGAGGGATTCATTCTAAGAATATTGTACCGAGGAATTCGACACATAAAAGTACATTTATTAATTAATCCGAATTATTCCTTCATATTAAATAATTGGAATTTCTTTTGGATAGTTCAATTCAGATTATTTCAAAATCTTATTATTTGTTTGCTTGTTGCCCAGAAAAACCTTTTGGTTTTGGATGCTCGTTGCCGCTAGAAAATGATCTTGATTTTGCTAAAGAATAAGATTGTACTATGGAAAAATAAGTCTTTTTTTTCCAAAGATTTTTACGAATACGCTTTTTTGACATCGAAGTACGTTTTTTTGGAACTGCCATTCAAAAGGGGAATTACTTTTTTCTAGTTGTATGTGAAAGACATCTATTGCCGCAAATCAATCCTTCTTTCTGTTTTTTCTTAGTATTTATACTTAGATACTGAAAGATACTTAAATGATACTGAAAGATACTGAAATTCTAAATTCTTCTTTAGTTCATTTTGTCTAATGTGGGTAAGACAAGAGTTTTTTAAGATTTTCTATTTAAATCAATTTATATATTAAATATACTCCATATATAAATATTATGGTATAGGGGATAAGCCCTCATATAAGAGGGGGATATAAAAAGAAGGAAGGTAAAATTCAATTCAAATAGTTAATTAAGTTCAGAAAGCTATTCCATAATTGAATTCCAATAAAAAAAATACTTAGTCTCTTAAACAAGACATTCTAAAACTTAGAGAATTCTATTCATTAGGATTTCCTTTTATATGAAATAAGAAATATTCGAGAATTTCCTATAAATATAGGTTTTCTTTGGAATTAAATCAATCAATTACGAAACAACAGAGCTCTTTTATTTTAACAGAAAGAAATACAAAAATGATTAGAAAGTCAAATTATTCAATCTTTTTTTGTATTTTCATAAATATTTTTTTTTAACTAATAACTAGTAACTAGATACCGAAATTCTTTGATTGACTTTTTGAATTTAAGTAACTAAACCCATTCTAAATTTTGGAATATTTTAATGAGAGAAATTTGAAAAATCCGGAATTCCTGTATTTTTTCTTTTTCTTATTTTGTTTTTTTAATTCCTTTAGAAAGAGATAAGAATAGGTTTGGTGAATCGGAAACAATTTTATTTTATAGAAAAATTGAACTATAAATTTAAACTAAAAATTGCTATTTCTTTTCTTATGGAACATACATATCAATATGCCTGGGTAATTCCTCTTCTCCCACTTCCAGTTATTATGTCAATGGGATTTGGACTTTTTCTTATTCCCACAGCAACAAAAAATCTTCGTCGCATATGGGCTTTTCCTAGTATTTTACTCTTAAGTATAGCTATGGTATTTTCACTTCACCTGTCTATTCAACAAATAAATGGAAGTTCTATCTATCAATATCTATGGTCTTGGACCATCAATAATGATTTTTCCTTAGAATTTGGATACTTGGTCGACCCCCTTACGTCTATTATGTTAATACTAATTACTACTGTAGGAATCTTAGTTCTTATTTATAGTGACGATTATATGTCTCACGATGAAGGATATTTGAGATTTTTTGTTTATATAAGTTTTTTTAATACTTCCATGTTGGGGTTGGTTACTAGTTCCAATTTGATACAAATATATTTTTTTTGGGAACTTGTCGGAATGTGTTCCTATTTATTGATAGGCTTTTGGTTTACGCGGCCAATTGCAGCGAGTGCTTGTCAAAAAGCTTTTGTAACTAATCGTGTAGGGGATTTTGGTCTGTTATTAGGAATTTTAGGTTTTTTTTGGATAACGGGTAGTTTGGAGTTTCGGGATTTGTTCCAAATAGCTAATAACTGGATTCCTAATAATGGGATTAATTCCTTACTTACTACTTTGTGTGCTTTTTTATTATTCCTTGGTGCAGTTGCAAAATCTGCACAATTTCCTCTTCACATATGGTTACCTGATGCTATGGAAGGACCCACTCCCATTTCGGCTCTTATACACGCAGCAACTATGGTTGCTGCGGGGATTTTTCTTCTAGCTAGACTTCTTCCTCTTTTCATATCCCTACCTTTGATAATGAGTTTCATTTCTTTAGTAGGTACAATAACACTCTTCTTAGGAGCCACTTTAGCTCTTGCTCAGAGAGATATTAAAAGAAGCTTAGCCTATTCTACAATGTCTCAATTGGGTTATATGATGTTAGCTCTAGGTATAGGTTCTTATCAAGCTGCTTTATTCCATTTGATCACTCATGCTTATTCGAAAGCTTTATTGTTCTTAGGATCCGGATCCGTTATTCATTCAATGGAACCTCTTGTTGGATATTCACCAGATAAAAGTCAGAATATGGTTCTTATGGGTGGTTTAAGAAAATACGTTCCAATTACAAGAACTACTTTTTTATGTGGTACACTTTCTCTTTGTGGTATTCCACCTCTTGCTTGCTTCTGGTCCAAAGATGAAATCCTTAGTAATAGTTGGTTGTATTCACCCTTTTTTGGAATAATAGCCTCTTTTACTGCAGGATTAACTGCATTTTATATGTTTCGGATATATTTACTTACTTTTGATGGGTATTTGCGTGTTCATTTTCAAAATTACAGTAGTACTAAAGAAGGTTCGTTGTATTCAATATCCTTATGGGGAAAAAGTATATCCAAAGGAGTCAATAGGGATTTTGTTTTAATCGCGATAACGCAGTAAATCAGGAAAATCCCGGAAAAGGTGCGACACCGAGGATTTGACCCTGGTGGGTAGCGCCCAGTTGGACCGTCCTACTATTGGACTACAAGCTAATTCGCAAATTATGTAATGATTGGTATATAATTGGATGTGAGTGTCTTGTATCTTCATAAATTGAAAATATCTAGTGAGAGATGACATCAATACGTGAAGTGTATTTGAGGGATGATGCGTGGCATTTACTTGTAACATGAGGGGAGGGAGTAGTTCGCTCAAATTCGAAAAAAAAATATTGGTTACTCAATTGAGACATCGACACAGAGCATCAGTTTTGACCACGCATGCAACTTTTTCGTAACAACCGAGCAACTCACGTGTCGCATGACGGTTAAAACTAACGTAAGCAACTGCCACATCATTTACAAGTCGCAGTAAGAAATTAAGCAAAAGCAATCGAGGTGAGTTTTCCCTATTTTTAAAAAATTTACATCAATATCAATATAATTCAATCGAGCACACACCTACCGTCCATGATTTCCCATTGGTGCACGATTCATTCAACGCTTCACTGAATTTTGTCACTCTTTCTTTGCATGCAAAAAAGTTTGATTAGACTATGCACGGTAAGAGCGCGTCCCCAACGATAACAGGGAAATCGCTAGCGACTTAGCCTCCGTGAATAATAAAAAGGACATCAGCAAGCATAGCCGAGCATGCTGTGGAGAACGTGTGAGATAGGCTATTGCTGTCTCGCTAGCGCTCACCCTGGGCATTGGTTAACCGAAACCGATCGGTCGGTTCCTCGTTTTTATTGAAATTCGGTTATCTGAAAAACAGGGACCAATCGGTTCTTCCGGAACCAAGCAAATTCGGTTTTAGGTTCTTTCGGTTCCGTTTTCGGTTATAACCGAAAAACCGAATTCATATCAGCACGAGAGAAAAAAGAAAAGGAAAAAAAGAGAAAAAAAAAGAAACAATGGATGCAAGTCTGTGGGGGGCTGTCGCTCTCGCCGCCTTGAACCCGTCCTTTGGAAGGCTGGGCCCTTTGCCGCTGCATGCCTTGGAGGTCCGCGCCACCACGTAGAAGCCGCCACCACTGCGCCTTGGAGGGCCGTGCCACCACGCGCTGGAAGCCGCTGCTCTAGGGCGGGGAAGGAGTAGCCGGCGGCGGAGCGAGGGGTGTCCCTCCCGTCGCCCGGGTGGAGCAAGGGCGGGGCGGGACGGAGGAAGGAGGAGGGCGCCGGGCGTCTTGGGAGATTAGGGGGGCGAGGAGGGGAAGTGCGGGCAACGGGATTGTAATGGTGGCGGCGGGTCGCGTCCCCCGTGCCGGTGGCTTGAGCGGTGTAGGCTACGGGAGGGGAGATGAGTGAGCATTTATATTTAGGTTTTACCTGTGTATTGGGCTGGGCTGCATTTTGATGGGCCTTCATACTACAATTTGGTTTTTTCGTCAGTTTGTTAACCGAGCCCAATAACGAATTAACAGTATAAATTTCGGTTCTTGAGAAGTGGGAACCGGAAGGAACCGAAATTTTTGGTTTTAGTTATTTCGGTTTCGGTTCCGGTTAGTTAGGTTCGGTTCTCGGATTTTTTGTGCCAGGGCGAGCTAGCGCGGTGCTCTGGTCCGCTTTTAGCCAATAGAATTTGAGTCCAGTTAGCAATTTAGTCTCCGTTGGGGACGCCCTAATATGCATGGTAATACAATATCATCTGCCGCGATTGGCGGAAAACTAATTAAGTTGGATCGTGCCGGTCGTTATTTCCAAAAGTCACCGGTGACCTTTCCAGACCACAAGTTGTGTGTTGTACACTTGTACTGTGCTGTGGAAATTCTACGTGCAAGCATCCTATTTAATTTCTTCGTACCAGACGTTTCAACCTTCAACGCGCCCTAGAAAGTTGGACGAACTACGTATACATATATCTCTAACTAGTAGGATTTATATATCCGTACAGTATATCATATAAGCTCTTGACAATCTCTCCCCGTCATAAAGAATTTGAAAAACATCTTGCCTGACCTTAATTACAATGGTAAATATAATTGCATTTACGTATATTTTTAATCACAAATCATATATAGTTTCCATGGCCCCTTTTTCCGCACACGTGGCCTGATGATCGCTGAGGCCAACAATAATAAACACGAACAACATTGAAATGTCGCAGGTATTTTTGTTGGCCAAGTCCCCTTGAAAAATCCTAATGATAAACAACAATCTTCTGGAACCCTAGCTAATATAAATCTTGCACGCGTGAAGAAACAGATATTGGTCATGGCCGACCCAGATCAGATGATGTAAACCTTCTCTAGATTGCCGTGTCCGGCCATTTTGTAAGTGCTGCTGCTAGAGTCTACTAAACCAATCACGCGCTTAGGCGTGATCGAAAAAAAAAAAAAAAGAGTCTACACTAAACCAAAGCCCACTTCGTCCAGATTTTTTCCCGCCGATCCTATCGGATCATCCCATGCCATGGAAATTCTTGTCCCTCTTGGAATTCTTTTAGTTCTTGTAGGCGCCACCATTGACCGTGACCACGCCAAATACGTACAGCAAATTAACAGTCACCACCATTTGTTTTATCAGTTTGGCATGCATCTTGCTTGGACAAGTCACCAAATTAAACTCGGTGTCCCCTATACCAGTATAAATACGTACCCTGGCTACTCGCCACATCTCATGCACCGATCCATCATCGATCACAACAGCCATCTGCTCATTCATATAACTTCGTGAGCATCAGCAACAAAAATGGCGTCCTCGTCACTGAAGCTGCTAGCGTGCTTCGTAGCCGCAGCTCTGTCCCTGGCAGCCATGGTCGTCACGCCGTGCGCGGCGCAGAACTCGCCGCAGGACTACGTGGACCCGCACAACGCGGCGCGCGCGGACGTCGGCGTCGGCCCGGTGTCCTGGGACGACACGGTGGCCGCGTACGCGCAGAGCTACGCGGCACAGCGGCAGGGCGACTGCCAGCTGATCCACTCCGGCGGGCCCTACGGCGAGAACATCTTCTGGGGCTCTGCCGGCGCCGACTGGTCGGCGTCCGACGCCGTGGGGTCGTGGGTTTCCGAGAAGCAGTATTACAACCACGACACCAACAGCTGCGCCGACGGGCAGGTGTGTGGCCACTACACGCAGGTGGTGTGGCGCGACTCCACCGCCATCGGCTGTGCTCGCGTCGTCTGCGACAACAACGCCGGCGTCTTCATCACCTGCAACTACAACCCGCCGGGCAACTTTGTCGGCCAGAGCCCATACTAGACGTGTGTAGTGTGCCAGCCGCATATATGAATGGATGAATAATACATGCAAGTATACCAGGGTCGGAGGCAAAATAAATTGTTGTCAACTTTATACCATACTACGATTGCTGTTATTAAATATAATAAGTCAATAAAATCATTTGTGATTGGTGAGGCATATATATTGTTCTTATTTTCATCGCTACTGCAAAAACAATTTTCAGGGACATGATCATTGGGAATAAAGGGAGTAAGTAGCGGCATTCAGGTCTTTTACCCTTTTCCTTGCTAGCAACATCCGGTCCCAGAAGGACATGTATTCTAGGACGGAGGGGTAGACCATAGCAATGGATTGCTGATTGGTAAAAAGTTTAGTATCCTCGAACCTCTAAAATTTATAATAGATCATTTCGGTCCGTATATTTATTAGCCTCCAATTATCGATTGGTACATATAGATCCCGTGGGGCGGTATAAAATTTGGGAAGCATAAATAATTTCTAAAGAAATGATTATCAACTATGTATATCTCATCGAGATACACAAGTTTGGTTTTAGTGATTTTATCTACGTTTGTTTAAAAAATTTTGAATTCTAAAATATGAGAATTTTGAATTTAAAAATATGAGAACTTGAAATATATAGATTATATTTCCAAATAAATTCTGATTTATTATTGTTGGACTAGTGGTTCTCAACACGGGGTAGGTCCTCCGCCCAGGCGGTGCCCTGGGGGGAGAGAGGCTAGTGTAGTGAAATACAAAGTAGGAATGAATAGTAATGGTCCATAAATGGTGGTTCTGTTAAACGGCTTATCACCCGACCCGGTCAGCAATATTTTCTCTCACAAAGATCGGCCGGCCCGGCGAGTACTTCCCTCTCACAAAGATCGGCCCGCCCGGGACAACCCGGCCCGAACAGGCTCGGTGTTCACCAACCCCCTGTAAGGGAAGGTCACCCTCCTTATTTATAGTCATACAAGCGCCTAAGAGTACAAGATTACAAATATGCCCTCTAATATTCCTAGCATATTCCTTCCTCCTCTTGTAGAACGCGGGGTCTCTTGCGCACTTGTACTTCTCGCGCCACCTTCTTCCCCGATGAGTCCCCGTCGGGCTGGCCCATGCTTTCTCCTAGGACCTCCGCCCGGCCCAGTCCCTCACGGGCCATCGGGATCACGGGCAGAACCCGCCTCTCGGTGCTTCTCGGGCGACAATCATAGGGCACCGGCGGAGGTGGCGACCTCCGCCCGGCCGATGCCGCCCGCGGCGGGGCCGTCGTCTTTGGGGAGCCGCCGGGCGAAGGTGGCGATCTCCGTCAACTCGGTGGCGGAGGTCTCACGCCGCAATCCTTTCCCTGAAAGAATGACATTGTGGCAACGACTCAAATTTGTTAGCGCAGGTCAATATACCGCACGTACTCTCCGCTCACGGACACCTCCGCTTTGCCACCTGGGATCCATGTCCCAACAGGTTCCCCCCCTTGAGGGCGAAAGGTCATAGGCGGAGGCGTGCCTTCGCTCTCAACAAGCTGTAGTCTTTGGCGGAGGTGTTGAGGGTTCCTCCCCGGGGACAGCGTTCGCGTGGGACCTTCGCTTTGAGGAATTTGAAGCGTCGCGGCTGTAGCGGACAAAAAAAGACGCGCCCTTCGAGGCTGAAATGACCGTTTTTACGCCCGTTGGTTGCGACCGTTCGTTTTGGGATGCGAAGGGGTCGCCCGGCGACGACTATAAAGGCGGTCTCCCCCGCGATGGAGGGTACCCCGACCATCGCTTTCGCTCCTTGCTACTTTCCTGTGCGCCGCTTGCTTCCTTCGTCGCCTTTGCTTCCGCGCACCTCCGCTTGCTTCGCTCTTTTCGCCCGATTGCATGCGTGTGAGTCCCGACCGGCTTAGCGTAAAGGGGCCACTTCCCCGTCCACGAACTTTACGGGCCATACGCGGAGCTTCTCCCGTATCGCTCTAGTCGGTTCGCTCACCTCACGAGGAGTGCATGTTGGACGCTGCTTGCGCCCAAGATCTAGAGGAGACCCTTTCCGGCGTCGGCGCCTCCGTCGGAGATCCGATGGCGCGTGAAGATGTCGGCGCTACATACGAGGTCGGGTCCGTCGAAGATGACCCGGGGTATGCTTCGGCGACCTCCGCTTGAAGGGGCATATCCGCGCCGACTACAAAGTGAAGCTCCCCGGGGGAGGCGGTGCCCGTGCTCTTGGAGCCCCAAAGCCGGTGGGGTATCGTCTTCAAGGATTTTTTTTTTGTCGCGGTCTCCGCTTTTGCCATACTCGTCTTTTCTCGTGCGGTAGTGGAGTCCTATGATGTTCAGTTCATCACTCACTCCCCCATGCGTTCCTCGCGTTGGCGGTTCGTGTGGGCCTGCGAATCCTATGGAGGAAAAGCGGAGGTTAACAACTTTCGTCGAGTTCTACGAGCTGCACAAAGTACCGAAGACCCGGAAGTTGGCCGATGGGAGCGAAGAAGCTGCAGTTGGGGGTGCCGCGACGTTTAGCCAGCGCCGCCACTGGGCGGCGGTGAGAAGGCGGAGATCTCCTACGCCTTGAAAAACAAGTGGGAGCTTGGGTGGATGGAGTACTGGTTCTACGCCAAGTCGACTCGGACGAGAGAGGACGGTCGGCGGGGTTGATGTGAGCCGGTACCCCTTCACGTCAAGGCTCGCCCCCGTCAACATCGTCGCCCGGCCGGATCCAAACGACAAGTTGTCGGAGAAGCGGACGAAGTGTCGCGAGGCCTTCCTTCCGGCTGCCGATACTCCTCCGGCCGCGACGTCGAGGAGATCTCTGCGGCGAAGTGTTGATATTTCTTACACGATCCCAATTAGGAAGGCGAAAGAAATATATATGGGAAATCTATCTAATCATGTTAGCTTGGATATGGGATTAACCTCATGATCCAATAAAGCGGAGTTAGGCGGTGTTAGTAGTGGGATGTAAACTTAGCATCATTATCCATAGTGGAGTTAATCTCACCGGGATATGTACTCAAGGTATACCACTTATTTCTAGGCATTACCTATACACTAGTCTACGTCACCCTAGCAATAACGCTCAAAGAAATGCGGGGCATGGTATTCTGATTGGCCTTGATGAAAGAATGAACATGATATCGCAAGCACACGGATAGAAATACCAATTGTAGCACTTCACCGGGAGTAATCCGGTATCGTATTTATATTTTACCACGGGGAAGGGAGCCTATGGAAAGTAGAGAGAAAGGATATCTAATGATTTATATTGTGATTTATTTATGAGATCCACCTTACGTATTATTGTAATGCGTGAGTAGCCATATGCATCTAACATTACTCAACGGGGATAAGTCACAGGATAAAGATAAATATATAAATGATAAATACCCAAGTCTAAGATCATCATATGCCACTAGTATCATACGAGCTATTAACATGTTATAGAAAGAATAGAATGAATATTCCTAAGATACTCCTAATCATATATGTCAAATGAATACTACAATTAGTGCAATACATCTAGCTATCATGGCAAGGTTGGATTACTTCTACACATGGCAAGCATTACCAATAATAACCAAGGACCGAAACTTGATCATTACCGTAATAATAAACTCGACTAGTCCTACATTAGGAGGGTGGATTCCAAAGGACTCAACAGATTTGTCACTCCCCGCGATCTACCACACGGCCCGGAATGTAGGGTGCAATTGCGGATAAACGTTGTATAAACCCCACGTTTACACATTGCTTATCACCCACATAGTGATCATCTATATGGATGCTATACAATTCCATGCATAAAATATAAAGCAATCTTACTAAACTAAACATATAATCATAGCAAGCATAAACACATATCAATAAGAATATAATAATTATATAGATCAAAGCCATAACAATTGTATTCTAAATATAAGAGTACTTACGATCGAATATAGAGAGAAGTCTCAAGAACGATGATCCTTGCTACTTCTTGACTATTAGGAACTCAAGATGAACTTGATCTTCAACTAGAACTAGCTAGATAGCTAACTACTTCTAGTATGAACTAGGGCTTAGGTCTAAACTTGGCTGGACTAGATGGGTATGAGTTGATGAATGAGTATGATAATGAAATTGTTATCAGCCACGGGGTCAATTTGGTCTTCTTATATAGTACTTGGCGATGAACGTCAACCCTTGGATCAAACCGACCTTCAACAACGGTGTAGATACAACCTCAAAGTCGGTGGTAAACCGACCTAGAAAGGAGGGAGGCTAACAGGCCGACCCACCTGGCGGCCGGCCTACATGGCACCGGCGGCGCCGGGGTGGAGTGCCACCTTGGCATCCCGTCTTTTACGGTGTCCTCTCGGTATCTTCTAGAATGTTTTAGTCCACTTTTCGGGTTGAGTTACTTCACGGTCAAGTCTTGTCTTCATATGTCTTGTATATTCGGAACTTTCTCCATTCTTCTTTGCATTTATCTATCAAGTCCCTAGAAAGTCACGAGAATACCAAAACTCGTGGAATTATGTTAGTTAGACCCCTAGACTTATGTTTGGTCTTTAACTTGAGCCCATATTTCATGTTATTTAACTTATAATATTATGCTATAACAGGTGTCAACAAGCTCCCCCAAGCTTACCTCTTGCTAGTCTCTTAGCAAGACACATGATATTATATTAAACTACTTACTTGGATCGGGAGTTTTTTGCAACGCTATCACACCTTAAAAGTACACATGCTTTCAGACAAAATTTCTCTCGAATAGATAAACTTTTTTAAAACTTCAACTTACCCAATTACCTTTTTTACCTTTTGGGGCTTATATCTTTTTCTTCAATCTTGGGTAATTGAAAGATAGAACAGATCAAGTCGAACACTATATCTCAAACTCTTTCGATCAACTGTCCTTTTGGAGTTTTTGCTGGTTTTTAAATAAAACTCAAAGTTCCTCAGTATGACTTTTCTCTAATCTCTCATATGTGGTATTTGTGGATCCTCTCTAAGGCAATAAGGTAGTGGTTGCCTTTCTCTCATGATATGTAGTATTTTTGGCTAAGGCAGTAGCACACTATGCCTTCTTCTCTCTCACCCTATATTTAAGGCTTATATGTGGAGTTCATAGGTGGGAGAAAATTAAATCTACTTACTAAGCATATATTGTAAATTCAAGCAATGGATCCAAAGTTACAAGTCACACTGATCAAGTGGTGCATGTGTGTGGTGGATGAAATATAGAGAACATAGTAAGGTGTATAGTGAAGTGAATAGAATAGATGAGGGGAAATCTTACTTTTTGCTCCTTGAGGAATCTTCTCTCTTTTGGATTTGGAAACTTTATAGAGAACCTGGGTTGTATCTTTTTCTTTCTTTATTTTTCTTTTATTTAGAGAGGTGGGCTCTACACACCCTAGACTTTTGTCTTTTATTTCCTCTCTTTAAAGATGTGGGTTCTACTCACCCTCAGACACTTGTCCATTTTTCATCTTTATTATTTTCTTTTTTCTTAGGGAGGTAGGCTCTACTCGCCCGTAGGACTTTTGTCCATTTTTCATCTCCCTTTCTCTCTCTCTTTTTTTTTTAGTCTACAACCCAGATCTCTTTTGTAATAACTTTTTGAGAGGTAAAATATAATGGAGCTTTTGTAAGATGTTGGCTAGCAATGAATGAGTGGATGGGTGATAGTGGTATATATGGTGGATGCGTACTTCCATGATGGAAATAGCATATGTGTATGGAGTCAAGTGGAGTGGAATGAATGGAGTGGAGTGTACATGATCAGCATGACAAGTTTCTAAGGGTTGACAAAGATTGAACAAACTCAATGCAAAGCAAGCGACCTATATATATATCTTAAAAGTTTTCCTAATCTAAAGAGTATGTATATATGGCTGTGGTAGGAGGTTCACACTCTTGTCACACAGGAACTTATCATGTGCATTTTCAATTTTCAAAATATAAATCTCCAGAAATCTAGTGTCACTAGGAGTAAGATCAAATAGCAGCTCGGACTATCATATATCATATCCGTCAATTACCTAGACTTTAGAGCAAGCATTTGCAACCCATAGGTTTCAGGTTTTAGAGTAAACATCAAAGTACTTTTGCAAATGGAGCTCAAGAGAAATTAAGCTTGAAAGCTAGGTACTAGAAAAGTATAACAACGGAGCAACTATTCATCATCTCCATGTTGATTTTTAGGATTCCTTTTAGTTGAGCAAAGTAAACTTAGTGAACACTCTCTCTTGATTCTTTTATTCACACTCTAACAAAAGACTTTTTAAACTATTAGACTCTTAACAAACTTTCTAGCAAACAAGATATTTAACTAATAATAATAATATAATATAATAGATAGATAGTAAGATACTTATCGGGATAACTAGGGGTTGCACTCCCCAAGCTAGATTGGAGTGTAATCTTCAATGATGTAGAAGTTGAGGTAGTTGGCAACAAGGGATGGTGCCTAACATATCTCTTCTCCTCTTGAAATCTGTTGATCTCAAATAGACAACAAAGCTAGTGGAACTTGGTTAAGCATTAGGGGTTAGCCACATTGCTTTAGGTTGCCTGGGATATATTTAGATTTTCATTTTTCAAATTTTTATTTTATTTTATTTTTATATGCAAGAAAATATAAAGTATAACTTGTGCATAAATATTTTACCTTTATTTTATTTTTTATGCCACCACAGCAAATAGCCTAGAGGTGTTTAAGCCTCGGGGATATTAGCATGGGGCTTAAAGGTTTTCACAAAACAAAAGCTCAAAAAATATTTTTGTTGTTTTCAAATGCAGATATAAGATACTAAAAAAGATATGATAGAGAAAGAATAAATATGCGGTGCGAGGATTTTATTGATAACTTACCGACTTACCTTTCGGTGAGGATTCGGTGTTTTAGAGTCCTCCGAACAGGACTTCGAAGTTACGCTCTTTACTCCCATGGTATATCGGTTGTCACAATTGGTGGCAGCGATGATTCTATGGTCTCTTCCGATGATGTTTCGGGAGATGTCTTCTTCTTCCTCCATCTTTTGGATGATGTACTCTTCTCTGGAGTAGTTGATTCTTCTTTCTCCGTGGATGTACTAGGTGTAAGAGCTTTAGCCTCTTCACTTACCTTATCTTCTTCTAGATTTTTGATCCATAGTCTATTATGGCGGCGACGAGCTGCCCTCGCTTTTTCTGAGAAATTCATGATAATTATAACTATTAAAGTAAACACGTACCTTCTCTTTAGAAAATTGGAAATGAATCTCTCCTGTATGGATGTAGATGATTGCATGAGTAATGTTGAGGAACGGTCTCCCAAGCACTAGTGGAGGATCTTCTTCTTTCCCCATGTCCATGACTACAAAGTCGGTGAGAACATAGTGGTCCATAATCTTGACGGGTGCGTTTTTGGCAATTCCTTCGGAACTCAGTAAGATTGGTGCGCCATCTGCAGCTGCACATATGTTGGTTGCAATGGCAATTTTCCAAATAATAATTCATATGTAACCTTTGCCATTAGATTAACACGGATCCAAAGATCGCAAAATGTATTATAGAAAGTTAAGCATTGAATAGAGCATGCGATGGTAGGAGTGCCTGGATCATCTTGCCGACGAAGCATTGAAGATTCAAGTAAATGGTCATTATAAGATGTTGTTTTATTTACTACCATTACCTTTGTAGACTATGCCATCTTGTTCTTGTTCGATTCTCGATTCCTTCTTACGTTTCGATTGTAACTTTCTATCTTAGGTTCTAAAATATAATGATTGGTATTTTGGGAATAAGTAAGAGAGGTGTGTACCTTGTTCTTGAAAGTGAATTTCTCCCTCTTCCCTTTGATATTGAAAACAATCTTCGCACTTTATGCATAGATGACGGCTTTTAGTGAGCATAAGAATGGTCTACCGAGTATGATTGTTGCTCTTTCATTTCTTCCGGTGTCTACAAGCTGTGAAGTCTGGCCGGCACGTAAGAGCCTCCGATTCCCACACACACGTCTTCAAGGATCCCCTCGGGATAACAGAATGATTGATCTGCAAGCTGCAAGCACATATTTGTTTTCCAAAGTGGTTCACTATAAATCTTTTCATAAATTACCTTTGGTAGTATGTTGACGCTTGAGCCAAAATCACAGAGAGCATTGTCGAATGTGTGTTGTCCAATCTTGATTGTAATGACTGGCCTCCCTGGATCTTCCTTTTTAGGTGGCATTGAGTCATCCAACCAACAGCTTCCTGAGGTCTCTCTATAGTAACGAGCTGCATTAAAAATATCGACAAGGTTTGCGGTTTCTAATTCTTCCGATCGCCCGAAATCTTTCCGGTGTGGTTAGTGGAGCAGATAACTGAGAAATCTGAGATTCTATCATCTTATTAAAGTTGTGCTGATTCTTTATAGCTGAAGAAAAGCTTTCTAAACGAGTATTGATAAGTTCAAGAGCTTTATTATTAGTTGCTATCTTTCTTGACAGATTCTCCATAGTCTTACCTTGGTTAACAACAAGGTCTCTCAAAGAAGGTTGATAAGTATTAAAATTGTTACCGGATTGTTACCTTGGTAGTTTCCTTGATAGTTGGGCCTCTGTTGGTTCCAACCTTGATTCTATTGAGGACGGAAATTATTATTGTTATTGATGAAATTGATGTCCTCGGGATCTCGGACAATTCTGCCGGTGTGGCCTAAGTTTCCACATTCTTCACATGTCATGTATGAGTCTTGAATTTGCATTATCGCCTTTGGTTGAGGATCTCTATCCTCTATCTTCTTCATTATAAGGTCCATCTTAGCAGATAACATATCTACTTCTTTTCATTTGGTGCATTCCTCTCTTGCGAGATTGACGCTCTTCACTCCAACCTTGGTTGGAAGCCATCTTCTCCACAAGTTACGTGGCACGAGTTAATGTAAGTGATAAGAAAGCACCACCAGCTGCAAAGCATCCATAGTTTCACGAGCTTTGGGAACAAGCCCATGATAGAAAGTCTGCATCAACAGCCACTTCTCCATCCCATGGTGTGGACATTCTCGAAATATATTCTTGGAAACGCTCCCATGCTTAGGGGTGATTCATCATCTTTGTTGTTGAAAATTCGATATCTTCCCTCTTAAGGCATTTGTCTTGCCTCTGAGGAAAGAACTTAGCAAGAAAGGCTGTGGAACAAATATCCCATGTTGTATTCTTATCTTTTGTAGCATAAAACCATTGTTTGGCCCTTCCCAAAAGTGAGAATGGAAAGAGACGAACAAGATTGCATCTTCTCGACACGTCCTTCATAGTAAATGTGCTGCATATCACCCGGGGAAGTGTTGGAGATGAGCACTAGCATCTTCATGTGCCTTTCCATAAAATTGACTAGCTTGCACCATATTGATGAGCCTTGGCTTAAGCTCAAAGCCTTTGTCTCCAACCTCTACCTTCGAACCAACGAGAATGTTGTCCGTGGTAGGAGCCGAGAATTCACGAAGTGTCTTGGTTGCCATAGCTTCAAATTCAGATGTCAAGTCTCTAGTAACTTGATTAACTTCCGATTCAGTAGATCTTGGATTCTCGGATGATGATGATGATGATGACGGTCTTTGGAGTTTGTCGAGTTTTGCTCTTGCCTGCCTGATTAATTTTTCAGGATCTTTAATAAAATTTTTCGGAAGGTTCCAATTCATACATATATTTTTCCTCGCATAAGATAAAAACAAAATAGAGAACAGGGGTGAACTTTGTTTGAGTATGTGATAATGGGTTCTCAATGTATTAGGTAGTGTAAGGGATCTCTCTCGGTTTCCTTATATGATGTGTTTATAAGATTTTTGGCTAGCACCCTTTCTAACTAGTAAAGTCGAAACAATACTAACTTAATAGGAGTAACACTATCTAAGTTTTGGCTAATACCCTTCCAAACTAGAAAATTTCGGAAAGAAGCACTAGAAAAACTTTTGAAGTTTTGAAAACATCTTTTCAAAATTGAAAGATTGACTATGCTCTCCCAAACTAGGAAAGTTTTGAAAAACAAAGTCAAGAAAAATTATTTCTCTAAATAGACTACGCCTTCCCTAAGAACGGCGCAGAGAAATGCTTGTTGATATTTCTTACACGATCCCAATTAGGAAGGCGAAAGAAATATATATGGGAAATCTATCTAATCATGTTAGCTTGGATATGGGATTAACCTCATGATCCAATAAAGCGGAGTTAGGCGGTGTTAGTAGTGGGATGTAAACTTAGCATCATTATCCATTGTGGAGTTAATCTCACCGGGATATGTACTCAAGGTATACCACTCATTTCTAGGCATTACCTATACACACTAGTCCGTCACCCTAGCAATAACGCTCAAAGAAATGCGGGGCATGGTATTCTTGATTGGCCTTGATGAAAGAATAAACATGATATCGCAAAGTTTACGAGATAGAAATACTAATTGTAGCACTTCACCAGGGGAGTAATCCGGGTATCGTATTTATATTTTACCATAGGGAAGGGAGCCTATGGAAAGTAGAGAGAAAGGATATCTAATGATTTATATTGTGATTTATTTATGAGATCCACCTTACAAAGTATTGTAATGCAGAGTAGCCATATGCATCTAACATTACTCAACAGGGATAAGTCACAGAATAAAGATAAATATATAAATGATAAATACCCAAGTCTAAGATCATCATATGCCACTAGTATCATACGAGCTATTAACATGTTATAGAAAGAATAGAATGAATATTCCTAAGATACTAATAATCATATATGTCAAATGAATACTACAATTAGTGCAATACATCTAGCTATCATGGCAAGGTTGGATTACTTCTACACATGGCAAGCATTACCAATAATAACCAAGGACGAAACTTGATCATTACCGTAATAATAAACTCGACTAGTCCTACATTCGGAGGGTGGATTCCAAAGGACTCAACAGGATGTCACTCCCGCGATCTACCACACGGCCCGGAATGTAGGGTGCAATTGCGAGATAAACGTTGTATAAACCTCACGTTTACACATTGCTTATCACCCACATAGTGATCATCTATATGGATGCTATACAATTCCATGCATAAAATATAAAGCAATCTTACTAAACTAAACATATAATCATAGCAAGCATAAACACATATCAATAAGAATATAATAATTATATAGATCAAAGACATAACAATTATATTCTAAATATAAGAGTACTTACAGATCGAATACAAGAGAGAAGTCTCAAGAACGATGATCCTTGCTACTTCTTGACTATCGGGAACTCAAGATGAACTTGATCTTCAACTAGAACTAGCTAGATAGCTAACTACTTCTAGTATGAACTAGGGCTTAGGTCTAGACTTGTTTGGACTAGATGGGTATGAGTTGATGAATGAGTATGATAATGAAATTGTTATCACCACAGGGTCATTTGGTCTTCTTATATAGTACTTGGCGATGAATGTCAACCCTTGGATCAAACCGACCTTCAACAACGGTGTAGATACAACCTCAAAGTCGGTGGTAAACCGACCTAGAAAGGAGAGGGGCGACAGCCGAGCCCCACTGGCGGCCGGCCTCTACTTTGGCGGCCGCCGTGGTGGAGTGCCACCTTGGCATCCCGTCTTTTCGGTGTCCTCTGGTATCTTCTAGAATGTTTTAGTCCACTTTTCGGGTTGAGTTACTTCACGGTCAAGTCTTGTCTTCATATGTCTTGTATATTACGAAACTTTCTCCATTCTTCTACGCATTTATCTATCAAGTCCCCGGAAAGTCACGAGAATACCAAAACTCGTGGAATTATGTTAGTTAGACCCTAGACTTATGTTTGGTCTTTAACTTGAGCCCTTATTTCATGTTATTTAACTTATAATATTATGCTATAACAGGTGTCAACACGAAGTACTCGCCCCTTAAGCGAGACAAAGAGGGGTTCGAGGTGGAGAAGATTAACCTCCCGTCTTTGGGGAGGCGGAGATGGTTCCTTGCCCGTGCCTTGGTATCCAAGCGCCCGAAGGCATGAGTGCGGATGCCTTCGTGTTGACCGTGGAGATGGAAGCCTAGGATCTTCGGGACCCATCGGCACGAAGGAGTTCCTTTGCGCGGAGGTCTCGGGCGGGGAACATGCCCCATCCGAACCGAAGTTTTTGAAGACATGGGGGTCACGTCACGGCCCTCACAAGGTGCCGGGCCGGGTGCTCGCGGAGATCGGCGACGCGAGGACGATCGGCCGCTAATTTGGAGAAGGCGGCCTCCGCGGTACCCGCCCAAGGTGAGAAGAGGAAAGCCCCTCCTATGACTCGTGGGAAGTCGAAGAAGGGCCGGAACAAGGAGGGGACCTCCTCTCGCCCTCCCGCTACCGGTCGCCGCTACGGCCAAGGAGGAGGCCAAGAAGAAGAAGCAACGGCACACGGAGGGGGGCCGAAGCGGGCCGTGCGGAGGGGCAATCCCCCGACGGCCCGCAGAGGTGAAGATATCGGGGAGCGGCCACGGCTGCCGCCGGGTCGTCTGGATGTGCCGCGGCGTTCTTGGCGGGGGTGGTGCCGGGTCGGCCTTGAGGGCGGACGACCGCCCGCCTGCCGCCTTTGTAAGCGGGCATTCAAGGCGGGCGGAGTCGAGGTTTCAAGGCGTCGCCAATCCTTTGGATGGTTGTTGACACTGTTATAGCATAATATTACAAGTTAAATAACATGAAATAAGGGCTCAAGTCAAAGACAAACAAAAGTCTAGGGGTCTAACTAACATAATTCCATGAGTTTTGGTATTACGTGACTTTCAAGGACTTGATAGATAATTGCGAGAGAAGATTGGAGAAAGTTAGGAATATACAAGACATATGAAGACAAGACTTAACCGTGAAGTAACTCAACCCTAAAAGTGAACTAAAACATTCTAGAAGATACCAGAGGACACCGTAAAAGACGGGATGCCAAGGTGGCACTCCACCTGGCGGCCGCCCGGTGCCATGTAGGTAGGCCGCCGGGTGGGGTCACCCTCGTCGGTCTCTCCTTTCTAGGTCGGTTTACTACCGACTTTGAGGTTGTATCTACACCATTGTTGAAGGTCGGTTTGATCCAAGGGTTGACGTTCATTGCCAAGTACTATATAAGAAGACCGGTGACCCCTGTGGCTGATAACAATTTCATTATCATACTCATTCATCAACTCATACCCATCTAGTCCAGCCAAGTCTAGACCTAAGCCCTAGTTCATACTAGAAGTAGTTAGCTATCTAGCTAGTTCTAGTTGAAGATCAAGTTAATCTTGAGTTCCCCGATAGTCAAGAAGTAGCAAGGATCATCGTTCTTGAGACTTCTCTCTTGTATTCGACCGTAAGTACTCTTATATTTAGAATACAATTGTTATGACTTTGATCTATATAATTATTATATTCTTATTGATATGTGTTTATGCTTACTATGATTATATGTTTAGTTTAGTAAGATTGCTTTATATTTTATGCATGGAATTGTATAGCATCCATATAGATGATCACTATGTGGGTGATAAGCAATGTGTAAACGTGGTGTTTATACAACGTTTATCCGCAATTGCACCCTACATTCGGGGCCGTGTGGTAGATCGCGGGAGTGACAGTCTGTTGAGTCCTTTGGAATCCACCCTCCGAATGTAGGACTAGTCGAGTTGATTACGGTAATGATCAAGTTTCGTCCTTGGTTGTTATTGGTAATGCTTACCATGTGTAGAAGTAATCCAACCTTGCCATGATAGCTAGATGTATTGCACTAATTGTAGTATTCATTTGACATATATGATTAGGAGTATCTTAGGAATATTCATTCTATTCTTTCTATAACATGTTAATAGCTCATATGATTCTAGTGGCTTATGATGATCTTAGACTTGGGTATTTATCAATTATATATTTATCTTTATCCTGTGACTTATCCTGTTGAGTAATGTTAGATGCATATGGCTACTACGCATTACAATATTGTAAGGTGGATCTCATAACTAAATCACAATATAAATCATTAGATGTCCTTTTTCTCTACTTTCCATAGACTCCCTTCCCCGTGGTAAAATATAAATACGATACCGGATTACTCCCGGTGAAGTGCTACAATTGGTATTTCTATCAGGCGCTGCGAGATATCATGTTCACTCTTTTATCAAGGCCAATCAAGAATACCATGCCCCCGCATTTCTTTGAGCGTTATTGCTAGGGTGATGAACTAGTGTATAGGTAATGCCTAGAAATGAGTGGTATACCTTGAGTACATATCCCGGTGAGATTAACTCCACTATGCATAATGATGCTAAGTTTACATCCCACTACTAACACCGCCTAACTCCGCTTTGTTGGATCATGAGGTTAATCCCATATCCAAGCTAACATGATAGATAGATTTCCCATATATATTTCTTTCACCTTCCTAATTGGGATCGTGTAAGAAATATCAACAATGGTCTTCCTACCTCCAGTGGCGACTCCGGCTCGCGCAGCCGGGGGGACCGAGGGGAGCCGGTCGGCATCCGCGTCGTCCGCCGGAGGCTTGGCCGAGGGGAGGTATGCGTTGCCTCCGCTTCGAGGACTCGTTTGTCCTTCCGACGGGCTTGAACATCACTTACGCTCGGATGCAGGAGCTCCGGCTGCTCATGAAGCGTCCAAGGTCGCCAACACCGAGGCGGAGAGCTCCGGTGCAAAGGCGGTGAAGGCGGCGGAAGTTTTTGGGGGCTGCGATCGGGCGGCCTCCGCTCGCGTTGCCGGTTTAGGTTTGTTTCTAGTATTTTATTTCTTTTGGTGCTTGCCTAGCTTTTCAATCTTGTTGATGTGTTGTTTTTCTTTTCGGATGGTGGCGAAGATGCCGCTGCCGGCCGGAGATGGTTTCTCCCGTCTTGTTGCCGAGGGCAGCCTGAGTGAGTTGTCTTCGCCGCTTGTTTATGTTTTGCTTGTTTTTTATTCTTGAACTTGCTCCTCCTCCGATTAGATACTATATGTAACTATTTTTCAGAGGGCGATGTTCAGGAGGTTCGAACAAAGCTATGGATCGAGTGTTGGTATGTTTCATATGCTTTGTACTTACTTGCTTGAGCTTTATTGCGTTGGCGGAGGTCTAATCTTTTGTTTGCAGATGACCACTAGCTTGGAGTGCGGCGTGCTTTCGGGTTCATCAGGAACTCGCATCTCGCGATAAGATCCTGGTGGACTTGACGGCACAGGGACTCGCTTGGAGGGAGGGGAAGGAGGCCTCCGATGCTCGCTAACTCGGGGAACGGAGCTACGCTCCCGGGAGGCCGCAAAGGGGCGAAGGAGGCGCAAGACGCTCTTCTTGGCCGTGCCGAGAGGGCCGAGAAGGCTCTCGAGGACTTGCGGAGTGAGCTTGAGGAGGCCAGGTCCAACCTCAACTCTTCTTGCATCCGGGTCTCGGAGAAGTAGAGGCAGTTGGAAGGCTGTATGCTTCCGGCGTCTCCGCCGCCCATGCCTACGCCCGAAGCTATCACTTCATTCGGAGCTGTTACTACCCTTCCCCATGGATGGGAGTAGTACGGTGTTATTGGATGGATGTCGCGCAACCGCAAAGCTCCGGGGGGTGCTGCGGGGCATCTCTAATTTTGGTGCCCGGGCGCGCAACGAGCGTGACACGCATCCTTGCGACCGAAGGTTGTGATCATGTTGGTCGGCTTTTGCGTCAAGGACTCGCATGTGCCGACGACGCTAACGGAGCTCGGCGGCGGCACCTCGAAGTTTGTGGGGTCTTTTATGAAGAGGTTTTGGTCGGGCCATGGGCGGCGAGAGGCTTCTTCTCTTGCGCGCTCGCTTCTTCAGGTAAGCTTTTCACCTTTAGTTTTGTTCCGGACTTTGTGTTTTCGGGCTATTATTAATGATTGTGTTTTGGACAGACCGGTCCTCAAGCGGAGGTTCTGTTGAGCCTTGTGGCGGCAGATGATGGAGCTCGAGGGATGCGCCTTTGCCGGCCTACCCAAGAAGCGGAGAGGACAGGGTCTCCGGATGCTTGAGGACGCGGAGGTGTAGATGATTAGGATTTTTTCTTTTCTTAATTATGTAACTTTTGGGGTTTTTTTTTGCGCGGATGTCTATCTCTCGCTTTGTACGAAATCTTTGGAATATTATTAAATGGAAATCTAATATTTTATTCGTATCGATGATTCCCGCGCAAGTCCCACGATAAGGAGCCTGCGCAGGAGGTGGATCCTTCGTGTTTTTATCGCGATGGTGTATATGTTGACAGAGGCCTTTGGGAGTTTTGGAGGGAGACCTTCGCCATTCCAGTGTAGATGAAATGTACGAAGATGTATTGTTTGACTTAGGCGACGCGCGGATGGCTTTTACGAACTCCGTAGCTTGGGAAGGACCTCCGCCTAGGTCCGAATCGGGATCTTTTCTTTATAGAAGAGTCTTGTAATTGTACAAGTGCTTATCAATAAAGACAATTTTTTATTTACCTATTTTCAAACACTAGATTGTGTTGTATTACTCGCGTTCTCTCCTTTCTTTGCGTCCCATGTTTCGGGCCGTAGGCCTTCTCGTTTTAATGGGTTTGATAGCGATGGTTGGTCGCTTGTTTGCGGCGCCAATCCGCTCCCCTTTCGCCACGAAGTATTGGCGCGGAGCGAGGCTTTTCTTCGCCTTATGCCTCATTTGCCCGCGAGAATGGTGGTTCTTGCTTCTCACCTCCGCGGGTCTCGGTGTGGATCTCGCATTTGGATGCTTTATAGATTTATTGAGTTTTTGGGGGATGTCACGAATCTTTACGCGGTCTCCCCTCAACTCAATCTAGTGTTTAACTTTTACAAATCTTTACACGATTTCTTGTCTTCCGGCTTGCAGGTAGCGGAGGTCAACGTCCCTGTGCTCATCGTGGTTCGCAGAGGTTTCCTACTTTGTATAATAATCGCCCCGACCGGGTCGTGTTGTGAGCGGATGGGTTTCTTTTATAGGGTCATTGTTATTGATGACACTCATTACCTAGGTCCTTTGTTAGGTCCTGTTAGGTGTAGTGGACTAGTATATAATTCGCGGGCTCCCCTAGGTTAGTAGAGGTACGATGTGTGAGTCTAGCAGTGGTTTAGTGCTCAGTGCACCGACAATGTAAGGATTCGTATTTGGTGGTCTAGGCTGTGTTTTTGGGTATCCTCCTATTCATTTATTGGAAGTTCGGACTAGAACAGACACGAGCTATTAACTCTTGCCAATGGGCTATCAATTCTTGGCGGTGAGGCTTAGGGCTTCCGATAACATTTGGTCTGAACTTGGGCATTGTTGCTTGACTCGGACCTTCGCTAGGACGACTTCGGGTCTATTTCTTGCCCACTGGCCGGAGGTCGGTTTGCACCAGGAGCTTTTATGGCGGTCTGGTTGGTTGTACGAGAGAACGCGTCGACGCCGGCGGAGGTTCCTCGTCGCGCGAGGAGTGAAGTCTGTTGCCTAGCATGGTGGTGTATCTCATCTTCTTTGTCTTCCTGTGTCTGCGCCACCACTATACCATCTTCTGCGAAGATGTTTGTAGCTTCTCGAAGCATACAATGTCGAAAGCACCCGTGTATTTTGTACATGATACTGACAAAATAGAAACATCCGGATTCTCTTTTTTTGTTATTATGTTCATTTTCCTCGTTGCCTTTTGTTGGTGGTGAGGCTTTTTCGACGCTGAAATGGACAGTCTTTTTCAATTTTTTGTTTTTCCGGCGCATCTTTGTTGCACCACCTCGATGCCTACGCTTTGGGTAGGGCTTGTTTCGAGGATTTCGAGACCTGTTTTTTGGTCCTTTAGAGGTCATCTCTCGGGTTGGAACCTCCGCGTTCTTACCCTTGAGGTGTTCTCTCGAGAGTTTCTTTACTCTTGTCGAATTACGTGACTGCGTTGCTAGTCACTTTCGACTTTGCTTTTTTCATCTTGGCGACATTTCCTCTTTTTATATTATAGAGGATTTTTATATTAGACTTGCCTCATTAAAAACCTCACCTCCGCTAGGAGTTCCCTGTGAGGAAAAAGAGTGCAAGTCTTTTGTAAGAACGGTAATTTCTACTACTAATGCATGTAAAAAGTAAAGTACTATCCGACCTCCGCTTGTAGTTTGCGCAAGGCGGATTTACATGTTGTGCTTGCAGAGGTTGTCCACCGTGCGGAAGGCTCCTGGCCTTGCTGCCGCATTTAGCGATGAATGGGCCTTCCCATTTTGCCTGTAGTTTTTCTGTGGTGGAGGCATTTGGTCTTTTCTTGAGGACTAGGTCTCCTTCCTCTATGTTCTTCTTGCATACCTTGAGTCATTCGACTTCGACCAATTTGGCCCCTGTATGCCTTGGCCTTGGTGAGTCCTAGTATGAGCCCCTCGTACTCGGGGTGGTGTTGTTTGTTTGCGGGCATTCCGGCTGATAGCAAAGTAGGATTTGACCCCCGATGGTGACATTATAATTGCGGAGGCCCTCGCTCCTATGCCGCCCCAAGCTCCATCTGTCGGTATACCGCCCAGTTTTGAGCTTTGGTCTTGCTGTTTTTGTTCGTGGGGTGTCCATTCTCGCTACTGAAATCTGCCAAAGACTTGAGATTTTATTGATGATCGGTGGACAAACGAAATTTTGAATTGTGATAGCTCCGCTGCCCACTTGCCGATTCTCGCCACGATGTTTCCTTGTTTCTCGGGACCTCCGCTAAAGGTTGTGAGGTTGGCTTTGTTATTTTGTAGGAGTGGAAATAGTGTTTGAGTTTTTACGGATGCGGTCGGGAGTGTGTACGCTATTTTTTCTATTTCGTGTAGTTGATCTTTGCTCCTAAAAGGGCCTCCGAGACGTAATACACTGGGGAGTTGGATGAGGCGGTTATTTTCGAGCTTTTCTTGCAATCGCTGCTACTGCGCTGATTGCATGATCGGAGGCCGAGAGGTATAGGAGCAAAGGCTTGTCTTTGTAGGGGGGGGCCATCAAGTTAGTTGTTCTTGTAAGTACTCTTTGAGCTTGGAAAAGGCCTCCGCCTGCTCTTTACCCCATTGGATGTGTCCACCTCCGCGCAGAGCTTGAAAGAATCGGAGGCTTTTTTCTCTGCTGATTTGGAGATGAACCTCGTTTAATGCGGCGATTCCCGCCCGTTAGTTCCGTACTTCTTTCTTTGTTTTTGGTTCGGCCATGTCTCGATTGCTTTTGTTTTCTCGGGTTTGCTTTTACACCGTCGGAGCGACAATGTACCCGAGCACCTTCGCTTTGGTTGCCCCGAAGATGCACTTTTCGGGGTTCAATTTGAGGCCGAACCTTTTCGGGTTAGCGAATGTCTCCGCAGATCGGAGATGTGATCCTGTTCTCTTTTGCTCATAACTATGAGGTCATCCACATATGCTATCATGTTCTCGAGTAGTTGCCCTACCGGGACTTTGCCCGTCATTCGGGCGAAGGTTGCGCCTGCGTTCAAAGGGCCCTCGGCATTCTCGACAAAGCAAGATGTTCGAATGGGGTGGTGAAGCTAGTTTTTTCTTCGTCTTCTTTTCTTAACCAGATTTGGTGGTATCCCGAGTAGCAATCGAGCAATGAGAACCTTCGGCAACCTGCCGCCTTGTTGACGGAGGTGTCTATTCTTGGTAGGGGGTAGTTATCCTTCTTGGTTGCTTTGTTGAGGTCTGGGGAAGTCTATGCACATCCTCATCTTTCCGGAGGTTTTCTTTGGGATAAGGGACGACATTCGCCCGACCCGGTCGGTGTACTTGACTTCTCTAATGACCTTTGCATCGAGCAATCTTTGGACCTCCGCCTGGGCTGCGAGTATTCGTCCCTCCGACATTTTCCTTTGTCGCTGCTTCTTGGGTCTCATTTTTGGGTTGATATCTAGGACATGCTCGATGGTGTCCCTATCGACTCCTCGGAGGTCCGCCGCCGACCAGGCGAATATGTCTTTATTTTTTACCAGAGCTCCATGATTCTTTCTCTTCTTCTGCGGGTAGGTTTGCGCCGATTCTCGACTGTGTGATCGGGATCATCATCTATCCTTATCTTTTTTGACCTTCTCTTGGCCTTTGGCGCTTGTGCATTCCTTTTTCATGTCCGTTGGTTCCGGTTCTTCGCTTCGCTTGTACCGAGTTGACGTTTTCGCGGAGCCCATTATATGGCCTTTTCTATGTTTCCGGCTTCCTTCCGCTCCCGTATATGGTGATGATTCCGTGGAGCGCTGGGATTTTCATGCACAAATATCACATGTGTATTGCGGCATTGAATTTGTTTGTGAATCCTCCGCCGAATATTGCATTGTATGGGGAGTAGACATCGACGATGTCGAAGGTTATGTACTCTATTCTGGTGCTTTTTTTCATTCGCGAAGGATACCGGCAAGGTTATCTTTCAGCGCCTGAACCCGCCTTCCGCCAAACCCTATGAGTGGTGAGTCGATTCTTCGGAGCTGATTTCTATTGAATTGCATCTTATTAAAGGCATTGGCGAAGATGATGTCCGCTGAGCTTCCGTGTCGATCAGCACCCTTTTCATTTCCCAAGTTGCTACGTTTGTTTCTACTACCATGGCGTCAACATGTGGGTAGCTTTTCAATTTGAGATCTCGCTTCTCGAGAATGTTATAGGAGTCTTTGACCACTCATGGGAACCACGACGGCGGCTAGACGGCTACATTGTTGACCAGGCGGAGGTGGTCTCTTTTTGCTTTTGGTCTTGTACTCTATTGACGATCCCCAGCGATTGGCATTATTGTTCCAATGGATGGTAGCGGAGTATGAGGGTTATACTGATTTTCCAGGCTTGGCTCTCTTTTCATGGGAGCGCCGGGTGGGGGCCCGGCGAGGTGGTGGTAAGTGTGGATTGGAAACCCGATTGACGGGTTGCCTGTTCGTATGTTGAGGCTGCCCCGTCTCGACATAGGTTAGGTGCCGCCTTGGGTTCGAGTAAGACATGCTTGATTCGGAAGAGTAGTTCGGTGTTGGTGGAGAGGGCGAAGGTCTCAGTGCTGGTAGGAAGTTGGGGTAGTAGGCGTTTGCTAATGTGGAAGGGTGTACTTGGTTTGAATTGAGGGATGGGTAGATCGGGCAATATTGTTGGTGTTGGCTCGAGTGAGCGGAGGCTCGATCGTGCGTATGTGTAGGCATTGTTGACCTCCCTCGTTCTTGCTGCGGAGGTTGGTTCATCGGGGCTGGTTGTTTGGTCCCTTGAGTGCCTCATCTCTCTCTTGCTGAATTACCGGGCGATCTCTTGTATAGTGGCCTTTTTCTTCGCCATGTATAGCGCAGAACCGCTTTCTTTGCCTTCTGTTCCAGTTTTTCTGGGGCCCTTTCTCCTGATATGGTTTCTGATCATCGGGTGGCCTTGCTCCTCGAGCATTGCGCCAGCTGGTTGGGCTCCGCCGCTTGATTCATGGTTAGCACTTGTTGCCCCCGGGCCTCGCTTGTGTTGTGGTTATGGAGGTTCCGGTTGTTGGTTCCTCTTGTTTCCCTTAGCCTCGTCTGCGCCTATCCGTGTTTTGTTCCTCTAACCTTCTTTTGAAATCCTCATCCGATCGGATCCAGATTTCAAATTGTTCACAGAGTTCTTGCATCGTTTTTGGCTTGTTCCGTGCCGGCTCTCCTGCGAATGGCCCTGGGCGGAGCCCCCTCGATGGCCGCATCTATCGCCACCGTCCGGGACATCGGGGGCCTTCGCTTTGAGCTGCAGGAATCTCTCGAAGTAATCCCTTCCGGCTCATTCTTGGCCCCGCTTGCACCGAACAGTCCATGGAGGTGAGTGATTGTACAACCAGCCCTTTGAAATTTTCCAATATCTTGTCTCGGAGGGTTTTCAGGAGTATATGGTGCTGGGCTTTAGCATGGAGTACCAGGCTAAAGCGCCTCCTTCGGCTACAATTATGAAGGCCTTCGCCAACACTGCATCGTTGCCTCCGGCCGAGGCTACTCGCCGCTTTCGTAACTCATTATGAACCGATGTGGGTCTGTCTTTCCCGTTAAACCTCGGGAGCTAGGTGGGCTTGTATCGATTGGCCACGGTGTCCGCTGTATCCCTTCCGATAGGGAGATTTGGGGTCAAGGACCTCCGCTCCTCGGGGACATCGTGGACGATCAATGGGTTGGGCGTAATTTCTAGGTTTGTATTCATTGCCATGTGACTTGATATGGGGATGGACGGTATGATCGGCGGTGGCTGGGTCGGCGGGGTTGGCCGCCGATCCGCAAACTCTGTATCTCCGCTGCGGGAGTGCGATTTCTTTCACCGATCTCCACCGCCCGGGCGACGCCCGCTGCGTTTTGACAACCGGCGTAGGCGGCCGCGGCTTGATCCCTTTCGATTGCGACCTGCGGAGCGCAGCCTTGCGGCCGCCGCAACTCGGGCTGAGCGGAGGCTCCGTCGGTAGGTGCGGCGGTTTCCTCACCTTCGCCCGCGGTTTCCTCTTCTTCTTGCTCTTCGTTAAGCAGAGGATCCTCCCCCCCCGGTCGCGTATGTGCTCCTTGCACCGTGCCTGGGTCGGGTGTTCCTTGCCGGAGCTTTCGCTCTTGCGGGAGCTTTCTTTCTCTTCGTGGAGCCATGGTTTATTTGTTCGAGCCCCCCACGGTGGGCGCCAATGTTGGACTAGTGGTTCTCAACACGGGGTAGGTCCTCCGCCCCAGGCGGTGCCCCGGGGAGAGAGGCTAGTGTAGTGAAATACAAAGTAGGAATGAATAGTAATGGTCCATAAATGGTGTTCACCAAACCCCTGTAAGGGAAGGTCACCCTCCTTATTTATAGTCATACAAGCGCCTAAGAGTACAAGATTACAAATATGTCCTCTAATATTCCTAGCATATTCCTTCCTCCTCTTGTAGAACGCGGGTCTCTTGCGTACTTGTACTTCTCGCGCCACCTTCTTCTCCGATGAGTCCCCTGTCGGGCTGGCCTGTGCTTTCTCCTAGGACCTCCGCCACCTGTCCATCACGGGCCGTCGGGATCACGGGCGGAACCCGCCTCCGGTGCTTCTACCGGGCGATCATAGGCACCGGCGGAGGTGGCGACCTCCGCCAGCCGATGCCGCCGCGGGCAGGGCCGTCGTCTTTGGGGGAGCCGCCCGGGCGAAGGTGGCGATCTCCGTCAACTCTGGTGGCGGAGGTCTCACGCTGCAATCCTTTCCTGAAAGAATGACATTGTGGCAATGACTCAAATTTGTTAGCGCAGGTCAATATACACGTACTCTCCGCTCACGCACACCTCCGCCTGCCAGCTGGGATCCATGTCCCAACAATTATAACAAAAAATCTGATAAAAGTGTAGATAAATATTTTAATAAGTATAAATATTTATCAATAAGTAAGTCTAAATATAAAAAAACATCTATAAATATCTAAAAGAAATAAAGTACTTGATTAAGTTCATTTTTGCCCCTCAACTGTTGTACACTTTTCTAATATTGGCGCTCCAACCGTCAAAACCGTTGAATATTGATTCCAGAGACTAGTGTTTTTTTCAGATGGCTCAAGTGTCAAATTTAAACGTCCTTAATAGTTATATGGTGTGAAAAACAATTTTACAGTTGAGGATAAAATTATGTTTTAAATAGCAGTCTATACCTTTCGCTATTACTAGATTTAGCAGGTTGACAAGGCTGGTGCTTGGAAAATTGCATTTTATTAGTGCTATATAAGCAACCATGACCACTAATAGCGTGCTAAATACGCTGAACGAGTGAAGGTACACGGTCAACTTAGCTTTCCTTGGCAAGACTGTTTTTTTATGGGTACCTGGCAAGACTGGTGGGCCGAAATCAAAGTGGCCTTCGTATACTTCTCATCAGGTGGTGGCCCAAAACGGCAGCAAATCTTTTTTTTTAAAAAAGGCATTGACAGCCCAAAATGCACCATAACCCTACCAAATCTCTGCTTCCACTCACCCTTTCAACTCGTCTGCTGGAAAAAGCATTTCAGACAGTGTTTTAAACCGCTGGCTAACAAATTTAGCATGAGCTTTAACAAAATGCTATTTCGACGCTATAGCGACGCTTATTTGGCGCTATAGCACGCTAGTGGCCATCGCGACAAAGAATTTCTAGCTGCCGCTATTTTCAGGCGCTATAGCGCGCTATTTAAAACAAAGGGATCATGTGGTGTTTAGTTGGTGAAATATTTTTGTCGGGTACCGTAGGACTTTACATTTGTATTTTCGTAATTATTGTTTTATCATGGACTAATTAATAGACTCAAATAGATTCGTCTCACACTTTCTATGCTAAACTGTGCAATTAGTTTTTTTTTTTTCTTACTTATATTTAATGCTTCATGCATGTATCAAAAGATTTGATGACGGATATTATAGCACTTTTTTTGTTTCACTTCTTGTGAACTAAACAGGGCCTTAGTTGGGGCAGAAGATGGAAGAACTAAGCCAGCTGCCACTGCAGCAGTGCAGCCGTCTCGCCTGGGCACAGGCGTGAGCACTCGACAGTGTACCAATCCGAGCAACAAACAAGCAACTTCTTCTCATCTTCTCTCCGTAATCCTCTATTCTAGTGTATTTCGATCTCATTGCTTTTATCACTTATTTGTGAGTTCTGACATGCTTTGGAAAAAAAATGTTAAATGAATTAATTAGCAGATGCTATATGTCCGGTTATATCGTTTGTTGAACAGGCCAAACGCAGAAGAAATTATGAGCAGGGGACTGAGAGTGAAATGAAACTACAACGTAACGATGAATGCAGCACTTTGCAGTCACCAGTAAGTTCATGCAAAACCAAATACACTGCAGTCATAGTACGTTTGTAACAAGCTGTATCAAAGTTCTTGAATAATAAAGTAGCCTCCCCACTCATAAAGACACAATCGTTCGTAGCCTTGACAATATACTTTGACATCAAACAGACTTGGAACAGAAACAAAGAAGAGCAAACAACATCCATTGCAAAATTAAAGGTGACATCTCAAAAGTACACCACGCGGAAAGATGAGTACACAATGAAGCAATCCAAAGCAAAGCGGTCATTTGTAGGCCGCCCAAAAACAAAGTTGGCAGAGGCACGAAGAAAACAATAGAAGAAGATGAACCCACTAAACAGCACCAGAAGAAGCCGCTGCAGTTTCATCTTCTTCACCTGGCCTGCTGACGATCCCGGCGTGGAAGAGCATCGCCCAGAGGAGCGTTATCAGCTCGCCGCCTCTGGCAATGGCCTCCGAGTGACCCTTGAGGTTGTCTGATGGCGTGACGAACAGGATCATCTCTGACCAGAAGTCAGCCAGTAGCTTCCACACCATCTCCCCACTACTGATTGTGTCCACCAGCTGCTTTGCCAGCTTCACACCATTCTTGAGCACCTCATGCTTCGAGTTCTCACTTAGCATGTCAACCAGCTTTTTGATACTCATCTTCTGGATCTGAGGACCTTGCTACTGCATGGCCGGCGAGGGCATCCTCCACGTCCTTCTTGACAGCCTTATACAATCTCTTGATCCATACATCATTGTCAGGAAGCAGCTCAGGGAAGTTTGCCACCAGGTACACGCAATAGCGTGACAGGTAAGTTGCAGCAATCTTATGGTCAGAATAGGAAACTGGAGGAGAACCTTGTTCCTGATCACGTTGGTATGGGTCCTTCACCTCAAAGATGCATGTGGCAATATGCCATGTAAGTATGGTAGCGCATGTACCTTCGCCATTGCAGGCCCAAACAAGTCTTCCTCCGTCTTGTGTTCGGCCTAGAGATGATGTGCCTTTGCTTAGCCGACGCCCTCTGTCGCTGCTTTCTCAGTGCAGTGATGATGCAAACTTTCACAGCTTCTGGCACCTTGACCCTCCTCTTTCGGTCTGGTTTTCCAAGGCGAAGGAGATGCCTGAGCCTGCTGGTTGTTCTTGAGCCAGTCGTCATCAGTACCGAGCACTGTCCCATTTTTTCCGTCCCAGTGATTCAACAACTTGCATCTCCAGCGCAACAAAAGGCCAACACATTTCTGCATGCGCTGGGAAGAATGCTGCTGAGAAGATGAAATGTTTGCGGTTCGGCGGATGAGGACTATTTTGGTCCAGTTGGAGCAGATGTAGGAAACAATGTCCCTCACCTCAGTTATGATGACTAACGTAACAAATAGAAGAGTTGGCACCCAAACAAAGTATTGGAAGCTCCCATAACTGGTTTTATGCGTTGGCTCCCATACCTTGCTTCCTTGAATGCATGTGTTCTTAGTACAGATAACTTGAGGTTCTTGAGGTGAATTGGGGTCTCTGTAGTTTAAGTACGAGACAAGGAGTGGTATAACTAAGATTTTGAATAAGATATTGTGAAGGATGAGTTGTAGTAATCATTAACAAAAGAAAGCTCTTCTGCAATCACCCCAAATACCCTTGCATGTTGGCCGTCCTTTAGCAACAAACTCCAGAAAAAGTCGAGGGTCCCAGTGGAGCCAGCATTGGCAAGCTTGTACCTCGCGAATCGACACCGCAGCAACTTGAACAATGCAAATGACAAGCATAAGTCTTTCAGTTGTTGCTGCCTTGATATAGGAAGAGGATGCAGCATGCTGCTGTCCCTATGCTGCTGCCAAACTCTGTCAAGTGTCACCAAGCTACAGGTAGTATTGCTGATGGCTGACGACGACGTTGCTCCCGAGGGGCCACCCTGATTGAATACATATCCGGAAGGCTTCATCTCCATGTTGTGCCCTCCTCTCTCTCTTCTCCGGTGACCAAGAGTGGAGGAGGAGATGATGCATCATTCTCATCATCTGCCTGTAGTTGATCACCATGGTGATGATTGGTTATTTCTTGCTGTTGAAGGTGCTGCATGTAGCCAAAAACAACAAGGGGATTTTGTCCGAATTCAAGGGATTTCTGCGCCTTTAGAAATGCATAATATTTCAACCATATTTTGGCACCGAAGGTGAGCAAAAGGTGCAACTAGAAAGAAAAGAATAAAAATTATAGTTGCAAGAAGTTGAATTATGTTGATGTAGCGCTGGCTCAGGGTACCAGCAGCAGTGCGATGGGGTATGATAGGGATGATAGAGCTGATGTAGAGGGTGCCAAGGTACACGGCCCAGACTCCCTGAGCAAGCAACTCGATAGGAGGACGTATGTTTGGTCCTTCCCTAATGTCCATAGCGGCAACTGTACTTGTATTTATTATGATGTTCTGTAGATAAAGGAATACCCATATAAACTCCAGGCCCCCACTTGGAACGCACTCTGCGATCAAGAATGATTCGCTAGAGTTGGATTTGACAATGTTGCTGGGCTGGTTGGTAATGGAGACAAGGTGAGAGATGATGGGCAAGAACAGAACGGTGGCTCCAAGGTAGATAAAGCTGGTGAAGGGACGATGACGGTGGTGCCGGCCACAGGCACCTATCCCGACTATTACTCCTGCCAGGATGAAGCTGGTGACCTGGAACGCCCCCACACCCAGCATCTGCCATCTGAAATGGTTGTCGACGGAGTCCAGCAAACTGTAGCATGCAGCCTGTTCTTGATCAGAGAGGCTTGCGCTGCAATTCGTCCATGAATCCATGGGCTAGCGTACGTAGCGGAGGACGGACAGCTTGCCAACGCAACCTAGCTTCATCAACATCAGAACAAGAGGCACAAGGATTAGTAAATAGTAATCATGCATGCTCTAATGCAAATCAACATGAACGACGCTGCATATATAGTTAAAGCAACAATTAGTCATAAATCAACTAGTATACGTGTAACTACTAAAGCATCAGCTTGTTCCTAATTCTATCTAATGATTACAATAAATTTACCTTAAGGTGGTGTATGGATGCCCGCATGCAGATGACTGATGATCAAGCTACTAGCCAGCGACGACGACTGTGCAATCCCGCTGGCTGCTGGGAAGCAGCGAGCACGGTTATATATAATAGTCCATCAACTCGTCCTCTCGCGCAGACGGGCTACAATCTTAGAAGACATAAGTATTGGTTACAATTTAATATTTTTTTGATAAAATATATATGTATATTAATTAAGAAAGATAGAATAGTACAAATACAGAAACGCCCGATTTTCAAAAAAAAAAAAAAATACAGAAACGCCGTAAAGATACGGAGGACAACTGTCCAAACCAACATGCAAAACTAGAAACTCGACGCCGAAGAACGCTGACTCCGGATGCTTTGCGGTCGAACCCATGGAAAAAGAAGCTCCACCGCCCAGCGGCTTTGATGTGGACCGTCATTAAGACGCTCAAACGCTCGACGGCACGAAGTTGTTACTGAACGCCCATAGGTCCAGGTCCCACCGACCGACCGTCGACCTTGGATGCAAGCGCTGCTGCTGGCGACCACCGCTGGCGCTGCAAGCTTGATCCATCCTCCCGTCTTCCACAACGCCCCCGCAGCATCCTCCGCACCCTTGAAACATCAGGCCGACGACCCCTTCTCACCATGGGGCGAAAAGCCGCCGACCGATTCTTGTAGGCGTGCCGGCCTAAGTCGGACTCCACCTCCACATGCTCGCCGGCGATGCTGGAGCAGAGCACCCCGGCGGGGAGAAGTACGACAGGACCATATTCCATGAATACGCCGCGCGCGGACGGACGCCGTCGTCGGACACCAAAACCTAAACCTACTAGGACTACCACACCGACCGGGGAGAGGCAGCGGTCTCCGCCACCTCGCAACCCAAAGGGCCATCGGAGGCGAGGAAGACCGCCGCCGCCCCGGCAGCGACGAGCACTTGCTTTTGAAGCCCTAGTTTTTTTTCTAAGGCGTCGAGCTGTTGACTAATAAAAATTACTTATAGTAAATTGTATGTTACTTCTTTATTTATTTTCTAACCCAATGGGTATAAATTTACGATTACTGATCTATATATATGTTTCTTTATTCGTATCCATATATTTTCCTTTGTATAGCACTTATGAGTATTTTTAATATGCATTTAGTTGAAACCTTAGCTTAAGTTATGGTGGCTCTTATTACATCCTATATCTTATGAAGTCATGAAATTTAAATTTTTAATTTTAATCTTATTAGTTGCTACAGATTTTATCGTAAAGTTAAATTAAACTCTTATATGCTTGCTGTATCTTTTATTAATTCACATTTTCTACTTTTTCAAAAATAAGGAATTTAGCTAGTAGACTGCACTCTTAAGTACTACAATGCCATATGCAATTATTTAAAATATATGTACCGCGTCAAGATTGGTGGTAAATTAACCTTGAACTGAGATCTATAAGGGGTGCTGATGCTAATCTCAAGACGATATTCGTAATTAAGTCTTATTTAAGTCATATTTAAGCCAAAAAGAATCTCAAAGGCCATGGAGATATAGCCACTTTTTTTTTCTGCAGCACTAACATTCCCTGCTCACAAAATGTTTGATTTTTCTGAGTCAAGGAGTTATCTGTCCCGTAAAGGTTATACCGTCAATATAGATATGCCAAACATTTTAGTTAAAATATATAAATATATCTAAAACTGAACATATAAAAAAAAATATGTCATGGTCATAGGTTGTTAATATAGTTTGAAATAATTTGTTAGCTAGTATCAAACTCTAGTGCTTATTGTACCTTTTATTTAAATTTTTCATTTTTTATTTAATTAAATAAGATTATAGTTATTTTAAATTATCTTTCATATTAATGGTCATGGTGGGTAATTTAGATATATATATTTAGGGGGTTAATTAATGTACTTTTATAGTGGCGGATGTGGGTAACTTTTTAGAAAAACTACATTGATCTAATGTGTTGTATGGGCAATGATGGTTGGAGTTTACCAAATTATAAGTAAAATATTCTACGTATTATGTGAATTTCTAGAATTTATTCTTTTCCTTTTTTTTTTCTCGATCACACAAAAGGTTTGCATGTCTTTATATTAAGCGAGACGACGGACGTCGCCGAAGCGGCGGTGGAACCTCCCGTCGCCATCGCCCCCTCTCGATCGGACTAGGGTTTGTAGGTGGAATCATCGCCATCAGTGCCCCCTCTCGATTGGACTAGGGTTTGTAGGTGGGATTGTGGTAGCGGCAGTGAACCTCGTGAGCCCGAGCCCCGGCCCCACCTCCTCTTTATAGCGCTGTGTGACACCATCCATGTGTGCGGCTAGGTGCCCCGATTAGGGTGCGAGTCATGGTCCACCTCGGTCATTGGACCGAGCGGTTTGATATATATCAACCTAACATTCTCTCCCTTGATCTCAACTTATGACTTAAACTTAAAATACTTATCTTTTTCCCCTTCCATCACAGATTAGCGCATAGAGCGTGCCTCGTCACAACATTTAGTACCATTGGATTAACAACTACAATACACCCTCTGTTTTGAAACATATTCTCAACTAGGCCCTTGTTGTCCGGGTATCATAGGATTTTTAAGTAAACCCATGTCAACAAAGTGTTCTATGAAGACATTGGGTGGTAAGACTTTTGTAAGAGGATCCGCAAGCATTTTGTTTGCACTTATGTCCTCGAGACAAATGAAATGATCCGGACTTCGTCTTTCACAATATAAAACTTTATGTCAATGTGTTTGGTAGAACCACTTGATTTATTGTTGTGAGCATAACATACTGCTGGCTCATTGTCCTAGTACAACTTGAGTGTCTTATGAATATCGTCAACCATTTCAAACTGGGCATACATTTGTTTTTAGTTCACCTACCTCGTGGCCTCATAACATGCAAAAAATGGCATACATCGTGTAATGAAGCAAGTGATGGTTTTACTTGGAGCTTTTCCATGATATTGCTCCTCCTACGAGATTGAATACATAGCCTTGGACGTGGGTTTTCTATCATCTACATCTCTGCGAAATCTGAATATGAATATCCCTCTATACGAAGGGAATCGGGTTTTACGTATGTTAGCATGAGGCCTTTTGTGCCTTGCACATAACAACGAGCTCTCTTTACCATTCTTCAGTTGTTCTATTCCTTGATTACTCTCATACCTACCAAGTATCCATGTAACAAAAACTAAGTCGGGCGTGTACATTCTTAAGCATAACGTAAACTTCCAACGATCGTAGCATGAGAAATTGCTTCTCTTTGCATGAAACCTTTTCGCCACAAGTTACGCTTTAAATCGTTTAGCATTCCCTTTGGAGTCACATTTAGTTTTGTAGACACATTTACAACCTACTGTCTTGGCTCCTTTAGATATTTTTTCTATTTCCCAAACATTGTTGGGGCCCATTGATCTCATTTGATCTTGCATGGCTTCAAGCCACTTTGACGATTGAGCGCTTCTCATGACTTCTTCAAATGAGGTGGGATCACCCTCCATTTAAAATTCTTCCTTATCCTCCATTTGAGGTTCTTCACTAGCATAGACTTCATAGTGATTAGAAATGACTGATTTTCTAACTCTTTGGGACCTTTTAGGGGCCTCATTAGTTGGCACTTGTTCTATGTGGGGCTGTTGTTGTTCTTCCTCATCTGCGACAACTAGCTCTATAGGATCTGAAGGATATGTTCCTCAAGTTCATTTATCATCGCCACGGGAGAATTCACTACACCACAACACCGAATCTCCGTTAGACATCGACACTAAAAAATATTTTTAGCGACGGATAATATGATGCTAAAGATCGCTCATAGAGCGTGTGGCGTTAAGGCCTGATCTACCGATTTGTTGTCCGACGCTATATACCTCTAGATTTAGTGTTCAATTGTCTATCGCTGAAACTATGTATAGCGTCACTCTTTTTGTGACACCAAAACAAATGGGCCCCACATAGTTGTAAAGAGTCAATGAAACAACTCTTTCCTTGATTGTTATTCATAACCGCCAAGGAAAATGCCTATTTCCTTTGCTGTCATTCCAAACCGTAAGTAAATTGTCATTTTCTTAGGGGTTATTGAATTTTCTTGTAGGTTGCCGGCCAAGTAAATGCTTATAATTATTTGGTGATTTTTATTTTAAAAACAATAATGTTTTTAATGGTGTCGAAAAATCCTAAAATTTGGCATGAGATCATAATATGGTTGTACTATCTTGACATAAAATTTTCAAATCATACTAACAAAATTGGACTCTAAATATACTTATGGATCAATACAAATCTTTCAATACTCACAACATATTAATTATTTGACACTGCTAAAAAATACAACAGGGAAAGACGCGACCTTTGAAGTTTATATCTCGGTATATGCTTTTAGTTTTGAGTTTTTGCTCAAGGTATAAGTGATGAGTTAACTGCTTAAATTCTATTTATCTTTAGCGAAACAGCAATATATATGGATTTATGATTCAATATATTGTTTGTCTTTATGTTCAACAAAGAAAAAGAAATAATATCTCTGTTGAGTTTTTTGAATCATAGGAAATTGAAAGTCGATGCAACAAAGCAGGCCAACTTCAAAATTTAGACATTCAAACCCCACATTTTGAGGCATAAAATAAAGTCAAATGAAAAATTGTTAACAAAAAAGATTCAACCTTTTGAGATCTATAACTTTTATGTAGGTCATTTTTCTATCAAAAATTATTTTAAAAAATTTATTTTTTAGTGCCTAATTTTAATATTTGATGTCTAGGGGTGCCTCAATATAGAGTTTCCTCTACAAATTTTTAGTAGGCATGGGTTTATTTTTAAGGCACCCCTACAAATAGACGTCGTAACAAAGACTGCCATTAGGGGCGGCAGCTGTAGTGGTGGGAGAGACGACCATTTGTATGTCTTTATTCTTCGGGAAAAAAAAAAATCGTATGCAGACCATCCCTTTTTTTTCCTACCGGGTTGAGAAGGGATAATGTGTGGTGGGGTGGCTTTATTCTTTGTCGCATATTACTATATATATGTCTGTTTCTTCTTTGCTTCCACCTAAATGAGACCTTCCGTTGATGATTAACGTGATATTAATTAACATCTTGATCTGATCTGATCTGATCTGATCTGTGTCTCGCGCCCCAATTCGTTTCCACTACTACCCTGCCCTGTAGTATGTGGCTTTTATTCTTTTGCTTACGCCTGACATTGACAAAGATCTTTAATTAGCCTGGTGATTAGAGAACAATTAACCCTGATCTGATCTAATCTGGTGTCATGTCTCCCAATGTTCCTTGCTTGAGAGAAGCATGTATGCTTGAGAGAACAAAGAAGACTAGATTTTATATATTATAGGATAATGAGAAGAACGAAGTAAAGCTCTTTAAAGTGGCTTCTTTGATAGTTGCACCATGTGATCCACGCGGGGTACCTTTTCCATCGGCCTTTGGAGCTTAGAGGCCAGATAGATGATGAGTGATTAATTTGATAAAGCAAGCCTAAGAATATGTCTTTGCTTGGGGAACGATTGCGACCATCGGACGACATTCTTGTCTTTCCGTCATCCATCTCCAACTCCGGTCCAAGAAGCGGCACATCTTTTTGAGCTTTCACCACTCGCAAAGCTGCCAATGTGATCTTATTCAATTGTGGAGTGCTTCCCCGCGAGGCACAATCTTTGTTTCCATGAGGGCATATATGCAACATAGTTTTTTTTTTGAAGAGATCGGCAGGGGAGTCCCTACCTAATTTTTTGTATTTTCAATTAAATGAAAGAACGTACAGGAAAAGAATTACAAAGCCAGCAGGCTCAAAGCAGAAAAGATAGAAATTTCAAAATGGACTCTCTCCAAGCACTAATGGTGAGATTTTTGGGGGTTTGGCTTTAATACACACCAAGCCAAGCTCAATTTTGAGAATGTTTTTCCATACCACAACATTGTTGCTGCCATTGTCAAAGATGATAGAATTTCTTAATTTCAGATGAACCAACATGCTGAGATGAGTATCTCTCTGAAGAACTGCCGATTGAAGTTTCTTCGCTTCAATTATCATATCCAGGGGTGGTAAGTTCAGGTTCCATTGAATAGGTATGGAGTTCCAGCAACCTGTGCTAAAAAGGACAATCAAAAATAGGTGAAAACAAGATTCCTCAATGCCTTGATTGCAAAAGCACACAGGAGTAATCAGGCAAGGTTCTGTTCTTTCTTCTCAACAAGTTCCTTGTGTTCAATCTATCTCTTAGGAGGAGCCAGAAAAGAACTTTTGATCTCGGTGTTGCTTGAAGTCCAAAGCCATTTGAAAAGAGGAGAAGCAGGTCTGACGCCCTGAGAGAAGAGAGTAAACCTTCCTGTTACTGTAAGTTTTCGAGCCTTATTGATAGCTCCAAGAATCCTCTAGTTCATCATTCAGAGATGCAGACTGAACATTTTCCAGAAGCTCCTGTAGTTGAGTAGCAGCCACCTGAGGGAGTGGCATAGGGCTGAAGATTCTTTCTAGTTCATTGTAAGAGGAATCGGATCGAGCATTTAGGTTTTTCGGCAAAGGAGAAGAGTTCAGGATATCTCCGACAGAGCTGTTGATCAACCCAAACATCCATCCAGAGCATGACTGAATTACCCTTATTTGGTTTGCAGATGGCAAAACTTCTGAATTTGTTAAAAGGCTAAGAACTTCCTTCCACCCGAAGGAACCAACAGGGCATCTAGCTTGGGGAGGAGTATTCTCATTGGAGTACAATGTGGACCATGTTAGGGTGACCCAGGGGATGTCTGCATGTTTGTAGAATTTGGATGGTAATCATCAAAGAGAATAAACCTTCTAGTGTGAGACATAGGTTTCATCTTTGACGATGGCATCGGTTCCTTTTGCCATCAGCATCGACCACGACCCTACATCCATGATAACCGTTGGTGCCGTGGTGGGTGGTGGTGGCAGCGGGATGATTACCATCGCGATCACTATGATGCTCGCAATGGTACTATTAGATGGAACGTGACTTCACATGCTGATGATTGTATAGTACAATTAATCCTTCTCTGATAGCGGCTCCAGATGTACGTGTTCCCAGCTTGAGACAACGGACACTTGTGTAGGAAAAAGGCGCGACAGATACCGGTGCTCTCTCTCCGTCCTAAAAATAAGTGTTATTCTCACTTCATAAGGAGCCAAACGTTCTTAACTTTAACCAAATACTCCCTCCGGGCTGGGAATAGAGGTCGATTTCTGGGCGCACCTCCGCGGAGCAAATTAGAAGTCGTCGATAGCGAACGGATGGTGTTTGGACGTTCCTGCCCCTGATTAATTGTGCCCCGCATGAGCGCTTCGTTTCCTCGCCTCGTAACTGCCCCCTGCGTAATTAACGCCGCATGCTGGGATTCCTCGCAAGGCAAGGCCGCATGCTCGCCTTCCTTTCTCACCTGGCCTTCCTTGCCCCACCGCTTGCCGCACATCGCCGCTCTCACCGTCTCCGCTCCCCGAATGCGGAAAAAAAATCCGGTGCCAAACATTTCAGAAAAAATCCGGTGCCAAACATTTCAGCGCGCCATGCAAAAATCTAGCAACCAACAAAAGTTGGCACTCACTGAGTATCGAACTCGGACCTCTGAGCCCAAACCTCATAGCACTAGCCATCTTGTTAAAGAAATTTTTCTTGTACGGAATGCAACCCACGGGCTATTTAATAGGGGTAAACATGGAAAAATAACCTCTAATTAATGCCTCCTTGGTATGCACAATCATGTCCTAAACGACTTCTAATACCAGCCCTGAGGGAGTATATAAAAAATATGCAAATACTAAAGGTATAAATAATTAGTAATAGATAGATCGATGGAAACATTTTCATAATAAACTTATCTGGAGATACAAATGTGGCTAGTATTTTTACAAACCTAGTCAAACTTAAGAAAATTTGACTAGCACCGAATACCATAATGACACTTACTTTGAGACAACAAAATATACTGCTACAGTGGTATGTGGATTTGAAACTGAAAAAGAATTAACAAAGTCTTTGAGATGCATCAATTGCGTGGTAGGTAGTTTTTTTTTGGTGTGTGATTCTCTCCTTTAATATTGTGGCTCGCGGCCCAATTCGTTTCCACTACCCTGTAGTATGTTGCTTTATACTTTGGTTATGCCGAACACACATCTTTGGATGGTGATTAGAGTACAATTAATCCTGAACAATCTGCTGGAATGCAAGTGTGTTATTGACAGAAGAACGTTGATTAGGAATCTAGGATAAGCAGAAAGAAGGATTGCACAGTGTTCCATGCTGGAATGTGTCAGCTTTTTTTAATGGGTAGCAGTACTCCCTCCGTTCTAAAAAGCTTGCAATGGGAAACGTCTTTGGTCAAACTTTTTCAATTTTGGTTTGTGATTAGAGGCCAAAAATTTTGGCCCAAAATTCTAGAATTTTGGCACCGTAGCGAATCGAAAAGACCGTGACACGTTTAGTTTGTTTGTGATAAATATTATACTACCATGGAGTAACTAGACTCAAAAGAATCATCTCGCAATATACATCTAAACTGTGTAATTAGTTTATTTTTTACCTATATTTCATACTCCGGACATACATCTTTTAGTGCATTTATTGTTTCGATGTGATGGGATGTGACGAGAGTGCAGGAAATTTTGGAGAGAAACTTGGGGCTCTAAACACAGCCTTTGACTAGGTTTATAGAAAATACGTGTAACATTTATATCTTCAAAATTTTTTTAAAAAATATGACTTAAAACTTTCTGATGTTACTAATTACTTAGTATAAATATTTATATATTCTACTATATAATTGTCGACAGTTTAAAGATGTTAACTTCTTGGAAAACGAGAATGACATGTTTTTCTGAAATAGAGGGAGTATCTTCACCCTCTACAAGTCGGACGGAGACGAGGATTTCGGGGCTGCACCTGGATCAGTTTTTGCGTGAATGCAGTTCCATCTAATTTTTAAACTAGAGCAGTTATTTAGTGTTGTCCCGTCTCGCTGCTGGTGCTGGGCCACAGCCAACAGGGGAATGGCGGGTCCTTTTTCCGTTTGTTAGAGCAACTCCAGCCGTGGGGCTTAAATTAGGGCCCCTAAATGAAATTTGGGAGCTCATGCTTGTTTTTGTTGGCTCAGTTTTGTGTTTAACTCCAACCAAAAACCCCAAATGTATTCCAAGAGCAAATACGGCAGGGGGCCGGCATCGGCGGCACCAAGACTGCGTCTCTCCGATCCTCCGCAGGCCGGCCGCAGCTTTTGTCCGGCAGCTCCGGCGTCGAGCATCACCGGCCGTTGACCTTCTTGGCCGCACCCGCGGCAGTCACCGTGCACTTGTCCTTCCACTCCTGCGCCATGTGCCGCCTCCCTGCACTCCAGGCTGCAGAAAGCCGCCCGGTAGATCGATGGTGGGTGAGTAGGCATGCAAGCAGATTCAAGAATAGACATGCAAGCAAGAATCATGCTGGCGGGTTTCAGGCCGGATGCGCAGATTCAATAATAGACATGCAAAATGCGCAGATTCAAGAATAGACATGCAAGCAAGAATCATGCCGGCGGCGCTGGGGGCGTAACACGCATTTTGTACATGAATGAAGGTGTCGCGGCGGGGCCGAGGCGGCGCCGGGCAGAGCTGGCAGCGCCGAGGAACGCGGCGTTCTCGACGATGGAGTAGGCGGTCAACGTGCTGGAGCCCCGACCATGGACCGAGGCGCCCGGGAGGCGCCAGTGGGCTGCGCGGGGAGTCCACCGCCAACCATGGCATCCCCCGCGGCGCACTCCGCGCGCCTCTTGCGACGGTGCGGGCCGCCGTCGGGCGAAGCAGGTGCCCGACCATGGTGCCGCTGGCCAGGCGCTTTTTTTGAAGCTTAGGGCGCGGCCGAGGAGCGTGCGGGTCGCCACGAGCCGGAGCACGCGGGCCGTCGGGATCAGGGCACGCCCGGCGCTGGACGAGGAGGAGCCGTGGAAGCTCTCGCCAGTGGCGCGACGCCCGAACTCCCCGTCGTCGTTCCTCGTTCTCGCCCGCCGGATCCGGCCGGACGGCGGCGGCCGACGGGGGAGGAGGCCGCGGCGGGATAGAGAGGCGCGTTAGCGGCGCCTGGCGGCGGAAGACGCCGCCGGCGGCAAGGCGGGTGGGCGGCGCTTTTGAGAGGGAGACAAAATCCCCATCGGCCGGCGAAGCCAGTAAGAAACAGTGGGACCGATGGGAATAGGGAACCAGATGTAGGGGGGTTGAAACTAAAATTTGGGGTTTTGTAAAATTTGAGGTCTCACTAAGGGGCTCCATTGGAATTGATTTTTTCTCCAAACCCCCTAAAATTTAGGGTAGGGGCTCAAATAGGGGGTGGGCTGGAGTTGCTCTTAGGCCGGTTACCCTTGCTAGCAATGGTGACCACAGAGAATAGGTGTCTAATTTGGGTTCAGTTCAGACTCGGCCGCACGGCAACACGACCCAATCAAGGGAGAGGCCGCATGTGCTTGTTTCAGAGACCGGCTATTTAGGGAGGGTAGCTTGTCTTCCAAATCTTGTGTCAGCACACGAGGAACCGCCCAGGCCGCGCGTCCAGTGACGCCGGAGCACCTTGAACCCGCCATGGGAGGTCCAGTCGTGTGTGTGTGTGGGGGGGGGCGCGTCCGCCAGTAGCCACTTCATGGATCCACGATGGGGGCACCGGATCCGGGCTCAAAGGCCCCGGGTCTAGCGTCTACAAGCCCGCAGGCCACCATTGTTGTCCACTCAACCTGTCAACTCGTTTGCTGAAAAAAAGCATCAACAGTGGCGGCGGAAGGGTTCCCGACGAAGATGGAAGACTAGAGCCAGCGGCCACTGAAGCAGCAGTGCAGCCATCTCGCCTGGGCACAGGCGTGAGCACTCGACACTGTACCAATTCGAGCAACAAATTAAACAAGCAAGCAAGCTCTTCTCATCTTCTCTCCGTAATCCTCTAGTGTATTTCTCATTGCTTTTTTATTTCACTGATTTGTGAGTTCTGACATGCATTTGGAAAAAAATGCTAAATGAACTAGCAGATGCTATATGTCCGGTTATATCCTTTCTAGCAGCTGGAGAAACTAGCTGCTAAACACTTAACTGGCGATTTAGAACACTGGTTCATCTGGCCATTACAGTATTCACTGCGTGCTCTGACGAGTGTTCAACATACCAAACGCAGAGCAAATGCAGAAGAAACTATGAGCAGGTGACTGAGAGTGAATGAAACTACAATGTGACGATGAATGCAGCAATGTCCAATCACCAGTATGTTGTTACATGCAAAACCAAATAGTATGTTTGTAACAAGCTCTATCAAAGTTCTTGAATAATAAAGATACAATCGTTCGTAGCCTTGACAATATACATTACATGACTTTGACATCAAACAGAACTGGAACAGAAATTAAGAAGAGCACACAACATCCATTGCAAAATTAAAGGTGGCATCTCAAAAGTACACCAAACGGAAAGATGAGCACACAGCACACACAACTGTAAATGAAGTAATCCAAAGCGCAAAGCGGACATTGGTAGGCTGCCCAAAACAAAGTTGGCACAGCAGAATAAGACCAACCATACGGACTAATCAAGCACACAGGCATGAAGAAAATAATAGAAAAAGATGAAAACCATTAAACAGCACCAGAAGAAGCTGCTGCCGCGCCGTCTTCTTCACCTGGCCTGCTGACGATCCCGGCGTGGAAGAGCAGCGCCCAGAGGAGCGTTATCAGCTCACCGCCCCTAGCAATGGCCTCTGAGTGACCCTTGAGGTTGTCTGATGGCGTGACGAACAGGATCATCTCTGACCAGAAGTCAGCCAGCATCTTCCACGCCGTCTCCTCGCCACTGATTGTCTCCACCAGCTGTTTTACCAGCTTCACACCATTCTGGAGAACATCATGCTTCGAGTTGTCACTCAGCAATTCAACCAGCTTTTGATACTCACCTTCTGGATTTGACCTTGCTACTGCGTGACCGGCGAGGGCATGCTCTGCGTCCTTCTTGACATCTTTGTACAAGCTCTTGCTCCATGCACTGTTCTTGTCAGGAAGTAGCTCAGGGCACCAACTCACTAGGTATGCACAGTACTTTGACAAGTGAGAAGCAGCAACCTCATAATCAGCAGAACTGGGATTTGGTGGAGAACCTTCTTGTTCTTGATCATCAGCACGGTATGGGTGTTTCACTTCAAGGATGCATGTGGCAATATGCCAAGTGAGTATGATATCAGATGTACCTTTGCCATGGCAGGCCCAGAGGAAGCTTTGTCCAACTTGGCTTCTTCGTAGAGATTCTGCACCATTGCTCAAGCGTCCATTGATCAGACTTCTTACTGCATTGATGATGCTAACCTTCACGGCCTCTGGCACCCTGACTTTCCTCCTCTGGCACCGAGCACTGTCTCATTTTTTTCATCCCAGTGTTTCATCAGCTTACATCTCCATCGTAACAAAATACTAATCCATTTTTGCATGCATAGTGCACATTGTGAAGAGTTGCGGTTAATAATGTAGCGGCAAATAAGGGTTACTTTTGTCCAGCTGGAGCAAATGTAGGAAGCCATGTCCCAAACCTCAGCTGTCACCGCTAATACAAGAACCAAAAGTAGCGGGACAAGATCGAAGTAGGAGCTTCCTAAGTGTACATGACCCACGTGTCTTACTAAGTTTCCACTAATACACCATATTCGACAACTAAGCTGCTGATCCTCATCCACTTCTGTTCCTATAAGAGCTGTTATGATCAATACAGCGAGCAGGATGCCATAGCCTATGGTGAAAAGTGAGAGAAGGATGGACAATACGGGCAGGAATAGGTTCGAATAGGAGATTGGGAGGGATGAGTAATAAAAATCATGAACAAAAGAAAGCTCCTCCGTGATGATACCAAATACACTATTATGTTCGCCAGCTTTGAGCAGCATGCTCTGGAAAAAGTTTAGGGTCCCGATAGAGCCAGAGTTAGTGAGCTTGTACCCTGCAAATCGACACCGCAATAACTTGAACAGTGCAAAGGACAAGCATAAATCTTTTAACCATGGAGTCGTGGTCAGAAGCATGCTATCTAACTGCCAAACTCTGTCAATGGTCACAAACGACCCAACGTTTTTGTTCAACGTTGTTCCAGAGCAGTCATCCTTGAATGCATACCCATGAGGATGCTTCTCAATTTGTTCTTCCGATTCTCTCATAACCAAGAGTGGGGAGGTTGTGCACCTGCACCATCACCTACCAGTGGTTCAACATGTTGATTTGCTGCTTCTTTTTGCTTGTAACTGCTGCATGTAAACAAAAACAAGTCCAGGATTGCGTCCGAGTGCGACGGACCGCCGTGCCTTTTCAAATGCATAATATTTGAGCCCTATTTTGGTGCAAAGCAGAGCATAGGGTGTGAAGAGGAGAGCACAGACTATGAAGTAGTGAAAATAAAGGTCAACGAAACTGAGACCAAGGTAAAAGCTCCAAATCACATGTACAATCAGCTCGAGTGGGGGATATTTGCAATGGCCTTCTCTGTCATCAACAGACACTATTGTGCTGGTATTGATCATGACTACCTGAACAAGAGATGCTAGAATTACGAAATAGGCCACGTGCGCTGTTGCAAAGCATCTTGCAACCACTGCTAATAGACCATCAAAAGAATAATAAAAACCTTCGGACCTTAAGGGAATGGGAATGGGAATGATGTAATTTGGCTGGAGGCTAATGGTGGAGGCGACAGAGGAGATGATGGGCAAGAAGAGTGTGGTGGCTCCAAGGAAGAGGAAGCGAGTTATGGGGTGGTGGCGATACCGCTGACCATAGGCGCCTATCCCAACAATGACTGCTGCCAGGACAGCTTCAACCACCAGCAATGCATCAACTCGCCATAGCTGCCCTCTGATGCTCGAGCTCCCGTAGAAGGTTGAGGTGGCATTCACGGGGCAGTTCATCTGAGCGGAGCATTGCTCCAGCGCAGCTTGGGAGCAGTTTGTGGTCAGAACCCCTCCAGACATACTGTCACCTGATTAACAATGCATAGCTGAGTAAATGCAAGCATGCCTAAACCGATAAGTGTTGTATGGATAAGGAATTCAATCAATTGATCACGCTGATTACCAATGCAAATTCCAAATTGTCATCAGTTCGAACGCATGTACTTTGTCAAAAAAACAGGGAATAGTGAATTGAAACAATTGATCACGCTACCGAAGTTAATTAACGGGTTTTTTTTTTGACAACAAGGGTTAATTAACGGTGTTATCCTTACCTTAAGGATGCACCCAAGCTAGCAGACTCTGCTGCTGCAGTGACGACTGACGACTGTGCAATCCAGTTACCCACTCAGAACTGTACACACATGCATGCATCGATATACTCCCTCCGTTCCTAAATAATTGTCGCCTGCGCTTCCCAAAAAATAATTTTATTAAATATATATTAAAAATATTTATGGTACACAATTAATATCATTAGAAAGATATTTGAATCTAGTTTTTTAATAAAGAGTAAATTGCACTCACCATACAACTACTAACTAAGTGGTGCATTTTAGTCCAATATTTTGTAATTTATTTGATTTAATACGACAACTATATAGGTTACGAACACATGGTTGATTCTAACCATTTGTGTTTAGCTTGTATGATGAGTCATTGTCAACAAGTCAACATTTTCATTCTATTTTTATTTTCCTTCGCTTGGTTACCCTTACCCGACACAGCGATGTGTCGGGCGGCGTGTTTTTCGGCTTGTGTTGTGCAGGTGTTGAGCTCGAGACGGTGGTCGACGGCGAGGTGAAGACCAAGGAGGACGTGCCGTGCGATGGACCCGAGCGTGAAGGTCGGACGTGAGGCTTGGATCAAGGGGACGGATCGCCGGGTGGTCAGCCATGGTGGCCGACACCGACATCGACAAGTGCGAGGACGCGTGGAGTGACCATGTCGATCGAGTCAAGATGGTGGACGTGCAAGTCAAGCGGGTGGCTCGAAGACTTGGTGGCCGGGCGGTCGAAGACAGACGGTGACACGTGTCGAAGCGGTTTGGTGGTTTGGACCTCAAAACCATTGGCGGCGGGTCTTGTGGGTTTGGGCCTCAAAACCCGGGCGGAGGTTCCAATGCTGGAAGGACGGCACGTGGCGGCGGCTGAGAGTTGTCTACGGGTTTAAGCTACCGGGGTGAGAAGGCGCGGTGGCCGTCGGATCGTAATATCCTCGGTCGACTAATATGCCCCTAGTTATTCGGTGTTGGCCCATGTATCAATAGGCGTAGTTTGGTCATTAGGGCCGACACTATATATAGATAGGGCAGCCCTCCATCTCAAGCTATTTGTTCGTAGGAAGAGCACCCCTTAGTGTGCTCATGCCCTCTGGGGTTTTGGATTGAGTCCATTTTGTGCTATGATTTCCGTTTTGGTGTACTACGGTGTTTCTTATTTTCGTGCATATTTTCGATCTGATTTTCCCGAGATCGATGGATCTCAGGCAGTGATTTTTGGATAATAGGTTCGTGCCAAGGTCAACTTCATCCGGCAAATTTTTGGGGGTCGAATCATGGTTATTTGGTCGATTTTTCGTTCGATTTTGCATCCGCCCTCTCCTCTGTTCGTAGCGCACGGAAGTGCTCCTCTCTTAGTTGGATGCCATGTTCTACGTGTGATGGAAGTGATAGACAATAGAATATGTGGAATACGCGATGTATTACTCGAGACCATGGTTGTGTACATATAGGCACGATGGGGAGCAGTGGTACGGCAGGCCCATGGGCGTGTCATGTTTACAATCTAACACTCCCCATAGTTAGAACTGGGAGCACCGCGAACATTCAGACTGTTCCTAAACTTGACGAAGACCGAAGTCAGAAGACCCTTGGTGAAGATGTCCTCGCACTCGAGATGTTGTAGGCACATGCAGAACACGAACTTCTTCAAGAGCGACACGGTCATGAACGAATTAGTGTAGATCAATCTCCACATGCTTGGTCCGTTGGTGCCGAACAGGGGTTGGTAGACAAGTAAACAACACCGACATTGTCACAAAGACACAATGGTGGCTCGACGAAGAGGGCAATGGAGCTCATGAAGGAGTTGGCACAACCAACACGCCTCCGCAACTCCATTGGCGACAACGCGATACTCGGCCTCAAACTTTGGATCGAGACAAGAGGGTGGACGCCGACGACCGAGGAGATTAGATTGTCACCCAAGAACACACCGTAGCCTGAGGTAGAGCGACGAGTGTCGGGACAACCAGCCCAGTCAGCATCAGAATAGACTGTAAGGTCATCAGGCGAGGTCTGGTGAAGGTGGAAACCAAGGTCCAAAGTCCCCTGAACATAGCGCATGATGCGCTTCATGGCGGTGAGGTGAGGCTCCTTTGGATCATGCATATGTAGACAGACCTGCTGGACCGCATAAGCAATGTCGGGATGAGTGAAGGTGAGATACTGAAGAGCACCAGCTATACTGCGAAACTGTGTCGGGTCAGCCACCGGAACACCATCTGCAGGTAACTTGGCATGAGTATCAACAGGTGTGCTGCAAGGTTTGCATCCACTCATACCAGCACGGTCCAGAATATCCAGCATATACTGCTTCTGAGAGAGAAAGAGACCATCAGCTCAGCGCTCAACTGACGAGCCCAAGAAGTGATGAAGAGGACCCATATCCATCATGGAAAATTCCCGCTGAAGTGCTGCAATAATAATTGAAGGAGTCTTGGTGAGGAGGCTGCGAGAACAATATCATCCACATAGAGAAGCGAGGAAGGCTGTGGCCGCACCACGACGTTAGATGAACAGGGGACGAATCAGCCTTGGACTCAACAAAACCGAGGGAGATGAGGTGTCCAGCAATCCGAATATGCCATGCGCGAGGAGTCTGCTTCAACCCATATAGAGACTTGTTCAAGCGACAAACATAATTGGGCCGAGAGGGATCAACAAAACCCGAGGGCTGCTCAGAATAAACTGTCTCATTGAGTGTCCCATGAAGGAATGCATTCTTGACGCCCGGTGATGAATGGGCCAAGAACGTGACAGAGCCAAGGTGAGAACAACTCGGACAGGCATAGGTTTGACAACCGGACTGAAGGTTTCATAATAGTCGACGCCAGGCCGCTGAGTGAAGCCCGAAGAACCCAAAGTGAGCCTTGTAACAATCAAGAGAAACATCAGCAAAAAAATTTGTGACGGAAAATCTATTTACCCGTGACGAGATTGATTCGGCGGTCGAGGAACCAATTCCTGTGTGTCATTGGCCGGGAGGGCATCGAACTCGGCCTGCATGGCTGCCCACCACCGAGGATCGAGGAGGGCAAGGCGGACAGACGCCAAGACGGAGAGAGATCCCCACATGGAGACCGGCCCGGTCGACCGCCGCATGAAGCCGATTTGCCACGGAGTCCGCATGCCGAGATCATTGACGAAACAAGACGGACTGTGCAACCACACGCCCGCCTTTCTTTGGCGGCAACTTGGGACAATGTGTCCATAGGGCAGCAAGGTCAGGGGCACGGCGGCGTTCGCCGAGCCGGAGGCGCCACGTCCGGCCCTCGCACGTTGCCAAGGTGCCGAGGCGCCCGTTGGAGGCCGGCGTGTTCGGCCGCCCGCTGGATGATAGGGCGCTGGGGCTGCCCGCGCTGGGACTGGCCGGGCTTATGCGATAACCAGGGGCTGCCCGTGCTGGAGCCAGGCGACAGCGCCGGGCAGCGAGGAGGTGTCGGGCGAGGGAGCACTTGAAGGAGTACGCAGCCACGGTGCTAGACCTTTGGGGAATAGCATAATCATCATCATCGGTTAAGAAATCAAACGTGCTAGGATCCGAAGGGGATATGTACATCTCGGAGAAAGGAAACACAGATTCATCGAACACCACATGGCGGAGATGATAATCCTGTTAGAGTGGAGGTCGAGACATCGATAGCCCTTGTGATCGATGAATAGCCGAGGAAGACACATAGTGATGAACGAGGAGATAATTTGTGGGTGGCGGTAGCGTATAAATTTGGGTAACACGCACACCCAAAAACACGAAGATGAGTGTAGTCGGGGTGGGTGTCATAGAGGGCAAAGAACGGTGTAAGGCCGCCTAGGGTTGTAGTGGGGTGGCGATTGAGAAGGTAGGTGGTGGTGTTTAGCGACTCAACCCAATACACCAGAGGTAGGCTGCCTTGAAAAAGCAACAAGCAGACAATATTATTGACTGTGCGAAGGGCACGCTCGGCTTTACCGTTTTGTTGGGAGTTGTGTGGGCAAGACATGCGGAGAATGGCACCGTGGGAGAGGAAGAACGCGGCGAGCCGAGGAGTTGTCAAACTCACGACCATTGTCACACACATCTTTGCCTTCACGGAGATGCCAAACTGTGTGCACACATGAGCAAAAAGTTAGAAATAATGGTGAAAGTATCGATTTAAGACGAAGAGGAAATGTCCAAGTATAATGTGAATAATCATCAATAATAACGAGATAATATTTGTAATCGGACACACCGACAACCGGAGAGGTCCAAAGATCACAATGTATTAAATCAAATTTATTGACGGCACGAGAGTTGGATAAACCAAAAGGAAGATGAACATGACGGCCTAGCTGGCAAGCATGACATAGATGATCATGTTTTGGTTTATTACAAGTGATGGCCGGGAGCTAATAAGCTTGGACAAAGCGTCAAAACCGATATGACCGAGACGACGGTGCCACAAGGTAGACGTCACAACAAGGGCGGGTGTCTTTGCTGCTGCTGGTGGGCGGAAGAACGGGTAGAGGTCACCTGTGCTATTGCACTGGCGATCATGCTCCGTGTTTGAAGATCCTTCCCGGTAAAGGCCAAAAGGGTCAAACTCGATAGAACAATTGTTATCAATGGTAAAGCGGAGAACTGAAATCAGATTCTTAATAATGCTAGGGGACACAAGAACATCACTAAGAACGAGAGAACACCGCGGAGTATTAAACGAGTATGAGCCAATGGAGGTAATAGGTAACAAGGAACCATTACCGACGATGATCGAGGAAGGACCAGACAAGGAGGGTGATCGAGGAGTTGAGAGTCTACTAGAGTGGGGCGGTCATGTGCGAACCAGCACCAGAGTCAGCATACATACCACTCGACGGAGTTCGGCGGCGTCGGCGACATCGTGTTGAAGATGATGGTGAGGGATGCCTGGTCACAAGACCCACCGGCCATGGGGTTCTAGGGCGTGTATAGGGGCGTGCCACCGAAGGGAGACACTAGTGGAGGTGGTCCGCCACCATAGCCGAAGCCAGGGGGTGGAGGCTAATAGTAGCCCACGGTGCGGCATCATGTGCCCGGCTGCGTTCGCCGGTCGGCGGCGGCGCGCATGTGGTCGGGAAACGCACAGGTAGCCATGCACCCGCGGTTGAACGGAGCCAGACCAGGGGTTTCACAGCCGGGGGGCAGCATGGGGCGCCTGGACGGAGCCCTGGATGCCCGGCACCCTTGTTGCCGGCGCTAGGGTTTCCATTGTTGCCGCCGTTACCACCGTTCCCACCGCGTCCGTGGTGGCGGTTGGTGGTTCCCGCCGTTGCCGCCCGGCCCGCCGTTGCCCCCGCTAGCCCGCCCAGCAGGCGCGATGAACTTCCGCGCTGCTGTGGCTATTGGTGCATGTCGGGGGCCTGGGTGCGGGACTTGGACTCGGAGGCGTCGTCGCCGGTGGTGTCGTTGATCGTCGATCTCCTCGAGGAGCAAGCAAGGTCGCGCGCCTCCGGGAACGTGGGGAAAGACGCTGCATCTTGAGGTTCGACACCATGTGCCTGTATTTCTGACGTTGAGGCCACGAAGGAGGGTGAGGACGAGTTGCCCGGTGCCGCCGATCGGATCGCCGAACTCCTTGAGAGAAGTGGCCATCGCCTCGAGGCGGCGGCCGTAGTCCATGATGGACAGATCACCTTGCTAGAAGGAGCAGAACTCGGCCTCCAATAGTAGGGCACGAGACTCGCTCTGCCCGAGGAACTCGTCCTCAAGGTACAGCCACGCATCGCGGCAGCGGATCCCGGATCATGAGCCCCCGCCGAAGATCGTTGGGGATGGCGCAAGACACCCACGTGAGGAAGCAAAGAAGTCCATCTCGCACCCACGCGGATCACGCGGTACGACTCGTCGAGAGGACGAGGTCCTTGAGGTTGTACTTGCCGAGGACGACGAGGAACATGGAGCGCCAGCGGCCATAGTTGTTGGCTGGCTTGTCCAGGGTTACGGGGACGAGGACCTTGATGTTCATGACCCGGATCGCTCGGGCATGGATCGCGGCGTTGGCCTCCTCCTTGGCGGTGAGTGCCTGGTCGAGGGCCTCAGCGGCTGTGCGTTCCTCGTCCGCGCGCTTCTTGGCAGTAGCAGCGGCGGCGGCGGCGTCGCCTATGGTGCAGCGGTGGATCTCCTAGCGATCTAGGGGACCGGCGAGGGATAGGGCCTGGCGAGGGACCTCGCCGTGCAGCGGGGAGGTGGCGCTTGGTGAGGGATCTCGGCGGTGAGGGGGGTGGAGGTGGAGCCAGCGATGGATCAGCGGCGGCTAGGGTTTGCGAAGCGGGGTCGTGGGAGCGAACCTTCTCGATATCATGATAGACAATAGAATATGTGGAATACGCGATGTATTACTCGAGACCATGGTTGTGTACATATAGGCACGATGGGGAGTCGGGTATGGCAGGCCCATGGGCCATGTCATGTTTACAATCTAACAGAATAAGGGAGCAGCGCCACTAGTGTCCATGTGCTAGCATCTGGGAAGCTTGTTTGAGCGGCGTTTGCTTACGAACCTCGAGCAGACGAGTCACGGGCAGGCTTGTTTTTTTTTCTATTTGTCGTTCTTCGTTTCTTCTAGATCGCACGAGCCGATTGTTGGATTAGAGGATCGAAATCGTAGCACACATTGATCAACTGGCTAGCCTAGAACTCAAGAACAAGCAAGAACACGCGGGGACAAGACGGTAGCCGCCAGGCTGACAGCGCCCCTTTTTGCTTGTGAATAAACTGAGTACAATTGAGTTTACAACCAACTCCAAGCACTAACACACTCACTAAACATCCCACCTCTTATACCAAGGTTTACAACACATGCTTAACACGGAGAAAACTCACTAAACTTAGATACAAGAGTGGTACAATGCAACTGCCTGAGGAGCGCCGCGCCGTGGTCGTGGCCACCATCCGCACCAACTGCTCCGCGTCCCGGCATTTGAATTCAAATGCCTCCTCGCACTGCTGCTGGCCACCACGTCACACCGTTCCACATCATCGAGGATTACATCAACACTCTCCCCTTAAGCCTAATGAACCTCAAGCTCACGAACGCCGAGTAGGTGTCTCATAACTCCTAGCTTATTTGCTAGTAAAGCCTTAGTCACGAGTGCGCCTTTTGCTCCAAAGTGCTAACTCTCTTGACTATGATCTGGCCAAGCTCAACACATTCCCTAATGAAATGATATTTGATATCAATATGCTTGCTTCTACCATGAAACAAGAGATTCTTCATAAGAGCAATGGCTGAATTGTTGTCCACATAGATGGTCACTACCTTCACTTTCTTTGCAGTCAGTTCACTCAACAGATTGCTAAGCCAAATGCCTTGCTTTCTTTGCCTCATTTGCTGCCATGAACTCGGCCTCACATAATGTGATTACCCTTTGTCTTCTCTTTGTAGGAACTCCAAGTCACTAGATTGTCATTCAAATAAAATGCCATTCTCTTTGTGCTCCTTCTTCCTACCAAATCTCCACCTACATCGGTGTCGGTGTAGCCCACCAACACCTCTTGTTTCTTCTCCCGAGTATAGACCAACCCAAAGTTCAATGTCCCCTTGAGATATCTCAATGTCCGCTTAACAACACTCGGATGCTTTTCTTTGTAGGCTTTTCCATGAACCTCACTGGCCATTCCAACTGCAAATGAGAGATCAGGTGCGGTATGAAGTAAATACCTCAGACAACCAATGATTTTCCTATATTCAGTGGCATCAACTCTCTCCCCCTACTTGTCAGCATCCAACTTTGTTCGGGGTCCATTGGCACCCTTGTCGAGTTTCTGATCACTCATCCCAAACTGAGCTAGAACCTTCTTTGCATAGCTTGTTTGTCTGATAGCAATATAGTCTTCCATACGCTCCACCTCCAACCCAAGATAGAATGACAACGGTCCAGTGTCACTCATATCAAACTCTAAGGTCATCTATTTCTTGAAAGACTCTATCTATGTAGGATTTCCTCCTGTCACTATTAGATCATCTACATGAACCCCAATGATCACGGTGACAGTCCCTCACCTCTAGTATACACTGCTGATTACGTGAGACACTTCACGAAACCAAGTTTCTTCAAGCTGCCATCAAGCTTCACATTCCAAGCTCTAGGGGCTTGTTTGAGCCCATACAAAGCCTTGCTCACTTTTTAGAACATCTTGCTCCTTGCCATTTTACCACATAACCCTCGGCTATGAGACATACACATCTTCAACTAAATCTCCATTGTTAAATGCAGTTTTTCACATCTAGATGATGCACTTCCCAGCCCTGATTAGCTGCCATTGCCATCAAAAGCCTCACTGTATCTAGCCTTGCAACAAGGTGCAAAAACTTCATCATAGTCAATACCTTCTTACGCACATAACCTTTGGCAACTAGCCTAGCTTTGTGCTTCACTATGTCACCCTGCGCATTTTTCTTTAGTTTGTATACCCACTTCAAGCCTATGGGTTCATGTCAGCCAGTAGCAATGTTAGATGCCATGTCTTATTTTTGTTGATAGATTGGATCTCTTTGTCCATTCTTTGCCACCCAATTCGATTACCAACGACATCTTGAAATTTAGCGAGGTTCCTCCATCACTTTGCTAACATGGCATCAATTTCTACATCGAGGCTAAATCCACCTCCATTGCATCTTGATACACATCATTGATGTCCCTGTATCTCACGAGGTCCATCCTCATCTTGATCTCTTGTGTCTTCGAGTACAATCTCACCATGTCCTTGGTCACCTTTGTTTGCAATGCACGGATTTTCTCCTTCTCTGCGTGACCATGAGCGATTAATGCACGTGTGTGTGTTGTCAAGAAACTAATCACGCTTCACCCAGTGGGCTGTGGACCACCGGATGCATCACCTCCATCATCAAGCCCGATGATTTTCATGTGCTACATCAAAGCCACCTCCAGTTCCACGAGTTTGGTGACATCATCCTAGTCATTCTCAATCACAAACTCACGAACTTTCTAAATTTTTAGTTTCAGCTTCCATCCAATAGTCTCTTCAAACACCACATCTCTACTCACCACTATTCTCCTAGTGTTTGGATTAAACATTCTATGAGCCTTGCTCCCATCCTCAACACCAAGATAAACCATGGGCACATACGTCATCCGGTTTCTTGATGATGAGGTGGTGGCCCTGACATTCCCTTTGCACCCAAAAAATCCTCCACATGACCCAAGCTGTGGCCTTTTGCCACACCAAGCTTCAAATGGAGTTACGTACCCCATTGCTTTTTGGTTGGTAGTCTATTCAACAAATAGGTGAATGCCTTATTGCCTCACCCCCACAGTCTTCGAGGCACACTCATGCTTTTCAACAATGCTCTAGACATTTCCATGGCAGTCCTATTTCTCCTCTCAACAACATGCACCATTACATTTGTGGTGACCATGGTCTCTGTTAATTGTCTCTTGATCCCCTTTTGCTCACAAATCTCCTTGAAAGCACTTGACGAAATTCTCCCCCCTATATCGATCTTAGCATTTTTATCTTATAGCCTAGACTGTTTTCAGCTTACGCTTTAAATTTTGCAAATGCTGAACTAGCCACGATCTTTGCTTTTGAACTATCACATTCATCCATCTAGTGCAGTCATCAACAATGAGCATAAAATACTTATTTCCCCGGTATCTCGGGTGTTATTGGCCCACATAAATCAATATGCAATAATTCTAATGGTTCATCCGCTCTCCACATTGACACCTTAGGAAAAGAACTCCTAGTTTGCTTATTCGCTAAACGGGAATGACACACTGATCACGGATGCTCAATCGGAGGTACCCCCCTGCCATCTCTTTTTCAACTAGCATTTTGAAGCTTGAAAATTTACATGACCAAGTCTACCATGCCACAACCAAGGCCTGATCAAGCAATGCTAGCAAGAAAACCGACCGTTCAACTGTTTTCAACTCAATGGTGTAAAGTCTGCATTTTCTGCTCTCACGGACTTTCATAATCAGTTTCAATGGGTTTTTTCATGCATACTTCTATCACATCATCATCCATAAGTACTCTATATCCAATCTCGGTTAGCTGTCCTAGACTAACTAGATTACTCTTAAGCTTAGGAATGTAATAAACATCATGCAACAAACCCTTTGTTCACGAGTTACCCCTCGAAACGAGAATGGACCCTTTACCCAAGATGTCAGCGATCGATCCATCTCCAAAACGCACCTTGCCTCTAACAGATCTGTCAATCTCTCTAAACTTGTGCGGATCTCTGTCATGTGATTGCTAGCACCATTGTCTAGGTACCACACTTCCCCACATGATTTGCTCCTCTCTGTGAAATACAATCCGGGCATCACCTACACCTCATTCAGCGGCACCTTTCCCTGACAGTCGTCTGACAATTAAGTTTCTTGTACTTCCAACTCTGCTGTCTCTGCAAGAAGTACAGCTGCCTCGTACTCCGTTGCCCTAGCATGATGAGCTTCTTCTTCCTTCTTCTTATCTTCTCACGGGCATCGATTTGCATAATGCCCATCTTGCTTGCATTTGTAACACTTGATGTGGCTCTTGTCGCATCTGACAGAGCCATCCCCTTGAGCACCACGACCACTGCTTCCACCGCCACGGCCATGGCCTCGACCCTGGTTACCTCCACCATCGTGAGATCTTTGTTTCCCAGATCCCTCACCAGTTGCACGCTTTGCCCATGCCTCCCACTCGGCTTGAGTCGGCAACACTTGACGGTTAATGCATTTGTGCACTCTGCACCTCGCCTTGTGCGCTCTTCAAATGTCTTCAATCGCCCGACGGCATCATCATAAGCAAGCTTCCGCGGTCGGTGATCCGCTTGATCCTAGCTGCGACATTGATGCACTTCTCCGTCCACGGTACCAAAGAGCTTCTTCACCAACGCGGCATCATCCGGTGACCGCCGAGACCCGCATACCTCTTTGCCATGGCGACCGTTTTCGGTATATGAGTCGATCGACTCACTCTCCTTCATCCGCAAACCGTCGAACTCGTCATCAACGTCTGCAACCTTGCTTTCTTGACTCTAGTCTCGCCGATAAATCTTGCCTTGAGCGAATCCACACTTCCTTCCCCATCTTCTTCCTAGCAATTTGCATGAGCTAGTCGTCGGGCGGACTCTTTGAAGCAAATGTGCCCAGCGCCTTGGTGTCCTTCGCCTTCGCCGCCGCATCTCGACTCGATGTCTCCCCGGCGGCTCCATGATCTCCCACACCCCCGATCCTCCGTGATGGCTTGGACTCGAATGCTCCAACTAGTGTAGTTGGTGGCGGTTAGCGTGGATAGTGAATGCCCGGCGTCGTCGCCGCCGCCGTCCCTCCGCTCACTCATGTTTTGCTCGGTGGTGATGTGTGTGTGATTACTCGCTCCGATACAGGGACGTTGGATTAGAGGATCGAAATCACGGCACACATTGATCAAGCTGGCTAGCCTAGAACTCAAGAACAAGCAAGAACGCGTGGGGGGACAAGGCGGTAGCCACCGGGGTATTGGCGCCCCTTTTCGCTTGTGAATAAACGAGTACAATTGAGTTTACAACCAACTCCAAGCACTAACACACTCACTAAACATCCCACCTCTTATACCAAGGTTTACAACACATGCTTAACATAGAGAAAAACTCACTAAACTTAGATACAAGAGTGGTACAATGGGGCGCCGAGGAGCGTCGTGGCCGTGGTCGTGGCCACCATCCGCACCAACTGCTCCAGCGTCCCGGCATTTGAATTCAAACGCCTCGCTCGCGCTGCTGCTGGCCTCCACGTCACACCGTTCCACATCATCAGGATTACATCAACACCCGATCGGTGCTGTGCCTAGGTCGGCGTCGATGTGCTAGCATCTATTGTGTGCAGCGGTGCCCGAAATGGGCGATGTTTGCTTTACGTCCCTTTGGTTGAGAATTCTTTCGCCCGGCGGTGTGAGGTGTCCCATTTGTGTTCTAGGAAACATCCACCCAGTCATTTGGGTCGTGGACATCTCGGTGCTTTGTTTGCTCATTTGGAGGTGCATTTGGGACAATGGCCTAAGTATTTTCGAAAGAAAAATTCTGGCTCCCATTCACCCCGCCTCTAGTCGTTGTTTTCGGTCCTTCATAGGTGTGTGTGCATGTTTGTGGTAGGGTTCCTGATCCTAGCATCGATCTCTCTCTCAAAGGTAGGGATGCTTGATCGATTGAGACGGCAACGAAGGCGGCGTTAGGCGCCGATGTCACGGTGGTTGTTGACACTTGTTATCATATAAATTTATTAATTAGATAAACATGAGAAAGGGGTATAAATCATAATAACAACCTAGAATAGGGTGTCACTAACATATTTCCACCAGTTTTGGTAAAGTTGTGAATTGCGGGGACTAAAAGAAAAACACCAAGCGCCTTACGGGGGAAAATCTCAAGTTTCGGCAACAACACGACGAATCCGTTCGAGGCGTGGGGCGCTTCCCAAGACTACATCACTGAATGCCCACACCATGGAATGGAGAACCGGCTACTCATGCGGACCTTCTATCACGGGCTCAACAACAACACCCGTGAAACCATGGACGCATTTCTTCTTTGGAGGTGCTTTTACGTCCCTTACACTTGAATCAAGCTACTGACCTTGTGGAGAAGATGGCGTCAAACCAAGCTTGGAATGAGGACCGTCAACCCCGCAAAGAGAGAGGGAATGCACCGGTGAAAGAGGTAGACATCTTCATGCGCCAAAATGGACCTAATCATGAAGAAGCTTGAAGACAAAGCTCCCGAGAAGAAGGAAGTCATGCAACTCTTCGATTCCCGCATGACATGTGAAGAATGCGGCAAGAACTTTGGACACTCGGGCAGTCAATGTCCCGAGCTGGAAGAGGACGTGAACTACATCAACAACAACAACAACAACAACCAAGTATCGTCCCGAATCAAGGATGGAATCAACAGAGACCCAACTACCAAGGTAACTACTCGGGTAACTGTCAAGGTAATAACTCTTTCAATAATTTCCCACCTTTAAGAGAGTTAGTACAAAACCAAGGTAGACTCATGGATAATCTGTCTAAGAAGTTAGCTTCCAACGATAAAATGCTAGAAACCATTAGTGCTAAAATGGAAAGCTTTTCTTACGCAATAAAGAACCGGCATAGCTTTAATAAAATGATAGAATCTCAGTTATCTCGGTGGCTTTATACGCTCCTATGCCTAACCCGGGTAAGATTCGGGCCAGTAGGAAGAATTAGAATCTGCAAATCTTGTCGATGTCTACTATGCGGTATTCGGACCAAGGATGCACAAGAAGGACCTAAGTGGACTATTTGGGGGCATGCCCGCCAAGAAAGGAGATCCGGGGAGACCGGTCATCACCATTAGGATCGGCGCCGCACTCTACGACGCACTCTGCGACTTTGGCTCAAGTGTCAACATTATGCCTAAGGTAAGCCTTGAGCCGAGTTCAAATTTATTATACACAACCATGTGCCTACAACTTGCGGATCGATTCGCTATGCTACCCCAAGGGGATCCCGGAAGACGTTTGTCCGAACATCGGTAAGCTCTATGTGGCCACCGACCCGTGGTCCTGGATACGGGCAAAGGTAAGAACGCCCGATCATTGCAGGGACGCCCTTTCCTTGCCACCACCAAGGCCATCATCTACGCCCGACACCACGAAGATCGTCTTCACCGTCAACAAACAGAGGAGAGATTCAGCTGCAAACACAAGACCCTAGCTCCCCTATTCCACATTGCCACTACCGTACCACGAGATACACGCACCGGTGTCGAGGAGAAGACAAGAAGAAGAAGCAAGAACAAGAAGAACCGTCAACCTCGACCACACAAGTCTTGATGATCAATCAAGTTGCAGCGAAACGCCAAGACTCGGCGCACTCCACCACAACTAGAGAAGCTAGGCGACCACGGAGTTCCATCAATTCAACGCTCCATCAATCAATGGAACTTCCGGCAAGTTGTGCGCGATACGGGATCGGGCATCAACTTAATGTCAAAGGTAACGTATCAATTGATATATGGTAATCCGCCTTTGTGCTCCACCTATGTAATCTTTGCGGATGGCGGACCAATCACCACAATTCGGAAGGTATTGCCGCGAAAACGTCCCCGTCAAGATCAAAGACTGCTATGTCCTCACCGACTTTCTAGTCATGGATATGGGAGAAGAAGAATAAGATCCTCCCATAGTACTTGGAAGACCGTTCTGAACACTACAAGAGCCATCATCTACATCGGGGCAGGCGAGATCCACTTCGATTTCAAGGTAAAAGATCACATTTGTTTCTTCAATACTTACACTAACAATGAAACGGCCCCCAAGAAAGACCAAGGGCCGAAAGCGTCTCGAGACTACAACAGAAGCTGGACTCAAAGATGGAGGACATTAAGAGAATAGAGAAAGACATCAAGGAAAAGTATACTCAGCTCCTACCCATCTTGAACTACGCAGAGCTACACCCCGAGAGGTCTCCACCAAAGAAGCAATCTGGAAGAAGAAAGAAGCTGCGCCCACCAAGAAGAACAACAAGAGTACATCTTCGGAGACCCAACCATCGCCGGCATCACCAACTGAACAATCGACTTCCACGGCTACTTCCGTTACACGCCACCCGTTGAAATCCTTGAAGGACCCTTACGGGTACAACATTTACCACGAGGGCCCATAGGCGACACCACGCCATGGGAGTAAGTGCTCTAAACTCTCGCCGAGAGGTAACTCGGTATTTATCGCATATTTAATTTTACGCAAAGCATATTTCAATTAGCATATTTCCTTTAGCATAAATACTCTTTCTAAATCTACATTTGAGAAAATCATAAAAAATATGTTTGCTGCATTTGCATCAGTCTCCTAAAGCCCCATGCAAGCACTCCTTCTTTGTGGTGGCATAAAAATAAAAATACAAAAATATTGCACTCATATGTTTTTGCATTAGCATCCCTATTGCATAGAAAAATTCTCAAAAAATATGTGGGCACATGAACACCTTTTTTATATAAAAATCCAAAAAGAAGTGAGCACATGAAGGCTCACAATAACATCCTAGAATTTGTTCCTTCGGGTATGTGCGAAATTAATATTAACAGGGGAGAACATTAAAGGAGACCCCGAAAGAGGAGCAAGCTCAAGGATGAACAAAGGACTACTTCAAGATCAAGCTTGGGGAGAGCACCCCCGTTTACCATGATAAGTATCACTATCTTATGTCTTAAATATTAGCTAGTTATATATTTGCTTAGAGTTAATGAGTCTTAAATAAAAGTCTTAGTGTTAAAGAGTCAAATAAGTGCTAGATCTTTTGCTAGATTGCTTTCTTCCTTTTAATTATGATCTTGATGATATATGCTAAGGAAATGATGAATAGTTGCTCCTTAATTCCTCTTAAAAGTACTTACACTTTGGACTTAGATTCTCCCGAAACTTTAAATGCTTAATTTTGCTCTAAACCCAATACTGTGGGAAGCACATGCTTAATCGAGTCTTAGCATAAAGATACATGAAAAGTTGAGCTCTCTTAACATTTTATCATATTCCTAGAGATACTTGATTCTGGTTTTATCTTTGAAAATTATAAAATATTACATGATGAGTTCCTTAGCTATGACCCTTAAGAGTTTATCATTCGTATCAAGATCATCCCCTCCACTAAATACGCTGCTTCTAACCCGGAAATCACGCATCCCCATACTCCATCAGTTGCTAGCCATAATTATAAACTCTTGCAATCTTTAGATATGTCTCTCTTAGTGTTTTTATGCCAAATAGAGGCTGGGCTACATTCGAAAAAAAAAAAAAAAAAAGAAAAAAGAGAAAAAGAAAAATAAATATCTAAGAAAAGTGAGACGAGAGAGGGAGAGTAACGGACAAAAAGTCATACTAGGCGAGAAGGGCCTACCTCCTAATAATAAAAATATATTTAGAGATGAATAATGGACACGTGTCAGGGGTGAATAGGGCCCACATCTCTAAGGAGAGAAAAATGGACACAAGAGGGGCAAAGCCCACCTCTCCAAGAATGGACAGCCTGGGCCTTAGCAATTTTAGAAAAGAGATATAATCCAAGATGCTAGAAAAGAAAAATACTAGAAAAAAGGCTATTTACTACCTTTCATCCTCGTCCCACTTCGCCACTATCATCCCACTATGTATGTCCTATCACATGTGTAACTCCACTACCACCATCTACTTAAGAGGGTCATACATAGGATCTCGAGTTTCTTTTGAAAAATATTGCAAAACCCCGGGATGATAGTTGATCAAAGAGCTTGAGACATGGTACTTAACTTGATTGTTACGTCTTTTTAATTGCTTATGATTCGTGAAAAGGCTACACCCCATGGTAAACAGGTATGAGAGAGCAATCTGGTTAAGAGGAGAATTTATTTACGATAAAACACGATTAGCCGAGAGGTATGAAAGCGTAGTAGCAACTCCGATCCTACTATAGCATGTAGCTTTGCTAGGGACTAGCAAAGGGTAAGCTTGGGGAGTTTGTTGACACTTGTTATCATATAAATTTATTAATTAGATAAACATGAGAAAGGGGTATAAATCATAATAACAACCTAGAATAGGGTGTCACTAACATATTTCCACCAGTTTTGGTAAAGTTGTGAATTGCGGGGACTAAGCGAGAAAAAAACCGCAGGAATTCGCGATGCGACTACATGACGTAATGCAATCCAACTCGAGAAAGACTCTAGAAGGCTGGGACTAATCCCGACGTGATCAAGACTTAGCACCCAAGAAAACATCATCTAGAAGACTCCGGAAGCCCACGGCCCGCGCGGGGCGGAAGTGGGCCACACTGCGGGCGGCCGCCCAAATACTAGGCGGTCGGCCTCCCCCCTCCGCCACGTCAGCCCTGCCTCGAAGCTTCTCCAACCGCCTCTAAGGCGCAATCTAATCCGCTCGTTTAATGTCGGTTTGATCCAGGGGCGGCGGTGGAGTACGAGTTGTATCTAGGTCAAACCACGGCACCTCCTCAGGACTATATAAGGAGACCCCTAGACCCCCCCTTTCGGATCATCAAGTTCTCAAGTTCATCACTTGGCGCTTCAAGATCCAAGTCATCAATCCCACGCTCTAGAAACACCGCTTTAGGAAGAGTAGCAATCAAGATTAGATCTAGTAGGAAGGGAGAAATCCGCCTCGACCGTCGGAGGCCGGCTCAAGATCAGGCCTCGTTCTTGTAAGTTCTTCATTGTAAGTAGTCTTCAAGTTCGGACACGTTCTTAATATGAATATCTTGATCATGTTTATATTCGAGATTATTTGTTCTAGTGTTTACTTTGATTACACGTTTAGCATAGTTGAATTACTATTATGTTCATGCATGGATTCGTATGGCGCTCATCTATTAATATTATGGGTGAGTGGTAGAGACGATGTAATCGTGGTGATTAGATCTTATTTGCTGCGTTTGCACCCTATATGCGGGTCGTGTGGTAGATCGTGGTGGTGACAGACACCATTGAGTCCTTTGCAATCCATCCCTCGTATGTAGGACTAGCGGATGATATTATTCGAGTTGTTCTAAGTTTCGGCCTTAGTCTTCACGGATTCTGTCCTCATGTGTGGATTTAATTAGTCTTTCTTGATGATTGTTAGATGTATTGCACTAATCAAGTAGATCCTAACTTATAGTTTAGAGTTACATATTGGAGTTTCTAATGCTAGCTAGCCTATGAATTGCTATCGTCCCTTTGTTTGACACTTTCTACTTGCACACTGGATATGACTTGGTTGAATCTATTTATCGAGAACTTTTATCATTATCTTTATTGTGAACTTTGATCCCCTGTTTATGTAATTGATAGATTTAATACTTAAGCTTTGCATACGAGAGATGATTAAGATGTTTAGTACACACATGCATAGTTAATTCATGATAGTAGACTTCTTTCCCTGTGGTAGAATATAAATTCAATACACGGTTCTTACTCTGGTTAAAATGCTACAATGGTATATTCATATCATATGTAGGCGCTTGCGGATACCCGGTTTATTTATTCACTTATTGAGAAGTTTATCAAGGCATAGTACGAATATTTTATTCTTTGCATATTAGTAGTTTAACTATAGGGATGACAACCTTTTCAGGATATGCTATGAACTGCAATGAATTATTTCTTTTAGTTTTATCTCGAAGCAACATCGATATTTATTTTTTGGCGCCATTGCTAGTGATAGGTTTATATCTGTTTCTAGTTAGTGGCGTTAGAAATACCAACAAGCATTTTTTGCGCCGTTCTTCTTGGGAAAGAAAGTCTTTTAGCCAAATAAAATACAAATATAGGAATAACTTTTGCATGCATCTCTCTCACGCATTGTAAAGTATTAAATTTATCACTAATTGCTTAAACAGGTTTACCCTTGTTATTATTCTTTCTATCTATTTCAGGGTAATGTATGAATAGGAATCTTCACGAAAACTTTGTTTCGATCGGAAAAACTCTTGAAGCAGGCAAGATCCAAGTTGAAGTCTCGACCTAAGATCATTTGCCTCGGAAGACTCCTCCTTTGTGCGAAAGCTTAACACCCGTGTTGAGTAATGGCGAACAAGACCCTCCAGCGAGTACTGCACCGACTACGGCCAACATCCGCCTTGGGCGGCGTCGATGTGGGAGACAAAGCTTTTGAGCTCAAGCCTGCACTCATCAACATGGTACAAGCTAGCCAATTACGTGGAAAAGCCCATGAAGATGCCAATGCTCACCTACAACACTTCCTAGAGATGATCTGTGGCACCTTCACCATCAAAGATGTCTCAAGTGATGCAATCCTACACCCGTCTGTTCCCATTCTCACTCTTGGGGACGAGCGAAGCGTGGTTCTACGCCAACAAAGACAAACTCACTACTTGGACACTTTATTCTCTGCCTTCTGGCAAAGTTCTTCCCTATAGGCAAAACCAACGCCTTACGGGGGAAAATCTCAAGTTTCCGGCAGCAACGCGGCCGAATCCGTTCGAGGCGTGGGGCGCTTCCAAGACTACATCACTGAATGCCCACACCATGGAATGGAGAACCGGCTACTCATGCGGACCTTCTATCACGGGCTCAACAACAACACCCGTGAAACCATGGGCCTAGCTCTTTGGAGGTGCTTTCTGTCCCTTACCTTGAATCAAACTCTACGACCTTGTGGGAAGATGGCGTCAAACCAAGCTTGGAATGAGGACCGTCAACCCCGCAAGAGAGAGAGGGAATGCACCGGTGAAAAGAGGTAGACATCTTTATGCGCCAAAATGGACCTAATCATGAAGAAGCTTGAAGACAAAGCTCGAGAAGAAGGAAGTCATGCAACTCTTCGATTCCCCGCATGACATGTGAAGAATGCGGCAACTTTGGACACTCGGGCAGTCAATGTCCATTTGGAAGAGGGCGTGAACTACATCAACAACAACAACAACAACAACCAGTATCGTCCCGAATCAAGGATGGAATCACTTGAGACCCAACTACCAAGGTAACTACTCGGGTAACTATCAAGGTAATAACTCTTTCAATAATTTCCCACCTTTAAGAGAGTTAGTACAAAACCAAGGTAGACTCATGGATAATCTGTCTAAGAAGTTAGCTTCCAACGATAAAATGCTAGAAACCATTAGTGCTAAAATGGAAAGCTTTTTTCTTACGCAATAAAGAACCAGCATAGCTTTAATAAAATGATAGAATCTCGGTTATCTCGGTGGCTTTATACGCTCCTATGCCTAACCGGGTAAGATTAGGGCCGGTAGGAAGAATTAGAATCTGCAAATCTTGTCGATGTCTACTATGCGGTATTCAGACCAAGGATGCACAAGAAGGACCTAAGTGGTGGCGGGGCATGCCCGCCAAGAAAGGAGATCGGGGAGACCGGTCATCACCATTAGGATCGGGCGCCGCACCTCGGCGCACTCTGCGACTTTGGCTCAAGTGTCAACATTATGCCTAAGGTAAGCCTTGAGCGAGGTTCAAATTTATTATACACAACCATGTGCCTACAAAACTTGAGATCAGTCGCTATGCTACCCCAAAGGGGATCCCGGAAGACGTTTGTGCGAACATCGGTAAGCTCTATGTGGCCACCGACTTCGTGGTCTGGATACGGGCAAAGGTAAGAACGCCCCGATCGTGCAGGACGCCCTTTCCTTGCCACCACCAAGGCCATCATCTACGCCCGACACCACGAAGATCGTCTTCGTCAACAAAAAGGGAGAGATTCAAGCGCAAACACAAGACCCTAGCTCCCCTATTCCACATTGCCACTACCGTACCACGAGATACACGCACGGTTGTCGAGGAGAAGACAAGAAGAAGAAGCAAGAACAAGAAGAACCGTCAACCTCGACCACACAAGTCTTGATGATCAATCAAGTTGCAACCAAACGCCAAGACTTCGGCGCACTCCACCACAACTAGAGAAGCTAGGCGACCACAGAGTTCCATCAATTCTTTGCTCCATCAATCAATGGAACTTCCGGCAAGTTTAATCGCGATACGGGATCGGGCATCAACTTAATGTCAAAGGTAACGTATCAATTGATATATGGTAATCTGCCTTTGTGCTCCACCTATGTAATCTTTGCGGATGGCGGACCAATCACCGCAATTCGGAAGGAAGGTATTGCCCTAAACGCCCCCGTCAAGATCAAAGACTGCTATGTCCTCACCGACTTTCTAGTCATGGATATGGGAGAAGAAGAATAAGATCCTCCCATAGTACTTGGAAGACCGTTCTGAACACTACAAGAGCCATCATCTACATCGGGGCAGGCGAGATCCACTTCGATTTCAAGGTAAAAGATACATTTGTTTCTTCAATACTTACACTAACAATGAACGGCCCCCAAGAAAGACCAAGGGCGAAGCGTCTCCACGAGACTACAATGAAAATTTGGACTCAAAGATGGAGGACATTAAGAGAATAGAGAAAGACATCAAGGAAAAGTATACTCAGCTCCTACCCATCTTGAACTGCGACCGGCTACACCCGAGAGGTCTCCACCAAAGAAGCAATCACGGAAGAAGAAAGAAGCTGCGCCCACCAAGAAGAACAACAAGAGTACATCTTCGGAGACCCAACCATCGCCGGCATCACCAACCGAACAATCGACTTCCACGGCTACCCGTCGCCACCCGTTGAAAATCTTGAAGGACCCTTACCGGGTACAACATTTACACGAGGGCCCATAGGCGACACCACGCCATGGGAGTAAGTGCTCTAAACTCTAAACTCTAGAGAGGTAACTTCGGTATTTATACGCATATTTAATTTTCTGCAAAGCATATTTCAATTAGCATATTTCCTTTAGCATAAATACTCTTTCTAAATCTACATTTGAGAAAATCATAAAAATATGTTTCTTTGCATTTGCATCAGTCTCCTAAAGCCCCATGCAAGCACTCCTTGCTTTGTGGTGGCATAAAAATAAAAATACAAAAATATTGCACTCATATGTTTTTGCATTAGCATCCCTATTGCATAGAAAAATTCTCAAAAAATATGTGGGCACATGAAGGTCCACACCTTTTTTATATAAAAATCCAAAAAGAAGTGAGCACATGAAGGCTCACAATAACATCCTAGAATTTGTTCCTTCGGGTATGTGCGAAATTAATATTAACGGGGAGAACATTAAAGGAGACCCAGAAAGAGGAGCAAGCTCAAGGATGAACAAAGGACTACTTCAAGATCAAGCTTGGGGAGAGCACCCCGTTTACCATGATAAGTATCACTATCTTATGTCTTAAATATTAGCTAGTTATATATTTGCTTAGAGTTAATGAGTCTTAAATAAAAGTCTTAGTGTTAAAGAGTCAAATAAGTGCTAGATCTTTGCTAGATTGCTTTCTTCCTTTTAATTATGATCTTGATGATATATGCTAAGGAAATGATGAATAGTTGCTCGCCTTAATTCCTCTTAAAAGTACTTACACTTTGGACTTAGATTCTCCCGAAACTTTAAATGCTTAATTTTGCTCTAAACCCAATAATTGTGGGAAGCACATGCTTAATCGAGTCTTAGCATAAAAAGATACATGAAAAGTTGAGCTGCTTGTTTTATCATATTCCTAGAGATACTTGATTCTGGTTTTTATCTTTGAAAATTATAAAATATTACATGATGAGTTCCTTAGCTATGACCCTTAAGAGTTTATCATTCGTATCAAGATCATCCCACTCCACTAAATACCTTTGCTTCTAACCCGAAGAAACGCATCCCCATACTCCATCAGTTGCTAGCCATAATTATAAACTCTTGCAATCTTTGGATATGTCTCTCTTAGTGTTTTTTATGCCAAATAGAATTTGGGCTACATTCGAAAAAAAAAAAAAGAAAAGAGAGAAAAAGAAAAATAAATATCTAAGAAAAGTGAGGCGAGAGAGGGAGAGTAACGGACAAAAAGTCATACTAGGCGAGAAGGGCCTACCTCCTAATAATAAAAATATATTTAGAGATGAATAATGGACACGTGTCCGAGGGTGAGTAGGGCCCACATCTCTAAGGAGAGAAAAAATGGACACAAGTCAGGGGCAAAGCCCACCTCTCCAAGAATGGACAGCCAGGGCCTTAGCAATTTTTTAGAAAGAGAGATATAATCCAAGATGCTAGAAAAGAAAAATACTAGAAAAAAGGCTATTTACTACCTTTCATCCTCGTCCACTTCGCCACTATCATCCCACTATGTATGTCCTATCACATGTGTAACTCCACTACCACCATCTACTTAAGAGGGTCATACATAGGATCTACGAGTTTCTTTTTGAAAAATATTGCAAAACCCGGGATGATGATAGTTGATCAAAGAGCTTGAGACATGGTACTTAACTTGATTGTTCGTCTTTTAATTGCTTATGATTCGTGAAAAGGCTACACCCCATGGTAAAAGGTATATGAGAGAGCAATCTGGTTAAGAGGAGAATTTATTTTCGATAAACACGATTGCTTACGAGGTATGAAAGCGTAGTAGCAACTCCTCGATCCTACTATAGCATGTAGCTTTGCTAGGGACTAGCAAAGGGTAAGCTTGGGGAGTTTGTTGACACTTGTTATCATATAAATTTATTAATTAGATAAACATGAGAAAGGGGTATAAATCATAATAACAACCTAGAATAGGGTGTCACTAACATATTTCCACCAGTTTTGGTAAAGTTGTGAATTGCGGGGACTAAAAGAAAAACACGAGGATTCGCGAGCGATGCGACGCGCGGCGTAATGCAATCCAACTCCGAGAAAGACTCTAGAAGGCTCGGACTAATCCCGGCGTGATCAAGACTTAGCACCCAAGAAAACATCATCTAGAAGACTCGGAAGCCCACGGCTGCCGGGACCGGGACGAGTGGGCCACACCGGGGCGGCCACGGCAAATACTAGGCGGTCGGCCCCCCTCCCGCCACGTCGGCCCCGCCTCCGAAGCTTCTCCAACCGCCTCTAAGAGGCGCAATCTAATCCGCTCGTTTAATGTCGGTTTGATCCGAGGCGCGACGGTGGAGTACGAGTTGTATCTAGGTCAAACCACGGCACCTCCTCCGGACTATATAAGGAGACCCCTAGACCCCCTTTCGGATCATCAAGTTCTCAAGTTCATCAACGGCGCTTCAAGATCCAAGTCATCAATCCCACGCTCTAGAAACACCGCTTTAGGAAGAGTAGCAATCAAGATTAGATCTAGTAGGAAGGGAGAAATCCGCTCCTGACCGTCGGAGGCCGGCTCAAGATCAGGCCTCGTTCTTGTAAGTTCTTCATTGTAAGTAGTCTTCAAGTTCCAGACACGTTCTTAATATGAATATCTTGATCATGTTTATATTCGAGATTATTTGTTCTAGTGTTTACTTTGATTACACGTTTAGCATAGTTGAATTACTATTATGTTCATGCATGGATTCGTATAGCGCTCATCTATTAATATTATGGGTGAGTGGTAGAGACGATGTAATCGTGGTGATTAGATCTTATTTGCCTGCGTTTGCACCCTATATGCCGGGTCGTGTGGTAGATCGTGGTGGTGACAGCACCATTGAGTCCTTTGCAATCCATCCCCCGTATGTAGGACTAGCGGATGATATTATTCGAAAGTTGTTCTAAGTTTCGGCCTTAGTCTTCACGGATTACGTCCTCATGTGTGGATTTAATTAGTCTTTCTTCGATGATTGTTAGATGTATTGCACTAATCAAGTAGATCCTAACTTATAGTTTAGAGTTACATATTGGAGTTTCTAATGCTAGCTAGCCTATGAATTGCTATCGATCCTTTGTTTGACACTTTCTACTTGCACACCTGGATATGACTTGGTTGAATCTATTTATCGAACTTTTATCATTATCTTTATTGTGAACTTTGATCCCTGTTTATGTAATTGATAGATTTAATACTTAAGCTTTGCATACGAGAGATGATTAAGATGTTTTAGTACACACATGCATAGTTAATTCATGATAGTAGACTTCTTTCCCTGTGGTAGAATATAAATTCAATACACGGTTCTTACTCCTGGTTAAAATGCTACAATGGTATATTCATATCTGTGCGCTGCGGATACCCGTTTATTTATTTATTCACTTATTGAGAAGTTTATCAAGGCATAGTACGAATATTTTATTCTTTGCATATTAGTAGTTTAACTATAGGGATGACAACCTTTTTCAGATATGCTATGAACTGCAATGAATTATTTCTTTTAGTTTTATCCGAAGCAACATCCGATATTTATTTTTGACGCCATTGCTAGTGATAGGTTTATATCTGTTTCTAGTTAGTGACGTTAGAAATACCAAATGATGGTGGCGGCTTGAGACTTGAGACTTGAGACTAGAAGGAGAGAGAGAGAGAGAGAGAGAGAGAGAGAGAGATTAGGGCTAGGGAAATCCCGGCTCCCTAAGGGAAGCTAGAAACAATAATATGTTTCGGCTTGAGTCCATTTTCTCGCTTAATTCCATCCAAGAGTCTTTACAAGTATTTATACTTCTAATGATGCAAATAAATTATGAAAATAGGATAATTATGGGCCCTTGGTCCCTCTAGCCGCTGGCACCCCTAGCCACTAATGGGCTTGCCTGGCATAGGAGATGTCGGTCGTAACATCTCTCCCCTTTTCTTTGAAACAGCTCACCCTTGAGGTAGAAGTCGGGGTAGGAAGTGCGAAAGTCGTCCCGGCTCCCATGTGGCATCATCATCGGAGAGGCCACGCCACTTGATGAGGATGCGCCACATGTCCCGGCGTTTGCGGCGCGTAGGACCCTGTGAGGGCTCGAGAGCAGACGTTCATCCTACACCGGAGGCAAGACACCCGGTGCCACCGGTGGATCGCCTTGTGAGGCTTCGCAAGCCCATGTGTAAGACGCCATGAAGACGAGAGTCGGGCCGGTAGCTGCAGACGGTAGGCCACGGAGCCGGCGCGCCCGGAACATGGAATGGTCCTGCATAGCGAGGCCTGTGGGGTTCACACCTACCCTCATACCTCTCGCAACTTTGGGGTTGTGAGAGAAGGGGTGAGGGCTTACCACCAGAAAACTGGAAATGAGAAAGTGGGGAAGTGTGTCCCTCCCCTTGGCCTTGGGGTTGTATTTATAGGGTGGAGGAGTACATTTTCATCCGAGCCCTTTAGCTTAGGAATTTACAAGCGAGCCCCTCGGACTAGTTGAGTATGGGGCCTTTTACAAGGGTGGGGGCGCGGCGGCACCCCTACCCCAACAAGGCCCCAACTTCTTCCTTGCGCCAGGCTCTAGGGACCGAAAGTGGTGCGATGGAGGAAAAAAGAAGCCACACCCGCCCCCGATAGCAAACTCCAAAGGTCGGTGACCGGCGTTGTAGTACTTCCGCCAAGATGTCGTTGGCGAACCCTGCCGAGGATGTCGTCACGGGGCCATGAGAGAGCATTAGCCACCTCGTGCAGGCTGACCATGGCGTGTAGGGGCAGCAGGGGGTGGCGGTGGCTGGCCGTATACCACCTCAAAAGGCGTGCGTACGGAGGGCGGTGTGGAAGGTGGTATCACCCAAAAATGTCCTGACATATTTTTGGTAACTTGGGCGTGTCAAAAGGGCCATAGGATTAAGAAATTTGTCAAAGAAGACGACAAGCTGCGTGGAAAGAGCGCCGGACGCCAGGACCCGTGCGAGGCGCCGTCCGAGGGATGGACGCCGGACGTCCGACGATGTCCCGATGCGCGATGACCGGCATCCGACTGGCGTTGGACGGCACAGCCACGGGCGCCGACGCCTGGTCCATGGCATCGGGCGGTGCCCTCGATTTGCGGGCCTGCTGGACTACGTCAAGGGAGCGCGTGACTTCGGGCTCGGCGTCCGACGCGGCGTCCGGCGGCCCAGCGCATTCACAAAGTGTTTTGGACTGCGCCCCGCGGCGGGCTGGCAGCGTCGGGGCGAATCCGCACGTCCGCATGTCGCCAGCGCCACATGTCCGAACCGACGCGCGTTTCTCGATTTTGGAAACTTTTGGTGATTGGAAACGTGTCTCTACGGTTTTCCTAAGGGGATAAGACCACCCCCTCTATATAATGAGAGGTTCATGGCCGATTTGATCCCATCTACATCCAATCGATCAAAGATCAACCTATCAACTCCTCAAACCCTATTTTTCTCTTCTCCAACCCCTCTACCCTGCTATTCGGTGGCGTTCTCCATGAATTTCATCGGCATCCTAGGTGGCCTTGCCGATCCTAGGAGATCCCTCACGTCGTCCCTCCCCGACGGATCTTCCGGAGGGCGTTAAGGTCGTTCGGTCGAAACCGAGCTCCACATCGGCCCTATCGGTCTCTAGATCGATTTGACCGTCACGCTGTGGTTCTCACTGCTTGCAGGTTGTGAGCAACCTCGAAGGGCGTCAAAGACCCATCCAAGTGTGTTTGGTGCGAACCCTAATTCAGCGTCAACAACGGCTTTGCTTCAAGAGGGAGAGAATGGTGTGAATGTTCCTACTGTACATGTTGATGTTAGTGTGTCTGCCGTTAGCTGCAAGGAGCAGACTAAACCAGCAATTCAGTTTGGTTCTATCTCTAACAATATTGAGAAGAATGGTACATCTATTTTGGTACCATATTGTGTTGCTAATAATTCAGATATTTCCAGTAATGCACGAAAGGATAATTTGAGCATCAAACTAGCTATTCTAGACTATGATGATAAGTGCAATTATTCTGATATTTCAGCCGGCAACTCCTTGAAAACTATTGGTGTTAATGTTGGAGTAGTTGAAGTTGGTGTTGATCAGCATGATACAATGATTGAGCCTAATGGTAGAGAAGTTTATCACATATCTCCCTCTCCCAAAATTGTGCCATTCATTGAGCACCGGGTAGATGATGCTAGAGTTATGTCAAAGCCGAGGACGGCGGCTTTGTTTCAAGGGAGAGAGGATGATGGGCCCATGGCTCCACAAGTTAATATTCCAGCTCCAGTTGTTTTATTAAGCAATAATTGGAAAGATCATTTTGTTATCAAGCTTGGTGCATTCTATTATAATATGACGAAGGGACCATTAGCTCTGACTACTGCTATGCCAAGCACGTTCATTGGAGCTCATTTGAGCAAGAAACTACAAGACCAGAACCAGAGGACGGAATTTGGTACGTCGAAGCATGGAGATGGACCTCAACAAGATATGACGTGATTAGCAACATGGCTGGAATATTTTATTATATTTATATTTTGGAGCACGTCACGTTGAGTCAGGGTGAGTCGGTGTTGCTTTTGGTCTTGATTAGTTTTGATCGGCTCCTTATAGACGTGCTGGTAGATTTAGCTATATGGGCTTATTATATTATTTTGCTAGTGGGCTAGTACGTTTGATTAATTAGTTTGGGAGCCCATGTCGAGTACCTGTCTTGTGCCTGCATGTACTTATAATGGCCAAGTCTGCCATGTACTATAGGAGATTGGATTTTTCTTCAGACTTGTTGTCGAGAGTTTCCTCTTGCGGAAGAAAAGAGGACCGATCTCCTTATCTGCCGATCGTCAAGATTGTGTGTGAGGCCTGATCAGATCATCTTGGTCTGGGCGTGTCTCGGATCCCCTGCGTGGATTCTCTTCTTCTGATCGTGGTTCATCGTGGCCGCGAAAGTGGAAGATTTATCTAGGGTTTGGTTTTCATCAGTTGTAAGCTGATCCCTTTTATTTATCTATGATATTGCGAGTGGTGATATTTGATCTATCGTGATACATCTTGGTATTTGTCAGTGCTGCTAGTTGTGTTTGATATATCCCACGCTAGATTAATTCTTCCTCTGGTTAAATTCCTTTTCCGTGGAGAAATAATACCTAGCAGCCGTGGTCAAGTGTCCTGCTCACGTGCTTGTGTCAGGTGTGAGGATAAACTGATATTGCTATCTGTCTTGTTCCTATTGGAAGTCTAAATTGCTGCTACTGTTCATTATGAGATTAGTCCATACTATTCAATATCAGACAAATATTTAGTTGTCGTTTGTGTGGGATAAGATCAATTTAATTTCTATCGAGCTATTTATATCAGACCAAACAAATTCAGAAATTCATATTACCATTTATCTTGTGCCGTGAAAGATTGGGCCATAATTCTCGGACAGCGTAGGCGTGTCCTTATTACAAAGACACATTGTTACAATGCTACATGTTTTTTAGCCTACGTAAAATAGATCAACTATTTGTTCGTCGCTAGTGACTATTCTCACTTTTATTTCTTATTTGCCACGTCAGATCTAAATAGCTAGTTGTTGGGGACGCCCTTATTAGGCTGCCTACTCAAGTCATGTCATGCCCACTTAAAGCCTTCACCAATGGAGACTTGTATAATGGGCAGGCCGTAGGGTTGGCTGTAGTATTCATTGTTCTGTTCAGATGTTCAGATCTATATAGCGCCGGTTTCTATAGCTTGTACGCAGGTTGGGAGAGAAACTTTTTCTCATGGCCTGTGCTTCAGTCGGCGAGAAGGAAGCGCCCGCTTCACAGTCTATCTTCTACCTTGGTACTTTTTTTTGTTTCTTGTTTTTTTCAAGAGGAAAACAGGAGGGGTGGCACATTTTTTTTATTGACTTAGCCTGCTCTTCGCCAGCTAAAAAGGGTTGCTATACTTGCTCTTTGTAAAAAACAATTTGCGCAACGGCATCGGTACCTAATCTCGTGGAACGCTCTAGCCGTGAACTATGTACTTGTTCTTTTTACCAAAAATGAAATCCAGGTGAGGATCCTCTCCACCTAGAATGTTTTTTTTAAAATAAAACTCGATTAATTAGATTACTGATTTTATAGAGCAATAATGGTGGAACTTGCCTTCAATGACGTCCTTATATATGCAGGTCCTGCTTGTAGTCCTGACTTCCTGGGTCCTCTGCTTCTTCATCCATAAACACAAACTGTCCATCAGCTAGTTACGTGAAAACCGAGAAAGGACCTACCAGGTGGTGGCGCTCACCTTCGACGCTATCCACCTTCGCCGGAGATGGCCAGCGGTCGGAGATCTACCGGCAGCTACTTTTGGAGAGAAGACGACGACAGTAGCCAGTAGGGGAGAGGTATGGTGGGTGCTTGTTGGAGCAGGGGACAGGGACGATACAACTGCCGAGCGAAGCTTGTGCTTGCATTGACGGCCGGCGCGCGCAGCGAGGTCGGCAATGGTGTGGTGGCGGAGTGGACCGGCTTGTGTGCGGAGACGCGGAGAGGCAAGGTATAGATCGAGTCGAGACAGCGGCCCTGTGCTTATTGGTGGCCATTGGTGCTCCATTGATGTTATTATTAATTGTAGTACGTACATGCATGCAGGATTTTAGTACATTCACGTGTTACTGCCTGCCCTTATTATTGAGTGGTGAGGCGACGACTTAGACCAAAGACTCGGAAGTCATTGTATGTTGTCAGAACGTGCAGTAGTGCAGCCAGCTCCTTCGTGAACCAGAAAATTGGATATATGGGATTGGGACTTCAAACATTGAGCTTCGCAGCTTTGCCATTCATAGCGTCGACTTTGCAAAAATAGGTTTCCAATCATGTGGCATTTGATTTCAATTTCATTCTGTGCTCTTTTCTAATCTCTATAGATAATTTGGCACCGAAAAGACATTTCTGCCTTTTTGGTCTTTTCTGCGTGCATGGATACGAGACGATTCGTATCCCTCCCGGTCCGGGCCGACTGTTGTTCTGCTCGCGCGCAAAAAGCTATCTATATTACTAGCTATTTGTATTTTTAATAGTTCTATACACACATAGAGAAAATTGATACATTATGCATTATCTTTGTGGCTCATTGTGTGGATGTGGCTGCTGACTGCAGAGAAGTCATGCCATTCGGCCATTAGTTCATGGAAATTTTGCAAAGTTACATCGTAAAACTGTGTACAGGGAAAAATGAATTTCTCATAGGGCAACGTAAACGAAGTGGGAAGAACGATGAACAGCAGAACAGGACAGAACAAAGAGCTCCTAGTCTTTGCAGAGCGACAAAAAAAAAAACTCCCTCCGTTTCAAATTGTAGTTCACTTTGGCTTTTCTAGATACATTGATTTTTGCTATGCAACTAGTTATACACTATGTCTATATACATAGTAAAAGAAATGAATCTAGAAAAGCCAAAGTGAACTATAATTTGGAACGGAGGGAGTATTAATTACTCCTACCCGCTTGACCTCCGGTACAAGGAGCAGATCAGGTCTGATGTGGTGGCGGAGCCATCTCTTGCTTGGTCCGGCGGCTCATCACCACATGGGAAGAGGATATTTTCGCACGCAGTGAGAAAGGGAAGAGGATCGATTTGCGCGCAGGCCGCAGCCGACCGGGGAGAAGAAGGATTTGCACGCCACGGGACTGGGAGGAGAGAGCACCGCACGCCGCAGCGGATCTGAATCGGCGAAATCGCTAGAAGAATAGCTGGTAGATGGCGAGGAGGTCGGCGATTTAGCGCATCCTGTTGTGTGCCAGACTAGCGACGAGAGAGTCGCCGGCTCGATTTTTAAGCACCTTCTCTCCCTTCCATATAGGATACATGCCGATGTGTACACACAAATAGCTAGCTAACTCAACACCATTGCGGACACGCTAACAGGACTGGCCGCACCGCTCGCCCCTGACCTAGGCCATGGCCACGGGAGGCCTAGTTGCGCCGGCATTTCTGCCTTTCTGGTCTTTTGCTGCGTGCATTGACTGTTGGTCTGCTCGCGCGCCATCCCCAAGGACTGGCTGCACCGCTCGCTCCCTGACATAGGTAAGGCCCTTTCCACGGGAGGCCTAGCTGCGCCGGCCCAATGCTTGGCCGCAACGACCTGATTGCTCACACCTACGTACAGGAGAAGGCCACGGTGCCTGCCCAGCAGACCACAAGGCCATTTCTCTACCTAAGTTTGTTTAAAAATTTTGAATTTTAAAATACGACAACTTGAAACATATATATATATTTTTTTTAAAAAAGGCAGTGGGAGCCCAAACACCATAACCCGTAACCAAGTCTCTGCTTCTCCTCACCCTATCAACTCACGCTATATAACCCGGAAAAAGCAGGGGTGGAAAAGCAGGGGCTAACCACTTTTTTTTTCGAAAGCCGGACTTCACCCGCATCGCATTAAGAGAAAGGCCCAAAGAAAGGCCGGTAACCGGATACAAGAGGAGACGCGAGTAACCCTCGAGTTACCCTAAAACCCCGACATAAAAACAGCCAAGAACACACAGAAGGGGGGGGGGGGGTGGAACCTCCACCAAGCCACACCACTCGACACTACAGACGGGTAGCACAAGGCCACAACCCAACCTCCTGGAGCTATAGAAAAGGATACAACCCAAAGATTGTCTCGCTGAGAAGACGAAGCCTAGTAACAAATCCTCGACTCGACAAAGTGACGGTAGTCACCGGAGTCCAATGGCTTAACGGCTCGACGGAGACTAGCACTAGTACCGAATGCTTTTTTGCGTGGCGGGCATAAATGATTTTGGGTGGCGGGCACAGCGCGCTGTCACCCAGCCCAAAGTCACGGTTAATGAGGAGGAACCGTGGCGGGGTTTGTGCCCGCCACGCTTAATCGAAATAAAAATAAAAAAGACCCAAGCCCAATGCCGGCCCATCTGGGCCCGACACGAGCCCGATCCGCCGTCGTTGTGAAACCCTAGCGCCGCCGGATCTTCGCGTCGTCGCCGTCGTTGGATCCGCCACCGCTGCGGACCCGCCCGTCGCGGATCCGCCACCTCGCCGCCGTCGGCCTCCGCGGGATCCGCCGAGGAAGCCGTCCTCGCCCGGATCCGCTTTCGAGGAAGATGTACCGCCACCTCGCCGCCGGGATCCGCCACCACGCCGCCATCGGCCTCCGCCGATCCGCCGAAGACGATCTCGCCTGGATCCGCTCGGAAGCCGCCGGGCCGCCGATCCACCGCGCCCCACCCGGATCCGCCACCACCGTCGCGTCCCGTGCCGCCGCCACCATGAAGCTCCGGTGTCCGGGCGAGGGAGGGAGGCGGTGGGAAGGAGGAGAGGGAGGGAGGGAGCCGGAGCTGCACGCGGGGATGGCCGCACCGGATCTGGTCGAGGCGCGCGGTCCGCCGCCTCCCCGCCGTGTGCCACCGGTGCGCCGCCTCCTCGCCGTGTGTGCCACCGGTGCGCCGCCCCGCCTATCGCCACCATGAGAGAGAGAGACCGTGGGGAGAGAGAGAGACCCGTGGCTGAAAGTGATGAAATGAGAGGGTAGAGGAGAGAAACCCTAGGGACTGCCTTATATATGGGGCCCGATAGGGAGCCCGGTTTGGGCTTGGCCGTGGGCCTCGGCCTTTTTGTGTGACGGGCTTCATAACTCGCCCGCCACGCAAAATGAATCCATTTTCATGACGGGCTTGTTGTAAATGCCCGCCACGCAAAATCTATTTTCTGTGACAGCCAAAAGATGCCCACGCAAAAAAAAAAAAGGATGTGGCGGAGTATTTTCCATGACGGGCAAAAAAAGTGCCCGCCACGGAAAAGATTGTGCCAGTGCTCGCAAAATCAAATCAATACTAGTGTAGGTAGCCCCTGATGCGAACAACGGGAGCAGGACTCCACAGTGACCAGGTAGTCACCGGAGTCCAACGGCCACCGCTCGACAAAGGACCAGGTAGCCACCGACGAACAACCCACGGCTCAACAAAGAACAACAGAGCGGCAACATCGACCTAGGCGAGGTGAACTACGGGGAAGCGAGAAGCACGCGTGCGGTACAGGAGGGGAGGGGACGATTCCGGCGAACAGCGTGGGTGGATGCAAGATGCAACAAATAAGCCTCCAAGAAGGTGATGATGTCCACCGACGTAACCGTTGTGAAGAGCATCCCACGCCGCCAGACCGATGATGGGTGATGGCCGAAAAACGACGCCTTCAGGGAAGGTGATGACGCTAAGCGCCACCATCGTTGGCCACCAGCAGCAAGCCTGGCCGGTTTTCACCAATGTTCGCCAACGAGGTTAACGGGGAGGCGAGCCGCGAAGCGACGCCGCGGCCGAACGACGCTGCCGAGGCGCCGAGCTCCGCCCACACGCGAGCAGCAGCCAAGAGAGGCGGGTGTGCCTGCAAGACCAACACCGACCTCGCCACCATGACGTTGCCGATGTCCGACCGAGCAGGATGACACCATCTACACCACCATGGCGCCGACGACGTGCAACCAAAACCACCAACACCGCCACCATGGTGCATGCCGGCGGTACAGGTCGCAAGACCCCATCTCTCGCGTGCCGCAGCGTAGACTCCATATCGGCACCGTAAGAGCCCACGGGGGCCGGCACCGAGGCGACGACGCGTGTGCCCCAGGCCGCCGTGAGATCCGGCCAGGAGGGGTGGTGCGGCCCAGCCAGCCCGCCAGCCGCTGCCCCCACCGTCCCCACGCACCACGGGAGACTTGATCCGCCCGCGAGACGACCGCGTCGCATCCCGCGCCCAGAGAACCAGAGGCAGCACCGGGGAGGCTGGTCTCGAAAGGGTGGGGGCGCCGGCGGACCAACAGGCCCGCCGCCGCCAGCACGCCCAACGCGCGCCGTCGGCCATCCAACAGGGCCGCCTAGAGAGGCGGCCAACCCACAGAGTCACCGGATCCGCCCCGGGATGGGCGGATCCGGCCGCCGCCGGAGATCGTCGAGGAAGGGGCGGGGCAGGGGGGGGGAGAATGGGTCGCCGCCGCCGCCACGGGGATCCGTGCCCAGACACCGGATCCGCCCCCGAGAGGGGCAGATCCGCCCCCGCCGCCGCCCCTGAAGGGGCAGATCCGCCCGGCCGCCGGAGTTCGGGCCGGAGGAGGGGCCAGCGGAGGTGGAAGATGGAGGGAGAGGGGGGGAGGAGGCGAACGCGGAGCTGCAAATGGGAGCTGTTTTGGGACCCGTCGTTGGCCGCCGCCGCATGAGGGCGGGCGACGGCGGCCGGAGGAAGGCCGGGCAGGGGAGGGGCTTGGAGGCGGCACTGGACGCAGTCACCCAGGAGCGGACGTCGGGGGAGGGAGGAGGTTGACCTCTGCAGGGGCTAACCACTTTACCAAGCGATTTAGAACACTGGTTGATCTTGGCCATTACAATAGTTACTACGTGCTATGATGAGTGTTGAACAGAACAAACGCAGAAGAAATTATGAGCAGGGGACTGAGAGTGAATGAAACTACAATATGACCATGAATGTAGCACTTTGCAGTCTCCAATATGTTGCTACATGCAAAACCAAATACACTGCAGTCATATCATAGTACGTTTGTAACAAGCTGTATCAAAGTTCTTGAATAATAAAGATACAATCGTTCGGAGCCTTGACAATATTTACCGGACTTTGACATCAAGCAGAATTGGAACAGAAATTAAGAAGAGCCCACAACATCCATTGCAAAATTAAAGGTGACACATCAAAAGTACACCACCACGCGGAAAGATGAGCACACACAACTGTAAATGAAGTAATCCAAAAGCAAAGCGGCCATTAGTAGGCCGCCCAAAACAAAGTTGGCACACAGGCATGAAGAAAACAATAGAAGAAGATGAACCCACTAAATAGCACCAGAAGAAGCCAGCTGTACTGCAGCCCGATCCATCTTCTTCACCTGGCGGCTGACGATCCCGGCGTGGAAGAGCATCGCCCAGAGCAGCGTTATCAGCTCGCCACCCCTAGCAATGGCCTCTGAGTGACCCTTGAGGTTGTCTGATGGCGTGACGAACAGGATCATCTCTGACCAAAAGTCTGCCAGTAGCTTCCTCAACAGGCGACTTAGAACACAGGTTGATCTGGCCATTACAGTAGTCACTGCGTGCTACGATGAGTGTTGAACAGACCAAACGCAGAAAAATTATTAGCAGGGGACTGAGTGAAATGAAACTACAATGTAGCGGTGAATGCAGCACTTTTAGCAGTCACCAGTATGTTGGCACATGCAAAACCGAATACACTGCAGTCATAGATAGTACGTTTTTAACAAGCTGTATCAAAGTTGTTGAATAATAAAGATACAATCGTTCGTATAGCCTTGACAATATCCAATACAGGACTGAGACATCAAACAAAATTGGAACAGAAACTAAGAAGAGCACACAACATCATTGCAAAATTAAAGGTGGCATCTCAAAAGTACACCACGCGGAAAGTTGAGCACAGACAACAATAGAAGAAGATGAAGAAAACAATAGAAGAAGCAATCCAAACCAAAGCAAAGCGGTCATTGGAAGTTCGCCCAAAACAAAGTCGGCAGAGGCATGAAGAAAACAATAGAAGAAGATGAACCCACTAAACAGCACCAGAAGAAGCCGCTGCAGCTCCATCTTCAAGAGCATCGCCTAGAGGAGCGTTATCAGCTCGCCGCCTCTGGCAATGGCCTCCGAGTGACCCTTGAGGTTGTCTGATGGCGTGACGAACAGGATCATCTCTGACCAGAAGTCAGCCAGTAGCTTCCACACCATCTCCTCACCATTCTTGAGCACCTCATGCTTCGAGTTCTCACTCAGCAATTCAACCAGCTTTTGATACTCATCTTGTGGATTTGAGGACCTTGCTACTGCGTGACCAGCAAGGACATGCATGCTCTGCGTCCTTCTTGACACCCTTGTACAAGCTCTTGCTCCATGCACTGTTCGTGCCGGGAAGTAGCTCAGGGCACCAGCTCACTAGGTATGCACAGTACTTTGACAGGTGAGTTGCAACAATCTTATCATCAGCAGAATTGGGATTTGGTGGAGAACCTTGTTCTTGATCATCAGCTTGGTATGGGTGTTTCACTTCAAGGATGGATGTGGCAATATGCCAAGTGAGTATGATATCAGAGGTACCTTTGCCATGGCAGGCCCAGAGGAAGCTTTGTCCAACTTGGCTTCTCCGTAGAGATTCTGCACCATTGCTCAAGCGTCCCTTGATCAGACTTCTTACTGCGTTGATGATACTAACCTTCACGGCCTCTGACACCTTGACTTTCCTCCTCTGATCTGGGACACGGAGTAGATAATATACAAGAACTATTGGGGTTGTTTTTGGGTGAGGTACCAGTACCGAGCATTGGCTCATTTTTTCATCCCATTGTTTCATTAGCTTGCATCTGCAGCGTAACAAAGTACTAACCAATTTTTGGATGCATACTGAATATGATGAAGAGTTCCGGTTAATGTAGCGGCAAATAAGGGTTACTTTTGTCCAGTTGGAGCAAGTGTAGGAAGCCATATCCCTAACCTCTGCTGCCACCACTAATACAAGAACCAAAAAGTAGCGGAACGAAATGGAAGTACAATCTTCCTAGGAGTTTATCAGTCAAGTAGCTTACTGAGTGTCCAATAATACACCATGTTGTACACCCAAGCTGACGATCATTTCCAACCACTATAGTAGCATATACGATGTATAGAGTGAGCACGATGCAATGGCCATGGTCAAAAGTGAGAGAAAGACAGACAATATGGGTAGGAATCGCTTGGAATAGGAGATTGGGAGGGATGAATAATAGTAGTCATGAACAAAAGAAAGCTCCTCTGTGATCACTCCAAATATCCTATCATGTTCTCCGGCCCTGAGCAGCAAGCTATGGAAAAGGTTGAGGGTCCCGATTGATCCAGAGTTAGTGAGCTTGTACCCTGCAAATCGACACCGCAACAACTTGAACAATGCAAAGGACAAGCATAAATCTTTTAACCATGGATTCGTGGTCAGAAGCTTGCTATCTAACTGCCAAACTTTGTCAATGGTCACAACTCTTTTTGTTCAACGTTGTCCTGAAGTTATCCTTGAATGCATACCCGTCAGGATGCTTCTCAACTTGTTCTTCTGATTCTCTCATAACCAAGAGGGGGGGAGGTGGTGTACCTGCACCCTCACTTGCCAGGCGATCATGAACATGTTGATTCGCTGCTTCTTTTGCTTGCAACTGCTGCATGTAAATAAAAACAAGTCCAGGATATATTGTGTCCGAGTGCGACGGACCGCAGTGCATTTTCAAATGCATAATATTTGAGCGCTATTTTGGTACATAGCAGAGCAGAAGGTGCGAGGTAGATAGCAAGGTCGAAGAAGCTCCAATGAGACTTAAGGAGACCGACAGCAAGGTAAAAGGCCCAGATCCCCCGTACGTAGAACCAGCTCGAGTGGGGGTATTTGCATTGGCCTTCTCTGTCATCAACAGAGACTATTGTGCTGGTATTGATCATGACGATCTGAACAAGGGAAGCCAAAATGATGGGAGCTCCCACCGGACCATGGCATTTTGCAACCACTGCTGATAGCACTTCATAAGAATAATGTTGGGGCGTTGAGGGAATGGGAATGATGTAATCAGATGACTCGAGGCTAATGTTGGAGGCGACAGAGGACATGATGGGCAAGAAGAGTGTGGTGGCTGCAAGGAAGAGGAAGCGAGTGATGGGGTGGTGGCGATACCGCTGACCATAGGCCCCTATCACAACAATGATTGCTGCCAGGACAGCTTCAACCAATAGCAGGGCGTCAATCCGCCATAGCTGCCCTTTGATGCTCAAGCTCCCGTCTAAGGTTGAGTCGAAGTTGACAGGGCAGGTTATCTGATCGGAGCATTGCTTGAGCGCAGCGTCGGAGCAGTTTGCCATCAGAATCCCTCCAGATTTTGTCACCTGGCTGATTACAAATGCATAACTAAGCAAATTAATGCATGCTAAACCGATAAGTTTTGTATGAACAAGGAATTCAATCAATTGATCACACTCTTATAGTTAATAATTTGATCAACGCAACAAGTCAGAGCTACCTTAAGGATGCACACAGCTGACTCTGCTCCACAGCTCCAGTGACGATTGTGCAAACCAGCTAGCCGCTGGGAACGGGTTTCCTAGTACATGCATGGTTATATACTGAGCGGATGTGCCAAGAGGGCTGTGTTTCTTTTGCTTCATTGCTTTTTAACATATTGTTACGTTCTGGATATGCTTGCATTTGCCAGCTCCGTAGCTTTGCCTTCCGTGGATGATGATTATGTTCCTGGCGTCTTTGAAAATTCTCGGCAGACTTTTTATTTGGTTTTTCCAGATTGTAGGACCCTGGGACAACCCTTTACGGACCCATATAGAATTGCGTGATGCAGACGTAAAGCATAAAGCACTTACGCTACAAAGTAGAATTACGAAACAAGAGATGGTGAGATATATATCACTACTAGAAACTGAAATTCACCTCGGTACCAAACCAATCAGTGTCGGATCCAGGATTTTACCTAAGCGTATGCCGTCTAAAAAGTTTTTTATATACAATTCAGTAAAACCATTTGGCAATTCTATAACAATGGTAAAATTTGTAACATAATTCGGTATATATGTATTAAATAACACAATAAGTCGAATTGCATTCGATCCAGTAATCCCCTCCGGGGCGTCACCCTCCTAGGGCGACTCGAGGGTGACAAAGCCGAGGCCCTACCTCGCCGGGCTTCGGCCGCCGCCACCGCGCTCCTTGGACAGTGGTGGTGGCGGCCCGCTACGGGAGCTCAAAAGGCCACCCCCCCCACCCCAGCACATGCCCCTTCTCCCTCTTCTCCTCTTTTCAAGCTCTTCCACACAGTGAAATAAAATCGATGCCGAGGATGGTCGCCGGCGAGCCAAGCGGCGCGGCAGATCCCGGTCACCAGGGCCGGATCCGGTGCCCCCCCACCGATGCGGTGCGCGGAGGGCGAAGTTCGCTGGTGGCGTGGGTGCGTCATCGGGGCCATGGCGCGGCCTGCAGGCGCGCCTGGCGAGCCTCCGCCCGACTCCGCGACTTCCTAGGATGGTCACCGCCCGGATCCGTGTAGCCGACCCGGATCTGGCCATGGAGCCCCCATGCGCGGCGGTCATACGGCCGCGCGGATGCCGTCCACCTTGGCGGCGCCGGTTCGCTAGTGAAAGTGGCCCATGAGCGGCGGCGGGTGCGCGACGACGCGTCGGGCACGCCCCGAGACACTCCCACGGCTCCGCCCGTCATCCCCAAAAGAACGGCTCCCAGCGCGTTCGCCGAGGACCCGCCCCGCCCCGTGTCACGTGCGCCTCGTCCGTCCGCGTACATGCGTGGGTCTTTGTAACACCCGTGTTTTTGCATCATTTTAAAAATCACTAAAAATTTAAACTTTTCGAATTACAACTAAAACTTGATGTAATTTCCGCTAAACCGAAACCCTGTTTTTGAAAACCTGCATTTAAAATCCCACCATCTAGAAATAGGAAACATTGCTTGTTGCTTGTCGAGCTTTATGGTCGCAAGGATGCAAGGTAAGTCCTAGATTTATTTATGGAAGATATTGCATGAGTAATGAGTTACAAGTTTTCTTTGGGAATAGTATATACCGTGACATATATATATGGAATATTTTTGCTAAGCACCAATAATAAATATTTCGACAAATAAGTCATGAGAATATGAGTGTGCTTGGGAAAATATTTATAAAATATATATGAATACTACACATGAAATGTCAAGCTTGGGAAAAGTGTGTACACATATGTATGTATATATTTATAGGAGTACTATGGAATAAATATCCTCATAAATGAATCAAGAGGATATAGGCCCATGTACTTGAACAAATAAAATAAATATATGTATACATATGTAATACACACACACAAAATAATAGGGAGAAGAGATAAGGGAAGGAAAAGGGAATGGAAATAGAAAAAGAGTCACGGGCTCAATTCCTTCCCTTCCTTCTCTCTAGCCCGGCCAGCGGGTCTCTTCTCTCCCTTCCTTCCCAACCACGCGAAAGCGGGCCGGCCCGACCACGGGACCAGCCACGAGGCCCACCGGCCCGGCCCGGTCTCCTCTCCTCACACACCACGGGCGGGACCCGGAGGTCAGCTCCTTCCCTACCTCCGCCGCGTCGTCACGCGCTGAAACACCGCGGCCCCCAGCTCGGCTGCCGAGACGACCGACACGGTGGCGTCGCGGTCACCATCCTCGAGGCGTCGTGTCCGCACTTCGCAGCCCACACGCACGCTAGCCGGAGTCAAAGAGCACGGCGGCCCGCACAAGACCGTGCCGCCCGTGGTGGCCGGGCAACCGCAGCCGCCCGACACAATCGGACGGAAGGACGAGCTCGCCGGGGCATTGAACACGTGGCGCCGCAAGCCATTACGCCCCAAGACCAGCCGGGCGGCGGCCCGACAGTGGCGCTAAGTAAACCGCGATAGCAGTCACGCCGCAGGTACCGGCGACCCATGATGACGGCATCCACCTGACGACCACACGACGCGACGAGCGACGGGCCTCACTGATGATGGGACAGAACGTGACCGAGGATGAGCCAATGTCGGAGCACCAGCCGAGGTCCACGACTACACCGGGGGCCTTGGAAAAGATCGGCGACGCGAAGAAATATCTCGCCGTCGACACCACTACCGCCTCGCCTATAAATAGCGCCGCCCGGAGCTTAATCGGCCGAGCCATTCGAGCTCGAGCTCCGTCCTGGCGTGGAACACACGGTGCTTTCGCCCTCTCTTCCTCTCCCCTCCGGCGAGAATCCAAGCTGCCCCAAATCGGCCGCCGCCGCCGTAGCCTAGGGTTAGGCGTTCCCGAAGGAAGGGTCCTCCTGGGTCGTGGCTGGTCGGGTTAGTGAGCTTCCCCATCCTCTGCTTGCTCGATTGTGCCTCTAATCGCCTACTCCTCCGTGTTGTATTACCCGGTCGTCGGGCGCCGCCGGAGCCGCCACCTACGCCGCCACTATGGAAGGAGCTCCGCCCCGTCGCCACCATCTACCCCGATCGGCTCGGGACACCGAGAGGAGTCCAACGGACCCTCAAGGGCGAACCGGGCAAGAGCAACGCCTTCCGGCCGGATCGGCCGAACCGCCGCCCGAGCTCAACGGCGGGAACTAACGGACTCCCCCCCCTGCACGGTGGGATTTACGCCACGCGAAGTCCAATCGAAGGATGCCACGCCGCCCTTCCGTTCCCCTCCGTCCCGACGCCGTCTGTGCCACCGAGGCATCTGTAATACACGTGGTGCCTACGTGGCGGCCACAATGGCGCCCACGGGACCCACATGTCGTCCACGCGTGCATGAAGGAGTTTACGTGTACACTAAGTTAATTGCTAGGTACACCCGGTGCTTGTACACGAGTGATGTTATAAGTAATCGCTTTTCCCGTGTCGAAAAATTTCAGAAAATTTGTAAATTCATTATTTGATTTATATAATTTTATCATGTAATTAGTTTTCATTTTTCCTACATGATAAAATTATATTATAATATTACCCTAATGATTTAATTAGGATTAATATTATAAAATCTGTATCTCATGCAAATTAACTCGCTTCGCGTGAAACGACTTCCATAATTCATCTAAAATCTAGCTCTATGCATCTAACCTATTGCCACCATAATGTTCTATGTTTGTTTTGTGTGCCATAGTTCGAGCTAGGTTTATCGATGTACCTGTGGTAGTTTTTCGACAACTCGATTAAGAGTATCCGTCCGAAGTACGCTAGGAGATGTTCGACACCGTGCCGATTCGTAAGAACCTCCTGAGCAAGTCCTTACCCCCTAATCATGACCTTTAATTAAGTAATAATAATGATGATTAATTGAGAAGAGATCATGGGCTATTATCGTATGCGATTATGAGATGTGATGATGATGAGCTAGGTGCTCGATTTTGATGATGGTTGTGTGCCCAATGTTATTAAGGAGCTAAGTGCTCATATTTGAAGGGCTAGGTGCCCAGTTATTTGAGGAGCTGAGTGCTCAAGTTATTTAGGGGCTAGGTGCCCGGTTATTGATGAGATGATGCGGACATACGATAATAGCCATGATTGTTAATTAATATGAATAAAGATGATAAGATGAACCCAACCAAAAGGTGAGTGGTGGTAGTCCGGTATAGCCTAAATACCACATCAGGGAATCGCCGCGAGGGATCCCTTGGAGAGATACTCACCTCCCTAAGGACCGGTTCATAGACCATCTACCTAGTGCGATATTTCAGATACAGCCACACGTCGGGATGGGGACGACTTGATCTCACACCCCGTTAGGTCGAGGTATATCGTATGCCTAGGTGGCTAGGCGGAAGGACTGTCGGGGAGCAAACATAGGGAAAGTATTTTGTGTGGTCCGGTTGGCGTGGTTGCTATGTGATCCTCCACGTTAAACAATTGAGATAGTGATTTTATGAATTATGAATTATGAATTATTGAATGAATTGTTGTTGAGCGGTTGTTGTGCTGTGTGCTAATGGGATGCTATGTGATCTTCCCATTTCCAACCCCGAGAATCTTTCGGTAGAAGATATACTAACACCTAGGTTGGCTACCAAGCGGGCACGGGATCTCGTTAGGGCCTGTCTAAGCCAAGTCGCGATGGTGAGGGCAGTGCCTATCGTGTGGGGGAAATTTGTACAACCTCCTTGAGAGTTTACTAAATCTATTCAAATAGCCACGTCCTTGGAATGGGCAGATGCTAGGACAGATCATCTATGATTAGCTTACACTATGTGACTAACCTGTTGTGACCATGTGATGATGGTGATGACGAGACATAACCCGGGAACTAGCGAGAGCAGATTTTAGAGACTGCTAGGGGCCCAAACCCTTAATAATCACAACCACCCTGGTTGGGACTTGCTGAAAGCACGTTTGTACTCACCCCTCTATTTTTACAGATATCGGCACATGTGAAGGTAAGATCGACGACAAGGTAGAGGACCAGCGTATCGTAGGAGTTCGCGAGGTGTTTGCTTAGGAGAAGGACGTTGAAGCCCAGAATTCATCCATGCACAAGTTTGCCTGTGGAGCACGGGGCAGTGTCGTAGTTAATCCACCGCGGTTGGCCAACTCTGATATTGTAACCCGGCTTGGTGACCCTTCATCGCCACTGTAAGCCCCTTCCATCCTATATTTATAAAAGCTCGGATTATTATTATTTCTGTCTACCATTATCTGTGACTAATAGACGTGTTTGTGGCGTGATCCCGGCGCCAAACACGTGTGATTAACAACCCACTAAAAGTGGGGCGTGACAGTCTTCTAGCCCTCATGACGGCCGGGGAACGCGTCGCGGTCGGGCAGGGCGACAGCGCTTCGGCGTCGAGCGCGGGGGCTAGCCGCGGTGCTAACTAGCGGTCCCACCCACTGCTCACGGGCCCGCGCGTCAACGCTCCGGCCAGAGGAGTGGACGGGGCTCGACCGCAGCGGATGGCGGGTAGGGGTGGCGGCGCCCAGGATCTGGCTTCGCCCGACGGCTGGCACGCTAGCTGGCGTGCGGAGCGGCTGCTCCAAGCGGCCGCGATGGAGGCGGTACCCAGGCGCGGGGCTCAACCATGGGGACGCAGGGTATGCCAGGGCGTATATGGCATATACCATGTAGATCTACCCCTAAAACCAATGTGGAAATACAAAATAGTGATAGAAAAATTGCAAAAAGGTATACTAATTAACTGGAAAGTACCGACATAACTGAAGGGACAGTGACAGAAAAATTGCTTTTCCTTGTCGGTTCTTTCCTCATTTTCATAGAAAATTCCAAGCTGTAAGGTCTCAACTTGTATCCTTGTCGTACGGAGACAGCAGAAAAAATGTATTTTTTCTCACGCTGCTAAACGACAGCAGGGAAAATCGCGACCTTGGAAATTTGTATCTTGGTACTTGCATCGCGCCCGATGCGTTGCTACGGGATAACTAAATTTTATATATAAACAGATAGATCGCATGATGAGACAACAATGTTGTGAAACTAAAAACACATAGATCGCACCACGCCGCCCACGTTGAGTCAATGATTCGCGCCAAGGCTGCCATAGATCCTCGAGCCAGAATTGCGAGGGTGCGAGGGAGAGTCGTTGCTGCTCGACGGGCTGTGGCCACCCCTTGGAGCTCGCCGATGACGACGTGCTAGCAGACCATCTACGTAGTCGCATCTGGCGCAGTCACGACACAATGACGGGCTTGGCGACGTGGTGGCATCCGCAGAGTTGGTCCTTGGCGTGGCGAGCTCTACCTATGCCTGGCAGGCGGGCGAATGGCAGGCAAGGCCGCGAGGGTACGGGTGGAGGCCCGCGAGCACGCCGAGGGACGGTCGCGACGCCCATGGCGACCGCAGCGGGCGAAGGCAGCCGCCGTGGCGCGCGCGCAGGCGGCAGCCGTGAGGAGGAGGCGCCGGTCGGGCGTGGATGGGGACGCTGGGCGGTACTGAGGGAGTATCATCGTTGCAGGTCAGCAGGTCCCGACGCACGAGCATGACGAGCGCAGCCGTGACGCCCCGCAATGTTCAGGCGACGCTAAGGGCTTCCCCAACGTTGGAGGGCAGCCGGGCCGGACTGTGTGAGTGCGCCGACGGCGGTCGCGATGGGAGGCGCCTAAATGCCCGCGCTTGAGAGGGCACCGGTGGGGGAGGGTAGCGGAGCCGGGCAGCGGTGCGGCCGCTTGCACACGGGACGGAGGATGGGTGTGCCAGGAAATTTTCACGGTGAGAGATTTCTTGTTGCATGGGTATGCAGGATGGAAGTTCCACGGCTATTTGTTTCCATTTATAGGGGAAAAGATAAGAGAAAATCATGTTAACCATGCATGCATGATTAATGCGGATTGATTTTTTTCCTTTTCAATTTATCAAAAAAAAGGAAAGGTGAAGGAGGCATTAGCTATGCATGCATGATTAATGACCAATCATTTTTTCTCTCCTTTTGAATTTGTCGCAAAAAACAGGAAAGGGGAAGAAGTCATCAACCATGCATGCATGATTAATGACCAATCAGTTTTTCTCTCCTTTTGAATTTGTCATAAAAAACTGGAAAGGGGAAGAAGGCATCAAACATGCATGCATGATTAATGACCAATCAGTTTTTCTTTCCTTTCGAATTTGTCACAAGAATATCTTTCCTTTTCGAATTTGTCACAAGAAAAGAAATAAGGAAGGAGGCGTCAACCATACATGCATTATTAATGGCCGATTAATATTTTCTTTCCTTTTCAATTTGTCGGAAAAAGGAAGCGTTGAGAGAGTGCGGGTGTGGTTTCGCATGGGGGTGGGGGCAGAGCCAAACCAAAAGTCGCACCAAAAAATGTCCACGTTTTTGGTCTTTTTATGTTGTAGAGATATGCTTTTAGTTTTGAGTTTTGCTCTAGATAAATGATAAGGCAACCTGCAGTCAATTCTTTTCATCTTTGACCAAACAGCAACATGCATGGATACATGACACTGTCTTCATGTTCAGCCAGGAAAATGAAATAATGTTTTCTCTTGGGTTTTTTGAATAATAGGAAATTGAAAGTCGTGCAAAAGAGCAATGAACACTCGGTCTTAAATAAATATGAGGAATATTTAGTTAGGTAATCTGCTGTGGATCGGAATTTATGCTTGCTTCATTATTGACGAACAGGATGCCATTACATCAACACCCTTGTTCCTTGTCATGTGTTTTTTTTTTTATTCTGTTGCACAGCCACCACTACAGGAATCGGGTTGCTTTGCGAGTGCGAGAGCGCACTAGGCAAAGGCTCCTATGCACTCGGCGTAAGCCATTGCGAGTGCCAAACTCGCGAACCCCACTCGGCAAAGAATTTTCGGCAAAACATTCTTTGCCGAGTGCCAAATGTCGGGCACTTGGCAAAGGTTTCGCCGAGTGCCATGTCGATGCTCGGCACGGAAACGCCGTCCGTTAGAACTGGGCCCCTTTGCCGAAAGTGCCAAACGCCGACACTCGGCAAAGATTTGAATTAAAACCTTTGCCGAAAGTGCCATGTCAGTACTCGGCAAATTATTAATTTACAAAAAAAAAACTTTGCCGAAAGTGCCACGCCAAGACTCGGCAAATTATTAATTAAAAAAAAAAAATTTGCCGAGTGCCCGGATTAGAAAAGCACTCGGCAAAGTTATGGTCACTTTGCCGAGTGCCACCCTGCGCACTTTCGGCAAATCTGCCATTTTAGCTGCAGCGTCCCAGCTTTGCCGAAAGTGCCTGGCACTCGGCAAAGCTGGGAGTTTTATTTTTTTTTTTGCTGTTTCGTTGATTGTTGCTGCAAATCAACATGTACATATACCATAAGCATTCATATATACACATAAACCACATATATCACCAATTCACATATATAATCCACATATATCACAAATTCACATATATAATCCACATATATCACAAATTCACACATATAGTCCAACATCCAAACGAAATCCAACATGTCCATGGTCCATGGTCCATGGTCCAGCTTGCCCACACGAAAAAATCATGCCCAACCCGTTTCCCTCTCCGCGGACGGGCGTGGCGAGACCCACCCCGCCCTCCACCGGACCGCTGTTGAGGGAGCGGCGGAGCCATGCCCTACCGGTGCGCGGGAGAGGGGGAACCAGCCCCCGCCACACACGGGGGATGCGCTTCCTCCTCCGTTCACCGTGGGGATGAGAGGCAGCAAGGCACGAAGTTATGGAGGTGAGTCTCCGTCTCGACCTATACTTGATTCCATTCAGTCGATTCATGGCAAGGGGCCGGATTACACGCGGATTCAGGAGAGTTGGGTGGGAGATGCGAAGGGTAAGGACCGGGGTTCATCTCAGATTTAGCGGATAATCTCGCCACGGGGTGGAGCATTTGGGGACCAGTCCATGGAGGATTGGCCGCTGAAGCAGGATGAACCGGGGACAAGGGTGCCCTAAAGAGGAGATTGACCATGGTTCCACACAGATTGAGCGAATTCACTGGTTGATTCCTCCTGGTTATCGGCCAACTACGAAAGTGGGTCAGGAGAAGGTTAGGAAGGAAATTGCTAAGGATATTAGATCACATCTCGTTCTCGGCATCCGCGATTGATTGAATTGCGGGATTTGGAGCAAAGGCCAGAGAGATTGGAGGAATCCATGGAAAGGATGACGGCTCTCGACTACTCAAGGAGAGAAGCAGAGTATTCAGGCGCCAAGACAGGAGTCAAGGCGCCAATCCTCGCTCAGATGGGAGTAACCCGGTTTGACCACTCATGGACTCCAAACTCTATTGGGCCGGGCTGGTTTTGGATACCTAGAGGTAGGGTTTGTTTGGATATTGCTTACCCAGCCTCCGCCGCCGATGTAAGAAGATTTGGGTACCAAGCCGAAAAATAAGACCAACACAGCCCACCGAAATTCCTTGGGAAATCCTTCTCCGAAGCCACTAAGCAAGAGATGGCGAATCCAAATCGCCTCTCGTGGGAAGAAGAGAACCGAGGAATGGATGGAGGAGGATGATCTCGTTGGGAAGGGACTTCAAGTATGAGCAAGATTTGAGAGCACAACTGTAAGGGAAACAGCAGCAGGAGATCAACATCGAAGCTGGCTACCAAGGGAGGAAGACAGATCCTACGTAACGCTTCCAACAGAGAGGTCCCCCACAAGGCAGATGGGATTCCCGCTATCAATTTCAGCGTGGGGGATCTGGGAACCAAGTTGGAGGAGGAAGGCAACAACCATACCAAGGTCAAGGAAACTATCAACCACAAGGGGGTGGGCGTGATCGCAACAAGACAATCGAGCTGGTGGACAATATCAAGAACAAGACAATCGAGCCGGTAGTTGGGCAAGCGCTTGAGCCAAAGAAGGGAACTGGGGGGGATGCTAGATGTTTCAGATGTGGTGAAGAGGGGCATCACCAAGCCGACCGTGAAAATGAGCCATTATGTTACAAATGTAAGGAGACTGGACATATGGCAGTGGATTGTACCAAGAACAAGAAGCTTAAGATGTTTGGTTATGGAATTCCTGGAAATGGATTCTACCGTATTGACATCCCTGAATCCAAGATGAAAGATTACCAAGCAACAGGCCTAATTACTGTGTTGGAAGGTGAGGCTACCGAGGAAAAGTTGGATAAGGAACTGAAACACCTAGTCAGGAAAGACTGGGATTATAGAGTCAAACAGATAGATTTGCAAGAGTACTTGGTGGTGTTTCCCCGACAAGCAATCTTTGGAATCTTTCTCAAAGTTGTTTGTATTTGTCCTGTCTATCTTTGGACTCAAAGTGAAGCTAGAAAAATCCAACATAGATCCTGAGACATCATCCGTGCCGCCGAGCAGTTTGGGTCAAAATATTCAAGATCCCAGGCATAGCCAAGGAGGTAGAATATGTCAAGGAGATTGCCAATTTGGTGGTTGAACCTCCGGTGGTGGATGAGCTCGCCCGATTAGGGAGGGACCAGTCGAGTCAAGGGGAGATGCAGGAACTCAAGCCATAAAAGGAGCAATAGAAATATTTTTCAATGGAGTTGGAGTGTTTATCGGGTTTGAGGTAGAACAAGGTAAGGAGAAAGGCAAAGGTGGGGGAGGAGGTCCACCTGAGGTAATCGGAAATTCGAGAGGGATCCGGAAAGGACAAGGACAAGGACAGTGAACTCGGGGAGATAATTACAAGAAAAGTGGAAGCAAGTTTGACAGATTGGGAAGCTAGATAGGGAAATGGAGTCTAGTCAAGGTGACTATATGGAGGACAGGAATGAATGTGAAACACTTAATGAGCAGGGTGCGCTAAACATTTCTCCAATTGCAGCTTTTCACCCGGACTTTGATTAATTCAAGTAGGCGGGGAAGCTACACCCCAGATTGAGCAGGATATGACATCATCATTGACAAGGATCAACTGCATACCCGTCGCCCCAAGGAGAAGTTAAGAACAGTGGATATTGCTGATCACACAAGAACATCCTGCGTAAGAAGTGAAGGAGCAGGATTCTAAGAAGCTCAATGAGGGGGAAGTTGACATTAAGGTGCATGGTGCCGATGGACCATATCTCATGGAAAAGAGTAAGTGGCCATCTCTGCAGCTGCCATCTGAACAGAGTTCTCAAGAACTTGAGGGTACTGGTGAATTAACACGGGGAGGATAGCCTAATGGATTCACCGAAGGTTTCTATGGGTCACAGGGTATCTTGGGCTTAGAGGATACAATATTCAATGAGGTGGATAACATGAATGAGAAAAATCAGGTTTGAACCCGACAATGAGATGATGGTGATTGATGAGTCGGGATGATATGTCGTGAAATGAGAGACTTAGTCAAGGTTGGCAAGTCACCTAAAAGCAAGAGTTCCAAGAAAAGAAGCAAGAAGAAGAAAGTGGTGGTGGCAACAAGAACAAGCAGCAGGGTTCCAAGGGATGGGATTCCCATTGCCATGAAAGCTGCAAATAGGGCAAAAAGCAAAAGATCTAATGTCGTATCTCCACTTCTTCCTCTTCTTCCAACCCTTTATCTTTTTAACAAAGACCGACATCGCTAGTCTTTTTAGTCGTTATGGATGATCCGGGATTAGAACTAGAAAATCAAGAAGAGCAAATTGATATTTTCAGAACTGAAGAGCTAGCCAGGGCGGCTATAGCTGAAGCTAGATATAAGGCATATCTAGATAAGTGTAAAGAAAGACAGGATTGTGCGAAAGTGAAGCGCCTGAATTAATGACCATGGAGGTCATTGACAACAGCCATAGAGAGTTAAACCCTTCCCCTACCATGGATGGTCAGGGGTGATAGGGTGAATGGAGCTGAGATGGTTAACCAAGAAAAATAGTGTTATTAATGAGGATTCTTTTTATTGGAATGTTAGAGGCCTAGGCAAGGCTTATAAAAGAGGACTAGTTTTGAAACATATCCTACAAGAGAATTTAGACGTTGTGGGCATTCAGGAGACTATAAAACAAGACTTTACTGATTACGAATTAAAAAGAGATGTCTGGTCATCTCGACTTTTGCTTGAGATGGTCTCTCGCAAGGGGACATTCCGGGGAATTATAATGGGGGTAAAAGTGGATAGCTATGAAATTGAAGAAACCCAGTCTTTCGATTATTTCTTGGGCATGTTACTTAGACAGAGACTAACAAATCATAGATTTTGGTTGTTGACTGTGTATGTTCCAAGCACAACACTCTTTGTCTAGTAGTTTTGTCGGTGACATGTCTAATTTTCGTGCCAACCAAAGCTTGCCGATTATTGTGGGTGGTGACTTTAACTTGATCAGAATAATAAAGATAGAAACCGTGGTCAGGGGAGATCCTAAACTAATAGATCTTTTCAATGACTTCATTGGCAAATTTCTTCTAAGGGAGATTTTTACTAGTGGTGCCAAGTATACCTGGTCCAATAACCAAAAAGAGCCTACCTTGATCAAATTAGACAGAATCTTGGTTACATCTAGTTGGGAATTAAAATATCCAAACTGTTTTGCTTGGTCCAAATCGAGAATTGGGTCCGATCACTCTCCTTTGATCTTGGATACTTTGGGAGCAAGGTGCCCCCAAATCCAAATATTTTTCTTTGAAGAGAAGTGGATTCACGGGGAGAATTTCTTTGAACTAGTTAAAACCAAATGGGAGGATATGAGGAAGAGTTTTATTTCAGGAACATATTCTATGGATATTTGGCATGGGTGCCTACAATTCCTTAGAAAGTTCCTTAGGGATGGAATTTACAAAGAATTGGCCTCCAGAAAAGGTTCTGGACAATATTTCCAAAAGAATTGAATACATTGATTTAGCTGCAGAACAAAGACTGCTATCTATAAGTGAGTGGGAAGAAAGAATAGATTTAGAAAAGGAATATGAAAATATTACTAGAATTGAGGTTACCTTTGGAAACAACGAGTTGGCAAGAATTGGATTTTGCAAGGGGATGCAAATACCAATTTCTTTCATCAATTTATGAATGGTAGAAGAAGGAAAAAACCATTAATGTGCTAGAGGATGATTCAGGGGAAATCAGAGGGCAAGGAGCTCTAACTAATCACATAGTGAGTTTTTACAAAGAACTCTTTGGGGAAAATGATCCATGTGAGATGTTGCTAAAGCATGACTTTTGGCCAATGGACCTGCATCTAGAGGAGGAGGACAGGGGAAGCTTTAATTCGTCCTTTCTCTATTGAAGAAATCAAGGGAGTTGTATATAACATGAAAGAAAATTCTGCCCCGGGCCCTAATGGATATGGAGTCATTTTCTTTAAACATTTCTGGGAGGTGATTAAAGATGATTTATTGGCTATGTTCCAAGATTTTGAGAAACATCAGTTAGACATAAAAAGACTCAATTATGGGGTCATCACCTTAATACCAAAGCTTAAGGAAGCAAATAGCATAAAACAATTTAGACCCATATGCCTTCTTAATGTAGATTTCAAATGCTTCACTAAGGTGCTCACCAATAGGTTAATCCCAATAGCACAGAAAGTTGTTAGTAAACAATAGACTGGTTTTATCAAAGGAAGGAATATCCTTGATGGAGTAGTGGTACTCCATGAGGTGCTCCATGAATTAAGAACTTCAAAAGGGAACGGTCTGATCCTCAAAATAGATTTTGAAAAAGCTTATGACAGGGTAAGATGGACTTTCCTTGAACATGTAATGCAGGGAAAAGGGTTCCCCGAAGAATGGATCAATTGGGTAATGAGTACAGAAGAGATGGCAAGGTCTGCATCAATGTAAACGGAGAAAGGAGTAACTACTTTAAGTCTTTGAGAGGTCTTAGACAAGGAGATCCCTTATCTCCAATTTTATTTGATCTAGTAGCTGATGTGCTAGGTGTTCTATTAGGCAAGGCTGTGGCTAAGGAACACATCAAAGGAGTTCTAGATCACATCATTCCTGAGGGATTACACATATACAAGTATGCCGATGATACCGTCATCATGATAGATGGTTACGATACTTCTATCACTAACCTTAAATTGATCCTTTACTGCTTTGAGTGGCTAACAGGGCTAAAAATCAACTTCCATAAAGAGTGAGGTCTTTTGTTTTGGCTTCACCCAAGAGGAAAGTGAGAAAAAAGCAAATATGCTAAATTGTGTTTTAGGGAAGTTACCTCTTAAATATCTAGGAATCCCAATTAGTGATCATCATCCGGCCATGGGGGCCTTTGATTTCTTAAAAAAGTAAACCGATTCAAATCTTTGGATCCATGGAAAGGGAAGTTTCTTACTAGTGGGGGTAAACAAATCCTATCCAACTCCTGTCTTAGTAGCATCCCATTATATTGCATGGGTTTCTATTGGCTTACCGATGGGATGCACAAGAGCATGGATGGTGATAGAGCCAAATTCTTTCGGCAAGGGGTGAAGAAAAGTTTAAATATCATATGGCCAAGTGGGAAATGGTATGTAGACCCAAGGACCAGGGTGGTCCGGGTATCATTAACACTAGGCTAATGAATGACTATTTGTTGGTAAAATGGATTTGGAAAATTCATAGTGAACCCGATGAACTGTGGTTTAGAATAGTCAAAGCTAAATACATGGGAGAGGGGGGTTTCTTCGAATCCAAGACCAAAGGTGTTTCTCGGTTTCTGGCAGGGTTTACATAAGGTTAAACACTTGTTTCAATGGGGTTCCAAGTTCAAAATTAACAATGGGTACCATGTAGATTCTGGACTCGATTGTTGGGCACAAGAGGTCCCTCTGCGCAGGTTGCTTATGAGAATTTGTTCGACTTGCTAGAAATAAGAATGCTTCACGTAGCTGACTCTTTGGGATGGTCATGAGTGGGATATAGAATTCAAGAGATCTTTGTCCATTGGGACCATAAGGAATGGACTGAGCTGATACAAAGTCCGCAAGACCATACTCCCCATTCAAACATGTGTGACTACATTAGTTGGGCCCTTGAGCCCAAAGGGGTCTTTACTACTAAATCATTATACTGATTCTTAACAGATAGAGGAAGTCCTAGTAAGATTAAAAGGCACTCTTTGGAAATGCAAAATTCCATTGAAAATCAAATTCTTCCTTTGGCAATCCTTTCATAACAAACTCGGTGGCTGGGAACCTGGTTAAGAGAGGATGGAAAGGAGAGCCTAATTCTTTGCATCAGTAACAAAATTGAAACTTGATCAATCACTTACTCTTCCATTGCGGGATGGCTAAATGGTGTGGGGCATCATTAGTAATGTTTTCAATTTGGATTTTACTCCTAAATCATTGGATGATTTTACCATGTTTTGGATTCAGGGCAAGGGCCCTTTACCCAAGAAATTACCTGATGTACATATTTGCAAGTTTTGCTTGGAGTCCGTGGATTACTTTCGGAATAAAATGGCGATTGAGCATAAGTTTCCCAACAACCCGGTGGATGTTATTTACACGCCATGTCATTCATGCAGAAATGGTGGTGGCTTCTGAAGGACAGGGACAAGGAGCGAGTTGAAGGCTTCCCGGGAGACGATCAAAAGTTTGGATCAAGAACTTCAAGCCGCCGAGGACCGAGGCAACGATATTGTGGAGATGTAGTTTTTACCTTTCAATTTCTCTCGTCGTTCAAACTTGTTATCTTTTTAGGAGTTTAAGGCCCCGTTGTCGGGCGTCTTTGGTTCTGTAGGTGGCAACCCCAGCCAAATATTTTGTGTTCGTTGTTTTTATAAAAGCAGAGGTATCTCTTTCAAAAAAAAAATCCAACATGTCCAACAACCAAACGAAATCTAACATGTCCAACATCGAAAACGAGATCCATCACAAAGTGCAACATGTCCAACATCCATAAGAAATCCATCCGCGGTGCCACAGGTCGAACCTAATCACCACCAACTCAACTTGACCGCCCCGACCCGCGGCCTCCCCTGGTGCGAAGAGTGTGAGGGGCCCTCACCTTGCCCCGGATACCACCCATGCTGCGGCGCCGATTGGTACGTCCACCCGTGGTGTGTAGGAGGGACGTGTGGAAGCCCGTAGTGTGGCTACCGCGTGCGAGGAGGAGGAACGCCCACCGCCACGTGTACCGCGCGGAGTCGGGCCAACCGGATGGGGTGGAGAAGGGCTACCCGGAGGAGTCGGGTTCGAACACGCCGGCGGTGGCTGCATAAAGGAGAGGTGATCTTATTAGTAAGCTGCAGGATGGCCGCACAAGCCAAAGAAATAAACAACAACATATACTTACCGGAGTCCCTACAGTGAGGAGGAACGGGAAACGGGGGTGGAGCGAATAGCGAGCTAGGGCAACGGAGGGAGGGGTCACACCGGGATTTGGAGGCCACGGGAAGTAGCCCGCCACGCCCCGCATCCGACGCGCCGAGTATTCTTTGGTATGCCTCCAACTCCCGCCGATGGGCCTTTGCTGGGGCGCCTGCCGGCCTCAAACTCGCCACCTAGGCCCCCGCTTGGCCTCCAACTCTGCCATCCGGGCCTGCAATATTACACCCGTAACGTTGAAACAATGCAGGGGCAGCGGACATGTGTAAAACCGGTGAAGCATTTAATGAAACTGTAATTACACGAAACTCCCTGCATCATCTGCGTGGAGCTCTCTTTGCCGAGGTGCTATGGGGATGTCGGTGGAGGTCGTGCTCCTTGAGCGAATCTCTTTCGACGTGAACGAAGGGACGGGTTGATCCGCCGCTTTGGTGGCCATCCAGTACGGCGTCTTTCGCCCCCTCCTCCCAACCTCATCACCCAGTGCGTGTCTAGGGGGCGGTGGCTGGATCAAAGTCGTCCCCATAGCGGCTGCTTTGCCGCCTCGGCGTCTTGGGTAAGCTTGGGGTAGACGCGGGCGTTGGTGTACGCCGGCCCCCGGCGCCGGTCGTAGACGTTGTCCTTGTCGGTCGCTCTGCCGCTGTGAGTCAAGGCGAACCCAGCGTACTGTGATGTGCTGGCCTTCATGCGGCGGACTGCGAGGAGAACACTTTCTGAGATGGTTAGAAGTGAAGAGATTTGAGCGCTTGAATAAAAAAATCAACAGAATCGTACCCATCTATCCATATACACTGGGAGGGGCACGCTCCCTTGGTGGTGTGGCTTCCCTTCCATCTCCAAGCGACATCTCCGACGAAGTCTCTTGGTCTCGTACGTCTCGTCCAAGAGCCACTTGTCCACAATGGCCTCCCAGCAGTCCTTGTACTTGCTGCACCACTCCGACACACATCCGCATGACATAGCGAGAGGATGAATGGAAGCCCGCTTATTTTTCATTGAAGGAATCGGGAATAAATGCGTTCTACGAACACGATGTACTTGGTCCCCGGTGAGGTCGGTCTCCCTCCGGAGCATCATCTCCCTTGCTTCATTCTTCCTCACCACCTTGCCAAGCACGTCGGCGTTGAAGGAGATGATGCACCGGGACCGTGCCTCATGGTACAGTCCTTGAGTCGGTCTCGGCGGACCTTGTCCCGCACTCTAGCGGCCACCGCCTCTTGCCCTGCCCGCCGCGTGAAGTAATTCTGCATACGCATAACCTGGATCACGCTATGTAAGACAACTATAAGGACGAGAGGTGATTAATACCTACGGTGTCGGTGGAGACGCGGTGCAGAAAGACACTTGGCGCCCACGAGGACGATCGGGTCGCCGAGTCCCTCCCACAGATCCTCCTACAAAACAAGGGCAAAAAAATAGTTAGTGTCGAGCACAAATTTCCGGCAGCACCTCCCCCCGCACGGGGAGGTTCCTAAAAACTGCAAAAACATGGCACGAAGGCCAACAACCACATACATATACCGAATATGGGCACAAAGGCCACCAACCACCAATATATCAACAAGAGTCATTTACTTTACTTCACCGAAACCATGCAAATGAAAGTATTCAAGTATTACAAGAACAATTACTAGTAACCCTACAACTACTACTAACAACTACTTAACTACTAACACTACTAATACTAAGAGCTACTTAACTATTTACTAACTACTACTACTAACCCTACAACTAACACTACTACTTAACCACTACTACTAGTACTAACCACTACTACTTAACCACTACTACTAGTACTAACCACTAGTTATCCCTAACAACTACTAGTAACCACTACTAGAAGGATTGGGCTTACCTTGGCAATGGTCACGACGACGGCGTGGATCACCGCAGCATCACGAACCGGGCAAAGAAGACGAAGAACGGCGACCGGTCGGATCGGCACTTTCTTCTTCTTCCTCCTCCCCTTCCTCTTCTTCCTCCTCTCCTTCCTCTTCTTCCCTTCCTCCCTCTTCCTCCTCCCCTTCCTCTTCTTCCTCCCTCTCCTTCCTCCTCTTCCTCTTCTTTCCTTCCTCCCTCTTCCTCCTCACCTTCCCCTTCCTCCCTCTTCCTCCTCACCTTCCCCTTTCTCCCTCTACCCGGGGAACAGGGGGCAGGGGGCGTGGCGAGAGGGCGCCGGCGGGCTGGGGCGGGGCAGAGGGCGGCCGGGCGTGGCGGGGCCGCGGCGCCGACGGAGGCCGCCGGGCCGGCACCCGGCGCGCCCGGATCGGGCGGGGGCGGCCGGCTCGCCGCGGCGCGTGGTCCGGCGGGTCGGTCGGGGGGTCCGCCGCGGCGGGGGGTCCGGCCGCGGGCGGGCGGTCCCGGCGGTGGTCGCGGCGGGGTCCGGCGGCGGCGGGGCGGCCGGATCCGGCGAGCCGGCGGTGGCGGGTGGCGGCGAGACCGCGGGGCGGGGTGGCGGCCGGCAGGCGGGCTCGGGCGGCTCGGCGCGGGCGTCGAAATGAAATGAAGAGGGAGCTGGTCCAGATATTTATCCACCTCCTTTGCCGAGTGCCAGAAAATGAGGCACTCGGCAAAAGGTGTTATTTTTTTTTTAAAAAATAATCTTTGCCGTGTGTGTCACGGCGTCCAGGCACTCGGCAAAGAACGTCTTTGCCGAGTGCCATATATGGCACTCGGCAAATATGCATTTTTTTATTTTTTCCTCCCATATTTTTTGTGTGGACTTGGTACAGTAATTTCATCTCATCTTCAGAATTTGGGACAATTTTAAGTTGTTTTGCTATACTTCATGAATTATTTCTTTTTCTTGCATTTTTTTTGGACCACTCCAAATATGAGCGCGCAGGTACATGAAATAATGGAATTTGGTCATTAAAAATATTATTCATGATGTTTGGCGTATGTTTAGGCTCAATCCGAGGGAACTTCAGCGTGAAATTACGAACATTTTTGTGTCGGAACATGACGAGTTACATGCGGGAAAAGTATTTTTAAATTCTATAAAATCAAACGAAGTTTAAAAATCCACGAAACTTGGTGAGGTGTCTTGTCATCTCATGAGGGAGGCTGTGGTAAAATTTGAAAAAGTTTCGAGCAAGTTATGGCGTCGGATGCCTAAAAACTCGGACATCTCGGACTCTCCACATGTGATCAAGTGTGGGGATCTCGAGTTTTAGGCATCCGGCGCCACAACTTGCTCTAAACTTTTTCAAATTTTTACCACAGCCTCCTCATGAGATGACAAGACACCTCGCCAAGTTTCGTGATTTTTAAACTTCGTTTGGATTTTATAGAATTTAAAAACACTTTTTTCGCATGTAACTCGCCATGTTCCGACACAAAAATGTTCGTAATTTCGCGCTGAAGTTCCCCGGATTGAGCCTAAACATACGCCAAAACATCATGAATAATATTTTTTAATGACCAAATTCCATTATTTCATGTACCAGAAGTTCAAATTTGGAGTGGTCCAGAAAATGCAACACTATAGGAAACGGGGTCCTTCGGGCCGAGCTTGCCGCAGCGGCCTACGAAGGCCATAAAACGGTCGGGCGAAGGCTTCGCCGATCGTTTTGCTCGGCGAAGACCTCAGGGGAATTTTTGGTCGGGCATAAGAGATTTGCCGACCACCCTAAAAATACCACCTTCGGCGGAGCCTTCGCCGACTACCAAAAACGGCAGTCGGCGAAGAAAAGTAGCCGTTAACGGAGCAATCGAAAGTCGATGTCCGTTACGCCATCTTTGCCGACCGCCGCCTCCGGGGCGGTCGGCGAAGACATTCTTTTTTTTTTTTGCCGACCGTCGCGCCTAGGGGGCGCTTCGGCAAAGGTTTATTTTTATTTTTTAAAAAAAAAAATCGTTGCCGACGATCGTCCATGTAGGTGCTCGGCAAATCTGATTTTTAAAAAAAAAAATCTTCGTCGACAACCTACCGTTTTGATGCTCGGCGAAGGAGTTACCTTCGTCGACCGCCTTGGCGATAACGGCCGGCGAAGCTGGGAATGTGGCCGCGACCGGCCATTTTTCCCCGGCTTTGCCGGCAAGCAATTGCGCGCTAGGCGTCGGCAAAGCCACCTTCGCCCGTTACCTTTGCGCGGCCGGCGAAGCCCACGAAAAAATGTTATTTTTTTTTTTGTTTTCGCTTTCCCCTTGACAAACAAACACATGTATAATATATATCTCATCCATTCAATCACAGTAACATATATATATCGCGATTGCCCACATCCGGCACATGAAACACAACGATATATCACATAAAAGTTGCACAAGTCTACATCGAGTCTCACAAGTCCAACATCATGTCCACAAGTCCAACATCAAGTTCACAAGAGAAACAAGTCCACAAATGATCCGCACAAAGTCGCTGGGAGTCTCACAAGTTCATGCGGTGGCGGCAAGGGTGGGAAAGGTGGAACTTGATGGTTCGGGGATGAGAAGCCTTGCTCAACACGGAGCACTTGCGGTACCGGCTGATTCGACCCCCGCCGATCCTAGAGTGGAAGCCTTGCGCAAAGAAGACAATGTTGCGGGTGTTAGACATGATTATTTGAAACTAAAATCGAAACTCTTTGCTATCATACTCACGGGAGTACCCGTAACGGCCGATGAGTCTGCAGTCGTGGAACGACCGGACCTAGGAGCCCGGTGTGGCAGACTCAATCCAATTGCCGTGGCAAGGAACCTAGTAAGTTCCTCGAACTTGGCCGCCATTGTCGCCCTTTGGGCCTCCACCTCCCCGACGGCGCCTCCTTTCCTCCGCTAGCCGCCGGGCTGGCTAGCCGGGCCTCCACCTCAGGGCACCAAACGCCCCGTGCCACGCTTGCTCTGGGGTCGTATCGGCGGGTCCGTGTCCGCCCTCCGTGCTCGGACGTCGGAGAGTCTCAAGCCGGTTTGTCGATGATGCGTCGGCGACGCCCAACCTCCCGTGCTTCTTGCCTCCAAAAGTGGCCATGACGATGTCCGTATCAATGTCATGGGCTCCGGATCGTAGTCCTCCCCATACTTCGCCGAGTAAGCCGCCGTGTACTCAACGATCCGTTGGCCCACACCGGAGTTGCTATACGCCTCTGCGGGTCGTTGGCGTCATAGGAAACGTCGAGGCGGCCCCTCTTCTTGTGCGACATGCAGAAGGCACGCCACTCATTGCAGGTCATGCCACGGATGTGTCTTCAGCTGTGAGAAACAAAGGAAGAGGATTAGTGAGCTGGAACGACGATAAAATAAGATTGAGCTTAACAAAAAGAAAAGCGCTTACCCATAATTCTTTGTACTCAGGAAGGCTCCGACGCCTTGGTGGTGTGATGGACCTTGCATCACCAAACGCCGGTCCCGGGCATCATCGTGCACCTTTTGCCACTCCTCCGTGAACCACTTGTCCATGATCTGATCCCAAAGCAATCCCCATGGCCGCGTAACCAAGTCGGCTTCATCTACACGTCATGAAAAAGGTCGGATTAGAAGATCACATTAACTATATTAAATCTCAAAACAAGCACCGCTTAGTGTTGTTCATGTACCTCCAAGAACTGTTCGCGGGTCAACATCATAGTCCTTGCATCCTCCTTTGATACTTTTCGACCCAAAGCACCGTTGCATGGTAGTTTATGATGGCACGGTACTTCGTGATCCGAAAGCATATCGGTGACGCATTTTTGCGGGCGTTCTCAAGCACCCCTTGCGGCTAGCACCTCCGTCCTTCCTCGCATTTGAAGAAGTTCTGCATACAAATACGATATCAAATTCATGGTTTCAAGAATGCGATGTATTGAGAAAAGGCTTTTTGTGCGCGAGGGCAAGTTACCCAAAACTCCGTGAGCACCCGCTCTGCCTTATGGGTGTAGTCCGAGTCTTCTCCTTGGTAGTAGGTGGCACAGCGGCCGGCCCCCGTATGCCCGTGGTATGTGACGACGAGGGGTAGTGCTGCTCGCACAAAGAACCCGATGATGCCGGCGGGCTTGCGTGATTCACCGCCCGACACAACGATCCAGTTCCCTGCATAATGAAGACACGATATTAGTTTCACTCGAAGTAGGCATAATGAAGACATGAAGTAGGCATAATGAAGACAATGAAGTACGCATCTAAATCTACTTACCTTGTCCCTTGGGGCGAATCACAAGGCGGTTGTGATGGAGCGGAGCCTCGTGGAGTCGTGAGGGGCCTCGCAAGTAGACCTTCACAGCCCTTGCTGCCGCCGAGTCCAAACCCCCACCGGAGGGGTTGAAGCCACCGGGCGCGTCCTCCCGCCCGTCGGTGGCGTCGGCGTCGTCGTCCCCTTTCGGTGGGTCCTGGCTGGCCACCCTTCTCGGGCGTCGTCGCCACCGGCTCCTTGTCGCCGTCCTCCTCCTCCACCTCGGGCCTAGGCGTGGCAGCCGGAGGCCTCGACACGAGGAGGCCGCCTGTGAACCCTCCGCCTGCTCCGTCGGCCTTGTCTTCATCGGTTGTAAATCACGGTCAAGGCACGGGCGACCTCTCGGGGTCGTCGACCTCCGTGACCTCCACGACCTCCACGACCTCCGCGACCTCCGCCATCTTTGTTCGATCACCTGTAATCAAAACATAAACAAGGCATAATTAGATTTACATGCATTTGTAATCAAAATATAAATAAGATATAATTACGGTAAAAACAAAATAACATAGTATTACATGTATTAGAAGTAATCGGGATCATCGTCCGCTGGAGCGTTTCTCCGCTTCGTCATCGCTGTCAACATTGTCAAAATCACTAAGGGAATCGAACTAGGATTGTTGCCTTCATTGACCGTGCTCAATCTGCCTAGCATTTCTATGTCCTTCAAGTCGAACACCTCAACGCCGTCGTCGTCATCATCGATCACAGGCTCTATAAACACACCCATCTTATTCCCGGGTGGCCCGGAATTATGTTTACAAGAATATGGTGTCCCGTTGAAAGGCGACACCGTGGGGAGATTCGGGGGATAACGAATATGGGCCAACAAGTGTATGGGGCGTACTCATTCCATAGGGATTGAACCCATCATTTGCCGGGCGACACGCACATTACGCGCCTCCATTGCTTTCTCGGGATGTTTTCCATCAAAGTATTGCCATGCTTCACCATCCGATGGATGTATCATCTTGTCCGGAGTGTATCGCTTGCCATTTTTGTGCCACGTCATCCGTTTTAGCGGATTCCTCGGTCATGTATTGTCGTTGAATCCTCGGTACAAACGGTAGGTACCGTAGTATTTTTTGGCGGCGTTACTCGCGCTTCATCGACCATCTCCGGTTGGGACCTCTTCGTACCTAGAGGCTTTGCACTTTGGGACAGTGCTTTGCATCGACGTGCTCTTTCCTAAATAGGACACACCCATTCTCGCAAGCATGTAGCGCTCATCATACGGCATCTTAAGTGCCGTAAAGAGTTTCACGGGAGTCATACATGCTCGATGGTAGGTTATGGCCCTTTGGAAGCGGGGTGCCAACAATGGACAACAAACTATCGAAGCACCTTTCGACCGATGTTCAATTCAGACTTCAGCCCTAATAAGCGACAAATGCCATCGGTTGTGAAACCGTTGTGTTCTCATGAAGGGGTTTCACCGCCGAGTCCAACATTTCATAGAAATTCTTTGCCTCCTTCTCCATCGCCTCCTTATCCGTGCTTCGTTGAAAAGTCCTTGGTGGACATCATCTAACATATCTACAACCCCCGGCATCACCATCACAATCCTCGAGGCGTGCTCTCACCACCTCCTCTCTCATACGTTGTGCTTCACCATGGTATACCCACACGGTATAGTTCTTGGTGAATCCAACATCTAGAAGATGACGTTGCATATCCTTTCGGCTGACTCTTCTCGTGTTGTCACATTTACTGCAGGGACACCAAACTAGCAAATGACCACGAGCACGAGCGTTGCCCCATACCATTTCCAAGAACTCATTGGTCTTGTCCATCCATTCTTCGTCAAAATCACGCTTACTTCTCCAACCGTCGTACATCCACCGGCGGTCGTCCATCCTTTAGCAACCACGAATTCCAACCATGAGTTCGATCTACATGGTGTTCCTACTCTCTAATAGGCCAGGATAGGTCCTAATCCCACCCGCGGATGCGTAGATGGGTCAGTTTCCATGCTCCGATCCGACCGAGACAGAATTCCGGCAGCACCTCCCCGCTGTTCTCCTGATACACGTCCTGGAAGGGAGAGTGTGTATCCGGAGAACGGTGGGGAGGTGATGCCAAAACTCGTCGCCGACCGAGCGGAACATGGAAAGCGACCCATCTACGTATCCGTGGGCTGTCCAAAAAACGTGGACAATCCAAAACAGATACGGTCGTAGATATGCAAAGAAATCCATACCTCCAACCGTATCTCTTTCGGACGGGAGACGCCTAACTAGGTTACGCGATCTATGACCATCATATGTAAAGAGGGGGGGTTATACCTAGCGGTGCGGCGGACCAGCAGTGGCGGTGAAGTCACGCGTACTCGGCGCGGCACCGACGGGCTGTCACACGAAAAAAAGACAGTTCAATTAGAAATTTCGACAGAACCACCCCTACACGCTGAGGTTTTCAATACCTACAAGAAAACAACGGCACGATGGCCGACCAACACATATGCATACACATCGAACTCAATTCTTCATTGTCGGCACACATTCATATACAACAACGGTCGCGGCGGCACGAATGCTCACCTAGCAAGGGCGGTGGGACGAGCGGGCGGCACCACGATGGACCACGAGCACAGACACGAGCGGGCGGCATGAGGGCGGCGTCGACCTTCTCCTCCTCCTCCTCCTCCTTCTCCTCTTCCTCCTCTTCCCTCCTCCTCTTCCTCCTCTTCACTCCTTCTCCTCCTCCTCCTCCTCCTCTTCCCTCTTCCCTTCTCCTCCTCCTCCTCCTCCCTCTTCTTCCCTAGCGGTGAGAGGGCGGCCCCTTCTCCTCTCCTCTTCCCTCCCCTTCCACTTCTCCTCACCGGGGCCGGCAGGGCCCGGGCGGCCGGCGGCCCGGGCGGCCTTGGCGGCGGCCCGGAGCTTGGCGTCGGGTGCCGGGCGGCGTCGGGGCGGCGTGGGGCCGAGGCCGGGCGCGGGGTCGGGGCGGCCGGCGGGGTCCGGGGGCGGTCGCGGCCGGCGGGGGACGCGCGTCGGGCGGGGCGGGGACGGGGCGCGCGGCCCGGCGGGGGCGGCGGCGCTGGGGGCGGGCGGGGGGGGGGCGGCGGGGACGGGTGGGGGCTGGGACGGCGGGGGGATGGGCGCGGCCCGGCGACGGCGGCGGCGGCGGCGGCGGTGTTATGCGTGCGTGCGTGCGTTTGACTGTGTGTGGGTGAGTGTGTGTCGGTGTGTGGGTGGGTGTGAGCCGAGGGGAGCTGAGTTGGATAGAGTGGGGGAGGGTCTTTGCCGACCGCCCCCGATCCGGCGGTCGGCAAAGTTGAATTTTTAAAAAAATGGTCTTTGCCGACAGCCCCCTGATCCGGCGGGTCGGCAAAGATTTTTTTTTTTTTTTTAAAAAAGCGAAAAAGCGGGGGGGGAAGCGGCGCTTTGCCGACCGCCCCTCGGATCCGGCGGTCGGCGAAGTTTTCCATTTTTTAAAAGACGACAAGGCGGGGCTTGAGGGACCAAGGCTTTTGCCGACCGCCCAAAGAGCCTGGCGGTCGGGCGAAGAAGACTTCGCCGAGGGCAACTTTTGCGCTCTCGGCAATTTTTTTTTTTGGATTTTTCACTTCAAATTTTTTTCTGTAGCTTAGATAGAGTGTTTACAAGTACGTGACAAAAAATGGGACATTTTCCGCACATTTTACTATTTTTAATGCTTTCCTTCTTTTACTTGAATATTTTTTTCACAACTAAAATTTGAACTGCAGGTCCTTAGAAAAATGGAATTATGTGATTGGAAAAATGATATTCTTGTTTGTTAGTATATTTTGAGCCCTCATCTATGGACACGTGAGAAAATCCAAAGATCTTGTGCGCGAGACATTTCGATTCCGTGCGCGCGAATCATTTTAAAATTCTAAAAAAAGAAAATGAAGTTGGAAATTCATGAAATTTTGACGAGTCATCGTTATATTGCATGTTTAAACTGTGGAAAAAATTTGAAAAGGTTTCATGCAAGTTTGCATCCCGGACTGCTGAAACCTAGACATCTCAACTTGAGTTTCTGTTATCACATGCTGGAGATGTCTTGGTAACTGCCACCCGAGATGCAAACATCCACGAAATCGACTCAAACTTTTTTCATAGTGTACACATGTGATATAAGGACAACTCATCAAGTTTCATGATTTTTCAACTCCGTTTGTATTTTATAGAATTTTAAAACAATCGACCATAGCAAGTGAGTCGACGTGTTTCGCGCACAAGATATTCGAATTTTTTGGTGTCCGGCCATGGATGAGGACTCAATATAGACTCACAAGCATGTTTATCATTTTTTGAATCATTTAGATCCATTATTCGAATCACTTGCAGTTCAAATTTTAGTTTTCGAAAGAAATTCAAATATAACATGAAAACTCATAAAATATAGTAAAAAGTTTTTAAAAAATTCCAAACTTGAACAATGAACTCCATGTACTGTAGCTAAGGCACAGAAAAAGTTGTGATGGCAAATTCAAAAAAAAAAAATTTATACTTCGCGAGAGCTAGAAAAGGTGTTTCGGCAAAGGCAATCTTTGCCGTTAATCGATGGGGACGATCTTTGGGCAAAGATGCCGACCGCCCATATCCAGTGCTCGGCGAAGTGCCGACGCCGGTATTTTTCCCGACGACACGTGGCAATGCGGCATTGTTTTTATAATTTTAAAAAATACACTTCGCCGAGAAACGGACGGTGGGCGGTCGGCGAAGATGTTGATCTTGCCGACGATCGGACGGTTACGAAGTCGGCGAAGTGTGCGTGACCGTTAACCGCTACGTTGGCGTAAGAAATGCCGACGGGTTTTATTCGCCGACCGTTGGCGGTCGGCAAAGAGGGTGCTTTGCCAAGCGTTGTTTTGCCGAAAGCACTTGGCTGTCGGCGAAGACTTCTTCGCCGACCGTGTCTCTTTTGCCAAACGCGGCGATCGGCGAATAAATCTTCGCCCGACGGTGAGTTTTTGTGGTGGTCGGCGAAACGCAGTCCCGTCGGGCGAAGATCCTGTTTTCCCGTAGTGCAAGAAAAAAAGAAAAATTCATGAAATATAGCAAAACAACTTGAAATTGTCCCAAATTCTGAAGATGAGATGTAATTAGTGTACCAAGGCCACACAAAAAATATGGGACGAAAAAAAAAAAAAAATGCATAATTTGCCGAAAGTGCGGTCGGGGCACTTGGCAAAGACCCAATTTGCCGAGTGCATACGCGTCGCGGCACTCGGCAAAGGATACCTAGTTTGCCGAGTGTGCCTAACGTCCGACACTCGGCAAAGGTGACGGAAAACGTAGCCGTTTGGTCCTGTTATTCTTTGCCGAGTGTATTATTTTGCCGACGGCCACGCACTCGGCAAAGATATAATTTTCCAGTGGGAGACACCGCCCGGCGTAGACTGGCACTCGGCAAAGAACTCTTTGCCGAGTGCTCGGTTTGGCACTCGGCAAAGATGATCTTTGCCGAGTGCCCCATTTTTTCCTCTCGGCAAACTATTTTGCACTTTCGGCAAAGAAGCGGATTCCCTGTAGTGCACGGGCCCACGGCACATGACGAGGAGGCGTCAGCATCGAATGTGCCGATGTGAAGCAAACCGGGCCCGCAAGGCGAACATGAAAACATCGTGTCCCAGAATGCATCACCGAGCTGGCGAGCGTGTGAGATCGGGTCCTGACTCATCCCTAGCCGAACAAGTTCGATCATGTGTAGACAAATTGCATGATCTAGGAATTAGACGACACAAGATAGTGAAACGATCAACGATGTGAAGTGCTCCCAGATAAGAGAGCGAGTATCTCTAAACAAATTTCCACCAGGTGCAAGATCCATATCTGAGGATCGGATCGCCTTTGTCTGAATCATAGAGTCTGTCTCAAGCTGGACATGGTAGAAGCCAAATGCAACACTGTTTCTTCAACAGCCTTCAACAATGAAAACATCATGGACATCAGTCGTCCTGATCGTTCATGAGGTGTGGCAGCCTTTGGTTAATATATAGGTGGGACGTCCAAGCAGGACGGCACGTCTACACAGTTTGGATGACGTTGTGTAGATGAAGAGGAAAGAACAACCTAAAAGGCTTGGAATGCTACAACAATCTCATAGATGAACTGATACTGCTCGGTAAGGCGGTGCAACTATTACTTTGTCGTAAGACTGAAGTACTGACGACCCGTGGACCCCCAACACTATTGACTTGTTGTCCTATCACTTCTTATGTTTTTCCCTTGCAAAAAATCGACTTGCTGTCCTTTTATCCCTGAACGAAGGCTCCATTCTTCTGTCATGTCTGTAAGGACTCAGCCTCATGCCACCATCTACCATATTTCGATCTTTGGGAGGTCCCTCAAGAGCAGCCCATACACGCTCAAGTACCACGGCAGCATGTGCTGAGTAAGATGGGTGTGCAGGTAGCATAACTTTGTCGTGCCTGCCAAATTGAACTATCCTGCCCCGGTGAAAATTGCCAGTACATGAATTTTGTCCAACATATCCAATCGGCCCACCGATCCAAGTAAACAGTACATGCACTTTTTTTCTGTGAGGTTATAAACACATGCACTTGGCCATTCACGCTGAGTGTACTTCTGTAATTGGCCAATCAAGCTGGGGGTGACATTTCGTGGTTCCAACAATGGTCTCCAAAATAACCCTTTGACCATTTTTAATATTATATTGTTTATTTTTATAAACTTATGATAATTGATTAGCATATTTAATTTTAAATTTAACCGTATCAAGATTGTATTGTAATATTAGAAATTGTTAGCTAAACTATTAATCAATGATTTTTGAAGTTTGATTCTTGATATGTGTGTGTCATGATGTGATCGTGTGAGGTCAGTTAGTGGCGGAACGTGGGACATGTACAGCTGTGCTGAGCTTGACATTTCAAGACCATGGAATGGAATTGGGTGCCAAGATAGGGAGCAGGCACACAAGTAGCAGAAGAATAGTGGACAACAACCTGAAAGCAAAAGGATATTGGAAGACGGGCATGTCTTGGCACAGATGCTCAACATACACAGCCTCTCTTGTGTTTGGATGGGTAGCACCGCCGGGAGGCAGCCGTCTGGATGATCTTCCCAGCATTTGTCTGTCAGCTAGATCGGCACCGTGCATATGGTAACTTCTTTAAATATTTATTGCTGAATCCTTATATATAACCTCTCTTATGTTGTTCTTACGTAACTTGTCGCACCATATATTAGTTCAACATATTATTAATCATGCGCGCACATTAGAGAGTATATATATGCATGATTAAATCCTTATACCCTTGTGCCAATAACCTGTTCTAAGGGCGTCCGCAATGGTAATAGCTAGTACTAGCTACGTAGTCGGCTGACATGGAGGTGAGAGACAACAACAAAGACTATTTTATATTGGTGGACCCACATGCTCATCTCACATGTTCTTGGGCTACGTGAAATAGTCTAGCTATTTGCATGTAGCTAGTGACTATTCTCTCCTACTTTTTCCATGCCACGTCACATCTAGATAGCGAAAATAGCTAACCATTGGGGGACGGCCTAATAATCTTTGAATTTTTCAATCAGTTGGGCCATGGATGAAAGGAATAATACAACGTCAAACTGCTCCGTCGCGGCACTGAAGCCACGCTACTTGAAGATGATTTGCCCAACTAATTTCACTACAACGTTCCATGGGATCATCAGAAATCAGATATGGCAAGTTGACGCGCTGCTAATCACTGAGGCTGTCTCGGCAGTTAATAATCCAACTCAGAAGACTTTCATATGAGGACGACGAAACATCCTAAACAAAATGGAGGGATTTTTAAAGATAGATCCTAAGAAAGTGTATGACAAAGTGAAGTGGATTTTCTTATTTTTTAGACACTACGAATGGAAGGTTTCTTGCACAAATGGATCACTTGGGGGTCGAATCCTTCATTTCAAGTGGTGGTATAGCTGTTAATGTAAGGCAATTCGTTAGATGGACAGCCTATAGAATTGAATTCGAAAATAAAATAAAAATTAAAGATATTTTCTGTCACACCCCAAAATTTCCAATTTTGGGTGGTGCATAGATAACACTAAATAAAATAAATGATTTCAATATTTGTATAAATTTTTTTCAGGATTAATTAAGTTTTGCTAATGTAAAATATAGAATATAGAAAATTGTGGTTTCAAACATTTTCATATTAATTTGACAGGCTTTTCGTGATGTGAAGTTAACTTGTTGCTTGACTTTGTGTGGTCAGCAAAGTTTTCAAAACACGTTTAGTAAGTCATTTGTCTTTCTCTGCCTTATCTCTGTCTTTTCTGTATCAAATTCTTGCTTTCTCGATCTAAATCTTTTTTTTTTCGTTTGGTGTTACCCAAGATCCCCTTCATCTACACCAAATCTCTCAATACTTCTCGGGAATTTATCTGGCTTTTGACCATAGCTTCTTCCCACTTTTCTGAAGCGTAATCTAATTTTTAGATGCTCTAAATTATCTTTTCATGAGCTCTAAATGCTTTATTTGGGTTCCTCATGTTTCAAAATGTCTCTGAGAATTTTCCCCTAAATTTTCATGAGCTCTAAATGCTAAAGTATGAGGAGATTTGTGTGGTCAGCAAAGTTTTCAAAACACGTTTAGTAAGTCATTTGTCTTTCTCTGCCTTGTCTCTGTCTTTTCTGTATCAAATTCTTGCTTTCTCAATCTAAATCTTTTTTTCGTTTGGTGTTACCCAAGATCCCCTTCATCTACACCAAATCTCTCAATACTTCTCGGGAATTTATCTGGCTTTTACCATAGCTTCTTCCCACTTTTCTGCAAGAGCATAATCTAATTTTTAGATGCTCTAAATTATCTTTTCATGAGCTCTAAATGCTTTATTTGGGTTCCTCATGTTTCAAAATGTCTCTAAGAATTTTCCCTAAATTTTCATGAGCTCTAAATGCTAAAGTATGAGGAGGTTTGAGCAAGTGCAAAAGGCAAGTATAACATGGGATCATCCTTGTTGTCCTATTCACCTTAATTAATAACATTTATTCATATGCATGTGTCCACCTTGATAAACATAGTGAATTATCCTAGTTGTTTGATATCCTGATTCCTTGTCACCTTGGGAATAATTTGCATATGGGTAGCTGACGCTAGTGCTCAATTATTTATGATCATCAACTGTAACTTGATTAATGAAATATGCAATGAGAAATAAAAGATGCTTTTCAGCAACATGAATTTTAGGGTGAGAGCTATCTGGCTTTTACATGATGCTCTGGCCCTCCTTAAGGACTTATTTGTTGGCAAAAGTTGGGACCTACAAGTACAACCGTGAAGGCTACATGGCTCTAGTTTTAGTGTAGTCGAGGACCTTTTCTAGCTTGTTAGAGGTTACCCGAAAAGGGTGCAAAAAGGGGCTTGCCACGTTGGGTATAGGACTGCCCCTGTTCTTATGTGTATTGCCGTGAAGGAATTGTGCCATATGAAAAGGGGTTCCTACATTTGCCTGCCAAGGAATCCTAGAGGACCTAACTTGTTAGGCTAACCTTTGAAAGACTTCATAGTGAACCCTGCCGGCCTTCCTTGGAAGTGGGTCAAGAGGCTAGCTACCTCGGGCGAAAAGGGTAAACCCGGCTCACAATGAATGTGTACAACCTCTGCAGAGTGTAAAACTAATATATCAGCCATGCTCACGGTCACGAGCGGCCGGAAAAATCACAGAACAATGGAAAACAGATGGAATATTGACAAATGATTGATGATGTTTTTAAATGCTATCTCATTACTCATGTTATCAGTTTCATGTGATCATTTGGGCTTACGGTAAACTTGTTGCTACTCTAATGCTAAAATTAGGACTCATTAAGAGCCGGTGTCAACCTTCTGAGCCTCATGAACCCCATGTTATATTGTTGAGTACGACATGTTCTTACACTTGCTTTACTTTTCAATACTTTGAAAATATCCCGGATGGGTACCAGATGGTGGAGCCAGTGAGTTTGCTGAGAAGTGCTAGGCATATGCACCCCAGTCCAACCATCCCTGTGGCTCTGGAGGCTACACTTCAAGATTAGGATCTGCATTTCCACTACTCTGATAAGTATCTTTATCTATTGTTGTTCGTTATGTTAAAGCACTGTCTCTTGATACTATTGTAATTTGTCGCTATATGTGTGTGATTTGACTTTCTGGGACACATATAGATAGTACTCAATTTTGTTGTTGAAACTGGGTGTGACATTTTTCTCACATGGGCCATCCAACTAAGCAGCCGTGCTTGGTCAGAAGTAATCCACTACCTCATTCTAGGTGCAATGCTTTCTTCCTCTCTCACCATAGAGTTGTTGATAGGCGTAGGGAACCTTTTCTTTTGAATTTTAGTCAAAAAAATATTTTCAAAGGTGGTTACTTTGTAAACATGTTTTTGTTATACGTGTTTATCATGTATAGCATGGCGAAGTATTCAAAAGATGACACAATGGTGTACATTCTCAATGTGTATACTAAAATGATAAATTAGACAAAAAAATCATACAAAAAATTACTTTAAGTGATCTGCTTGGCAAAAATCGTTCCATTTCCTTATATGGTTCACATAAGAAACCCCTATGTGAAAATATGATTTCCTAAGTGGCTGAAATTATGTTTCCAGAACACCCCTGCAAGTGGTTTATAGTTTAATCTGGTTATAAAAAACAGAGATGTCTAGAAAAAATATTTTTTTTATTGTTATAGTAGTGTTATTGTTGAATCATAAGTGGAAAAAGGCCCTGAGCTTAGAACGTTAGCAGAGGGAGCAGGCCCAATATCGATTGCTTTGGTGGGTCATGTGCTCTGGTCTGTCTAAGGAAACTTCTCTTGTACTGTGGCCCAAAGATGCGATGATGATGCTGCTTATGATGAACAAGGCAGGAAAGCCCAATGGGTCTCTAATCCGGAGGCCCAGTTCGGTGTCTGCAGTCCGGTAAACGAGAGACGAAAACATCCGTGTCTGTGCTCCTAAAGTAACAAGTTTATTTATGCAGTGCTAGCGGAATATTATATACAGTGGTACAAATAGTCCATATACTTTTTTATAATAGTCCATATACTTTTTGATAACCCATATATGAGTTTGAACATGTCATACTCCATCTGTTCATCCGTGAGTGTGTGCAATGTGAACAATTAATTACTGGTAATCCCATACCTTGGATTGAGAAAGACATTGCGTGTCTTTTCTCAATATTTAGTAGAGATGGATGCAAACACGTCACAATGGGAAGATTGTAAAAATAAAAGAAACCAGAAGGATGCAAACACGTCATAGTGGGATTTTTCTAGAAACAGAGATGCATAAGTACAGTGAGATCAGTCTGCATGGTTATTGCATCAAATCTGGTTAAATTAAAATTGCGCAAGTTAGGGTATCTTTGGTGAAGCTCAGTTTCACTAGTGAATCAACTTTTGTTAGCTTTGACTCAAAAAGCAGAGGGAGCTGGATCTGTTTGTACATTGAAGTGTGATATGACCAAAATACTTTTTTTTTTTCTTCCTCTTTTTTTCCCTCCTCATCTCTCTCCCTTATCCATTCAGCTGGCTACCCTCTCGCATAGATAGAGCCCGCGTGCCGCCGCCCTCTACCCTATCGTGCTAGCCTCCGCCCCAACCCCGCCCCTTGCCCCGCCCTTGCACAGAGGCGCATCCGCGGTGAGTCTGCTCCCGCCCCCACACCACCCGTCTTGCCGCGTCGCCCACGCCCCCCTGCACGGAGGCACATCCACAGCGAGTCCGCTCCGGCTCGGCGAGGCTGCAACAGCGAGTCCCGCTCCCGGCTCGGCCTGCTCGCCTCTTCCCCGACCCCCGCCCCAAACAACGTACTTCTTGATGCTCACCCCGCTCCTGCACGGAGCGCAACCCACGGCCGTGGAGTCGCTCCTACTCCGGCTGCTCACCTCCTCTCCTTCTTGCTCGCCTCCGCCCCTCCCTTGTCCCCACCCCCGCACTGCGCTCGCTGCTCACTCCCACCCTTGCATGGAGCGCATCTCAAGGGCGAAGTCGGCTCACGCCGATGTCGGGGCGAAAATAATTGGCCCACGAACATTTCTGGCTCAAGGAGGAAGCGGCCCATATACCCCAGAAGGGATCTGGCCCAAAATCAACACCGGGCCAAATGACCCCGGTCACATCTCAGGCTGCGAGCCAACTGAAAAGAGAGGACAAACCGCTGGTCACCTGATCTACAAGCTTGGAGGAATTGATAAACATATCACCTTTCAGCCCACCAAACGGCCCACAACGGCCCGTCTACAAAACACTCGGTTAATGGACTCAACCCGCCTATCCGTATGTGGGCTCGTTACGCACAGTTCGGCTCTCAGTGGCCCAGGGGAACACAAAAGTAGCCCAACACAGGTGCTGTTGGAGTCATCAAGAGTGTGGAGAAAAAGGACCTGAAATGACCACCATACCAGGCTTGATGACACCAGTCACCACACGGCCCAATCTAGGCGCCATCCGAGGGTGGTTAGCCCGATGATCATACTCTCATCACGATATACTCCTTACCCGAGGGCAGGAGGCCCCCAGGACACAATCTCCGCCTTGCCCGAGGATGAGAGGCCCCCGGGGGATGGTCCCCGTCTCGCCCGAGGGCAGGAGGCCCAGGGCGTAGAACCTGTCTCGCCCGAGGGTAGGAGTCCCCGGGATAAAACGTCTCGCTTCGCCCGAGGGCAAGTGGCCCTGGGCGCACCTTGGAAGCGCCGGCCGAGTAGTGGGGGCAGCCGCATAAAATGCCTCGCCTCAGGGCTAAGTGGCAGGGCAATCGATTGCCCTGTCGATTCGCCCGCCCCGTTATCTCCTCGCTTCCCCTGTTGATGGGACATAAAGGGAAAGGTTACTTAACACGCCACTGGGCACGGGAAACCATGACCGCACTGTTCATCTGCCAAATGTTCCACCTCCCCGCCACGTATCCGACGGCCCTTGGGGTCTTGACACGCTGCTACAGCACCTCCAAGAGAAGCCCATCGACCAGCAAGGTTCAGGGGACCCCCCTCGGGTCCTCGAGCTCCTCTTCCGGTTGAAGGACACGTACCCCGGCGACCCAAGGACGTGCGTCCACGAACCAACGCTCCAACTGGGACGTCCGAAGCTAGGGCTCGGGCATGCATCTACTCAAGGGCACGGACAATAGACACCTTAGCACATGTATTCGACACGTATTGTACACATTATCTCTCCTTTCTACTATAAAAGGGAGAGTAATGGCACCAGAAGACGGATCGACTCTATTAGGTTTTCACACTTAGCCATCTCAAATCCTAGGGTTGAAGCTCTCCTTCATCCCTAAAACAGCTTGTAACCGTTTTGGTTCCCGTGCACATTGGTGCGAGGTAATACGAGAAGTCACACTGGCTGGGCGTAGGGCCCCATGGCTGAAGCGGGGATAAACCCTTTCGCCTTCATCTCGCACACACGCCATCCGGTAGGGAGCGCACGACCTATAAATTTATTGCCGGTCCTTGAGATACCCCGGTTCTCAAAACACCGACAGTTGGCGCGCCAGGTAGGGGAGCGCTGTGCGTAAACCACATCCCTGTGACCTAGATGGCGGTTTCTCCATCCTTTCCACCCTGCTCACCGGAGCACGAGCTCCGCCAGGGGACGCTGCTGCAGTTCGGCAGCCTCGAGTTCGTGGCGCTTGGCCGCGACTACCAGGCGATCCTCCTCCCGACCGAGTCGGCGAACGACTCCTTCCACTCCCCGGAGCGGCGCACCGCCACCACGGCCGCCGCATGAAGAAGACGAAGCGTCCCCGTCGACACGCAAGGCGCAACTTCTTCTTCGACCTCTTCCCGGTGCTGGCCAGCGCCCGGCGACGACCAAAGCCTCGGGCTCGCGGCCCGGCGGCGGCGCGCTGGCTGCCCCGATGGCGGCAACCGGGAGGTCCCCAAGCCCGCGGCCGTGGAGACGGCCGCACCGGCATTCGGCAACGGCAACCGGGAGGACCCCAAGCCCACGGCCGTGGAGACGGCCACACCGGCATTCGGCAACGACAACCAGGAAGCCCCAAGATCTGCCTGCCTGGCGGAGCGTGAGGGGCGAACGACTGGATCCCGGCGGCTCATGGCGGTTACCCCAGGCGCCTAGCCAGATTGGGATGAACTGCTCCGTCGTGGACCGGTGGAGCCTCCCGGGCCGGGACGGTCGGCGCCTACTTCGGGAGCTCCATGACCAGCATGCTAGCCTAGGGTTGCGCTCTAGTGCCATCGTACTTTTGTTGACCCCGACTTTGATCTTGATAGTGATTATTATGATCCCACTCGGGGAATGCTATAACGTTGAAGTCATGGATGGACATGTCTCGGATGCCGAGGAAAGTAGTAACGATGCAGAAATGCCGCCCAGCGACGGCGCTCCCCGGCACCTGCGGGCGGCGTCCGCCGCCCGTACGGCCGGTCGCGGCTCCTGCCGGGCAGGGAACACAACTGCAGGACCTCAAACCCCGACTCCAAGAAGAGGCCGCGCGGTACGACGGCCGGAGCAGACCATCCGCCGGGGAACGGCACGACGGGGAGAGAAACCAGCGGCGCCCGCGCCTCGGCGGCGGGCCAAGACTGGGAACACTTCGCTCCCACCGAGGGTGCCGGCTCCCTTCAACCGCGCGAGTCTCAACGTAGCCGCCGCTGTGATGCTCGTCAGAGAAATGCCCGAGCCCTTGACGACCGAGGGCGGAAGGGTCGAGGATGGGCTCAAGGGCTCCTTGACAAAGCGGCCGTCCAATAGGCCGAGAGCTCGGCCTTCAGGAACTACGCAACCTCGTCGAGACACCGGGGAGCCGACACACGCAGGCGGGCCTCTGGCTGAGCCGGGCGGAGCCGAGCACCAGGGCGCCCGTCGGAACGTTTGGTCGGCGATCGTGTCAACCGGGGCGTTTGGGAGCGCTCGGAGGAAAACCGTCCAAGCCAAAGCCGATAGGACGACCATCGGGCCCACGATCTCAGGGATGAAATTGAACAATGCCGAGGGAACCGCGACGAGCAAGGCCGTTCTCCCGACCCCCCGGGGCTGCAAGCCTTCACCGGGAGATCGGGAGAGCTCCCACCCCGTCGCGTTTCGACCCCGAACCACATTGAGAAGTACTCCGGCGAGACACGCCCCGAGGTCTGGCTAGACGATTATCGGCTTGCATGTCAGTTTGCAGGTGCCCTCGACGACAAGGTCATCATCCGCAATCCGCCACTCTACCTATCCGAAGTCGGCGCGGGCATGGCTTGAGCACTTGCCACCCAATCGGATCGCAAGCTGGGATGACCTGGTGAGAGTGTTCAAGGGGAACTTCAAGGCACATATCTGCGCCGGGGAATTCTTGGGACCTCCGAACTGCCGACAGAAGTCGGGTGAATCCTTGCGCGCATACATTCGACGCTTCTCCAAGCAACGAAATGAGCTCCCGAATGTGACGGACTCCGACGTCATCGGGGCCTTCTTGGCTAGCACCACCTGCCGGGAACTCGTCAGCAAGCCGGGGCGAACCCCGACGAGGCCAACGAGCTGATGGACATCGCTACCAAGTTCGCCCGAGCTAGGAGGCCGTTGGGGCCCTTTTCGATCAAGTCTCCAACAAGGGAAAGCGCAGGGGAGGATGAAGCCGAGGGTTCCAACCCCGGAACCCAAGAAGAAGAAAAAGGGCAAGAGGCGAGGCAAGGGCCTGGCCCTCAATGATGCCGAGGGAAGATCTCGTCGCTGCCGTGGACCGAAAGGGGCCTCGGGCCCCCCAGGACGCTTTTGACGACATGCTTAAGAAGCCGTGCACTAATCACAAGTTTCCTGTCAAACACACCCTCGAGGAATGCAAAACCCTTCGCAAGCACTTCAACAAACTCGGGGCCATCCCCGAGGAGGAAGAAGAAAAGAAGGAACACGAGGGGGAGGCCGGGGATGACGCGAAGTTCCCAAAGATTGACAACTGCTTCATGATCTTCGGAGGAAAGACAAGCAACATGACCCCTCGACAGAGGAAGAAGGAGCGTCGGGAGGTCTTTTCGGTGGAGCCGGTGACCCCAAGCTCCCGCAAGTGGCCGGATCAGGCCATCACGTTCGATCAAGACGGACCATCCTCACCACATCCCGAGCCCGGGGCTTATCTATTGGTGGTTGATCCAGTCATTGGTAACACAAGGTTGACCAAGGTCCTCATGGACGGAGGAAGTAGCCTCAACCTCATCTATGAAGAGACCCTCGACTTGCTCAAGATCGACAAGTCCAAGATCCCCGAGGGGCCAGCCTTTAACGTCATTGTCCCGGCAAGCAAGTAAAGCCCCTCGGGCGATTGATCTACCCGGTGTGCCGGCACCCCTCGAACTTTCACGGGGAGACTCTAACCTTCGAGGTCCTCGGGTTCGAGGGGATATACCATGCGGTACTTGGCCGACCATGCTACGCCAAATTCATGGCCGTCCCGAACTACACCTACCTCAAGTTGAAGATGCCAGGGCCCAAGGGAGTCATCACCACAGGCCCGACATACCGCCACGCATACGAATGTGATGTCGAGAGCGTAGAGTACGCCGAGGCCCTTGTCTTGGCCGAGGCCCTCGTCGCTGATGTCTCCAAAAGCTTCGACAAAATATGCGGCGAGCCCTAGGCTAAGCGCCACGCCGGCAGCTTTGAGCCCTCCAAGGCGACGAAGACCATTCCGCTTGACCCCAAGCGACCGGGTGAGAAGTCTGCCGACCATCAGCTCGAGCTCGATCCGAAATAGGAAAGTGCTCGTCGACTTTCTCCGCACAAACACCAACGACGTGTGGAGTCCCTCGGACATGCCGGGCATACCGAGGGATGTCGCCGAGCACTCCCCTAGACATCCGAGCCGACTCCAAGCCTTTGATGCGGCGACTCACGGCGATTCGATGACGCCAAGCGCAAGATCATTGGGGAGGAGATTCGAAGCTAATGGCGGCGGGTTCATCAAGGAGGTGTTCCACCCCAGTGGCTAGCAAACCCAGTATTAGTAGAGAAAAAGAATGGGAAATGGAGGATGTGCGTTGACTACACTAGTCTTAATAAAACATGTCCCAAAGTTCCTTTTTCTTTGCCTCGAATCGATCAAATTGTTGATTCCACGGTGGGATGCTAAACGCTATCCTTCCTTGATGCGTACTCGGATACCATCAAATAAAAATGAAAGAGTCCGATCAACTCGCGACTTCCTTCATCACACCCTTCGGGATGTACTTTGCTACCTCACCATGCCCTTCGGCCGAGGAACGCAGGGCAACCTACCAACGATGCATGCAACACGTGTTTGGTAAACTCATAGGAGAAATAGTCGAAGCCTACGTGGATGACATCGTGGTAAAATCCAAAAGACATCAGATTTGGTAGGAGATTTGACGGCAACATTCGAATGCCTGAACAAGAAGGCGGTCAAGTTAAACCCGGAGAAGTGCGTGTTCGGGGTCCCGTGCGGGATGCTCCTCGGATTCATTGTCTCCCAACGGGGCATTGAGGCAAACTCGGCCAAGGTGTCGGCGTCACGAACATGGAGCCCGTCACCAACCTCAAGGGAGTCCAAAAGCTAATGGGATGTCCGGCATCCTCGGCCGGTTCATCTCCCGGCTAGGAAAAAAAGGCTTGCCGCTATATCGACTTCGAAGAAGTTAGAGCGGTTCACACGGACCCCCGAGGCAGAGGAGGCCCTCGGCAACTTGAAGAGGGTCCTCACAAATGCACCGATCTTTGGTACCACCGAACCCTGGAGAGCAGTTGCTCCTCTACGTAGGCTGCCACCACCCAGGTGGTCAGCGCGCCATAGTAGTCGGCGTCAAGAAGAGGGGCACACTTTACCGGTCAAAGGCCGGTTTATTTCATCGTAAGTATTATCCGAGACAAAGACAAGGTACCCCGGATGCGAGAAGTTGCTATACGCTGTGGTACTAGCTCTCGAGAGGAAGTTGCGGCACTACTTCTGGCTCACCCTGTCACGATAGTATCGGCATTTCCCCTCGGGAAATCATCCGAAACGAGGAGCTGTTGGTATTTTTAACGCACACAGATAAATCCGCAAGCGCACGGAAAGTACCGTTGTAGCTTTCACCCGGAGTATTCAGGTATCGATTTCCACGGGGAGCGAGAAGTGAACTAGAAGGGATCAAATACGCCCAAGAGATAAGATAGATAAATATTTTTGGTAGGACGAGAGGGTTTTCTAAGCTTAGCCCAAGGTCACTAGATAACTAAAGTCTCGACTTACTACACCTTGCCGGAACAACGACCCTTCCGATTCTCGAAAAAGGCGGGAAAAGCGGTAATCGGGGAAGGCCGCCCGAAGCTCTACGAAAACACCAATACGTGCGTGGTGGACTACAAAGGCCTGGTCGGAGCTGTCACCCCGGGGCTACCACAACTATTCCGTAGCATTGGCGCAATCTCAGGTAAACTCTAGCCCGCACACCATGTGCGCTAGCGATTCTGAAAACTAGTTTCACGTGAAAACTAGAGCCTTCGGGTCGAACGGAGATCCCGCAAGCAAGTAAGCGAGCACTAAACTTTAGTCAAATAGATTGCTCAAGAATTGCAAAGAAAGTTTAATATTACTCACATAGGAGTCGTCTCCGTAGAGGTACAAAAGTCGAGGTGAAACCGCCAAACCGGCTTCGCCTCCGGCTCTTCCCTCCTCTCTCTTCCTCTTTTCTAAAATGTACAACTAGGTGAAGAACACCTAGAGGGACACCACTACATTGTGTAGAATGTGTGAAAGTGAAGTGCTAATGTGTGTAGTCATTTGTGTAGGGAGGAGTGCCCTCTATATATAGTGGAGAGGAGGAGGGAATGGAGGGTGCTCCTTGCTTCGAGGGAAAATTGGCGGGAACGCAAAATCGCACCACATGCAACCGCCCCTCCGTCTTGAACAAACCGCCATAAAAATGGCGGGAAGTTTTTGCCATATTTCAGGGGCGGCCGCCGTAGTGCGCCGGTCGCCGCAGGTTTGGGCCCCGTTTTGCCTCTCCTTTCTTTGGTGGGCTTGTGGGCCTTAGTAGATGGTTTTCTCGCTGGTGCAAAGTCCGATGAGGCGTGGAATCGGCCTCCTTGCTTCCCTTTGCTCTTTTGGCGTATTTTCGACTTTGCGCTTCCCACTTTATTTGGCATACTTTATTTGTATTTCCACAACATTCCTGCAAAACAACTTGAAACACCAAAACTCGTGGAACTCGTTAGATAAATAATGTTTGGTTATGTTTTCACATGTAATATTGTATTTAGTGGTTCACTTTGGTGGTAGTAAAACATGCATTAATTGAGTGTCAACAAGTTCCCCCACACTTGACTCTTTGCTCGTCCCGAGTAAAGGTTAGTGATAAAGTAAGTATAAACATAGCAATTCGAGTTATGAACCCGACATAAAGATCATCCCGGACATACCTCATTACCGTGGGATATGTGGAGTGTCTAACATATATTCTTGGGTGGTTGAGAAATGGAGCGGCTTTGAAGAAAGTCTTCCTCTTTTTCACATCTTAGTAACTTGGATTTTTTTTTTTTTTTTTTAAAATAAAGCATAGTTCACAAGTACTCCTCAAATGGCACTCTCAAATCGCTCAAGTGGTGTATGTTCCCCTAACCAAGGCATTTATAGCATTGCCTTCTTTTTCTTCCTACTTCTAAAAGGCTTATGTGGAGCTCGGGTAGGGAAAATTTTTTTGTGGGCATACTTGTATTGCATATTTTGCTAGGTCAAACAATGGGTCCATGGAGAAAAATGTCATACAATCAAATCAAGATGTGCAAGTGTGTGGATATATGTAGTGGCTATCCTATTTCTACTATGCTCCTTGGAATCTCTCTCTCTCTCTCTTTATTAAGACTTTCGAGAAAGTAATTGTGAGAGCATGGGCTATCTTTTATTCTTTTTTTTCCTTCTTCCCTTTTTTTTTTATAGAGGCGGGCATCTAAGTACCCATTGTTTTAATATTGGAGACTTGTCCTTTTTTTTCTCTCTATTTTTTTTTTTTTTTTTTCATTTGATGATAGCCTCATGTCTCTTTTTCACAAACTTTTGAGAGGGAGATATGAACAAGTGTTTGGAGCATTTATTTTGAAAGAAACCTAACCAATATTTTTTTGTTCTCTCCTATTGTAGGAGTAGAATATTTTTGGATGGATCTAAGTGGAAGGCATGTTTCTACACCTACTCCTAGTGTAGGAGTAGTGCATATATATGGTGGCGTGTGCGTGATCTTGATTTAAGAGTATGATAAATTTCTCAACTAGGGTCAACAAGGTTTGACAAAGCTCGATGCAAAAACAAGCAAAGATATGTAGAAGGGCTTTGAAATGTAACATGATATATTTGGCCTTGGTAGGAATTTCTCACCATTGAGGAGTATGTGAAGTTATGGTTTTTAGCATTTTTATAAAACAGAAATTCTCCAAGTACTTTGAATGGAAAAGGTTGGATTCCTATGCCAAAACCATATCTCACTTCCCAACAACTTAGGCAATATGTTTTTCCTATATATATTTTTCCCACAAGCACTAAGGATATGTAAGGAATAAAATTTATGCAGGCCGAGGTACATGCATATTTACTTTCAAATTTTAATTCTAAGTGTAGAATTTGGTTCTTTTAAAGTTTGCAGGTTTAAACAAGTGTAGAACCAGGAACATGCATATGAACAGGTGGGGAGAAGATGATCAAACCGAGTGGTGTAAATGTTCCTCCACCAGTTCATGATGTGGTTTGGTGCTTCCTATTCTGCAATGGATTGTTGCACACCCCCACACTTCTTTGGAGCTATATCTTTTTTTATTCAAAGACAGAGACAAGTGAAAATAACATGGACTCTTCTGGTGGAAAAACACCGAGAGTCAAAGCTTTTTGTTATTCTATATTCTTTATATATTTTCTTTTTTTATATATATTTTTTTAGACAAGATTGAACATTAGATTGAATCATTAAATTGCAGGAATTCAATCGAGTCAATTTCATTTTATGGTTCAAGGAAAAACTTTTAAATGATGGCCATTTACCTTGAGTACATTACCTTCATCGTCTTGGAGCGTGATGGCACCATGTGACGAAGGGTTGATTCCCTTGAATGGTCTTTCTTGTTTACTCTGAAGTTTTCCATAAACAAAGAGTATCACCCTTGAATTGAACATCGGGATCTTAACTCTAGGTGTAACCTCTTTGTGTCACCTCTTCGTTTCTCGTAAATGTTAGTGATAGAGAATACCCGAAGGGTGGCACCATGCTTTTTTTTTTTTGAAATATGTTCATCCAACCTTTCATTTGAACTCAAGCAAGACCAAGGTAATGTTTGCAAAGTGTAAACAGAGTCTTGATTTATCTCCAAAGCATTGATTACTTCTCATTGTTTATGAAAATAATTACTCTAAGATCATTAACCAAGATTCAACACCGTGTCAAATTTTGATTAAAGAAGGCCATATTAACCTAAGCACCACGCTTAATTTTAAAAGGGCCTATAGATGTATTGTATAGGGTCCATATACATGTACACCCAAAACCGTAGCAAATGACATAAACATAGGAAGCATGATATATTTTTTTTTTATTTTCATGGGGATAAATATGAGTCAATGAGTTGGTGAACGTTACCTTTGCATTACCCGAGTGTACTTTACCGCCAGTATGTGGAGATGGAGTTTGAAGTTGCTTGTAATGATTGATTTGCTGTTCACGATCCAACTCGGGCAATCATCAAGGCTTTGACCCACATACATTTATGGTGTGCATGGATCATAAGCTTTGATTATAGCAAAGGTTTAGAAGAGAAGAGTCCTCCTTCTCTTTGTTCTTCTTTTTTTTTATGTGTGCGATCAAGGTTCATTCAAAGATCACGAAAATGAACTTGATTTACCTCCGTTATGAATTTATCTCAAAGACTCACCCTTATGGATTTGTGAAATTCTTGTAGGGGTTAGTCCAAACATACAACCAAAGTCTATACTAGTAGTTTTGGTTCAGCAATCAAACTTGACTTCATGCCTAACTTGATTAAGGTAGGCTTTTTAACCTAAGCACCACGCTCAATTTAAAAGCCTATGGAAATATGATCACCGCGAATGACCAACACGCCCAAACCAAAGCATATCAACATAGAAGATGGTAGCATGGAAATGATAATCATGAGAATGATTCAAACGGATGTGTGAACATTGAATGATGAATTGGAGAACCATTTTTTTTATTCAAAGCAATGCAATGGGGTGGATGAATGAGCTTAAACAAACATGCCATGGTTTTGAAAGAACAGGTTAAATGGGCGATATGCATGCAATCTAGGCTTTAGCTTTTTGCTCGTAGCATTGACCATCTAGCGAAATCATCATACAGTTTGGCGAAGCCAACATACGATGTCGAGATGGTACCGTTTAACATCCGACTACTACGAAGCTAGACTAGGAGCACCGAATAGACAGACAACAATAAAATTGTCATCTACCTAGACTAGGCATGGCGCCCGAATACAACTCAAAGACTAGGAGCCACCCAATGAAAGCACTAGATAGATGATAAATCAAGAAAATATGCAGTGGTGAAAATAGATTTGGAAAAGAAAATAAGTATTTTTGGTATGGTTCTTTTACCTTGATCGACTTACCTCTCACAATTTATGATTGAATTGTGAGTGATGCAATGTAGTCGTTCCGTCACATATCATGGTCTTGTTTCCTTTTGACGGTGACCTCTCTCCATCTGCATAGAGTTAGTCTGCACATATATATATTCCTTTCTATGCGATGGCAGGGTGATGATTTGATTATGCAAGAATGATCGGGCACCACGGGCTCATAATATTATTTTTATATATCGTTTTTAATCCTTCCCTTTTTATCATAATAATTTTGTGACTATAGAAAAATGAGCATGGCATAGGTGTGAAACAAGGTAGAGAAACCAAAGCAAAATGAATGAAGCATGTCATGAGATGTTTTGAGTTGTTCACCCCCACACTTGAATTTTGCATGACACAAATTCTAGTTTGTATGGTGACACTCTCGTCGAATGTGCTTCATTGTTGAATGATGTTTGATTGGTTTTACCTTGTGCTTCGACTCTTTGTTCTTTTTTTTTTTCTAAAGATTATTTTTCAAAAGTCATGTTATTAATGAAATTATTTATGAAAGTAAAAAGGATGATTTTTTTTTACAATATGTTTTTCTAGAGGAAATTATAAAAGATCGGGTTATCTCCGGAAGTGCTATGTTTAAAGACAAAAGCTTGTCCTTGGGAAACCTTTTGAAATTGAAACCAATGTTGGTGATGTGGTTTCCCCTCCAACACCAACCTTTGTTGCTGATCTATAGAACTCATGCCAAGACACAACAAAATTTGCCAAATTTGTGATAGATAGAATCAACTGCAATACCTCTTTCAAAATTTTTATGAATAGAGAGAATGAAGGGGTTGTAGATTTTGTAAGTGGTGGCTGAGTTACAGATCGACTTGTGAGATTTTTTTTTCATATAAGCATCGAATGGATGGGACAATTAAGGAATAACTTCCATGCTTATTAATGAAATTTCTCATTTCAGGGGAGCACCTTTTTTTATGATAATGTGACTACTCCACAAAACATGGATATGTCATTTTTATTGTGGAGTTTGTTCAAATTCTCCCCGAGATCCGGAATGGATTTTGTTGAGACAGTGAGCCTGGGCATAGAGGGAGAGAGTTTTTTTTTTATATGAGCCAGATATACCGAGTAAACCAGATGTAGCTTACACCGCCAAGGTACAAGTCGAGGAGGATTCAACAGACTCCTCCTCAGTTCTGCCCTTGCCAGATCAACTACACTCGTACTTTGTCTCTTTCTCTCCTCTCTATGAATTTCTCCCTTTATGTGTTGTTAGTGTTCTTGATGTCTCATATAAAAATTCGAGTCATATGATGATGTTGATCTAGGAATTTCTAAAGCATTCCAAAATCATCATCAAGGAAAAGGTTATCCTCGAATTCAAAAGGACATGCAAAAAAGATAGGACTCGTCATCCATAGGAGTGTGATAGCATGTTCCCTTAATAGGAGGGTCCTCTGTCATACCCATTTATGCAAAGCAAATACAGGTACTCATATATGTGCGCCCGGGATGTCCAAACACACATATAATCTCAAATTGCATAAATATCAAAGTAAAGTACTTTATTACATCGTATCTCACAACATATTATTACACAAGTCTTGCTTAACAAAGAACTTTATTACAAAGCGGAAACTAGCCCTTGCTGCCACAGGGGACTCCAACTGGTGGACATCTGCCTAGAATTCTTCAAGTAAACTCCTTTCCTCAAGCATCTGGTACCCATCCGGGATTTTCATTGAATGTAAACAAGTGTAAGCGCACCATGCTTAGCAAGTATAGTAAAGGGATCTATGAAGGCTCAAAAAGCTCGACACGGTTTGACTGCGGTAAGCAATTTTAGTTGGTCAAGTTTTATTAAACCTGTACACTACTTTTAGTGAATGAACCAAGCCCAAGTTGAATAAATAATTAGTCAAGATTAACATCATTCCCAAACCATCCACGTAACCCAAGTAACCATAACCAAGAAGGATCCAGGCCGCTCATGTCCGTGAGCACGGCTGTTATAACAAAGTTAAAAGATATCTGCAGATATTGTACAACTTTACCCAACCGAGCCGTGATTCCCATATGTCGGGGTTTGCAAGGCCCACACCGCCTCAACCAAGGAAGCGTGACTAGGTTTCACTACATAACCCTTCGCTAGTCACCCTAACAAGTTAGTAGCTGCTAGGTTTCCGTGGCAAGTGTGTATAGGTGCAACCCTCAAGAGGCACATGTAGTCGCGGTACTGTACACACCAACCAAGGGGCGCCGCTATACACCACGAGGCACACCCCTTTTGCGCCTTTCGGTAACTACTAACAAGCTAGAGACATACTAGTTACAAGATTAAAGCCAGAGCCACATGACACTCGGGGTTGTACGGATTTCCTGGGTGGCCGCTTCATGTTGAGTCCTTATGGAGAGGAACCAAGGCACTTAAAAACCCATGTACCTTAGCCCTCTAAACAAGTTGCTAAAAAGCATCTCTTTTATATCATCATTACATATATCATTAGTCAAAATTAATTAGTGTTAGATTATGCGCTGCAGCATCTATCCCAAATGCAACCCAAAACCATAGGTGACAAGGGTATGTGGTACAAGAATCATCTAGGTAAAGTCCTTAAAGGTATATCAAATTTAGACACATGCATATGTATGAATTATATAAGTTCATAGGAGATCAAGGGGCCTTTACTACACTTGCCTTCCTCAAAAGTGTTGTTCAAGCACTGATCTGCAACCTGCTCTTCAACAACCTCGAACTGATCACCTTCTAAACGCATTCCACATCACCAATCAAGCATCCATACCAATCATCACATGCAAGAAAAGTGTCTCTATTAGAACAGTACACCAAACAGTATAAACAAAGACTAAAAAGTTTATAAAACTGATCTACGCATTTCTACGAACACGTGAGCGCAAGAATCACTCAAATCGGATTTAAAACATGAAAGTTATGCATAAAACAAGATGAGTGGCACTTCTGAATTGATTTTCGAAATAAAACAAATAAATCTGAAATCTAACGTGGACTAGTGACGAACACGCTGTGTACGATCTTGTATTTACATTGTATTATTGGATTTGATTTTGTAAAGGAAAACGGAAAGAAAACAAAAGCATGTCATCCTGTAGTCATGCTGATGTCAGGAAGCTAAATAGAAAGCTAGCAAGGTATGGCCGGCGTGCATGGCCACACAGCAGGTGCTCAGCGAGTTGCGTGTGCGTGCGTTCAGAGGGAGTGCAGCGATGGTGAGGCCTGCTCGTTCACTCGTGTTAAGGTGCCGAGGGGTTGCCGGTATAGGAGAGGATGCCGGTGGCATCATCATGGCCGGCGACGCGAAGCTCACTGGCACCACGATGCCGACGGGACGAACTCGCTGGCGCTCGCCAAACCAGCGATTTCGACCACCCCAACAAAAACCGAGAGCGTGTGAGTGATGAAGATGGCCTCGCGAACCAGTTTAGTACATAAAAGAAGGCGGGAAGCACATCGAGACGATGGCCCCATGGCGGCGCCATTGCCATCCGTTCTGAAACTTGCGGACATGGTGATAACGTGTGGGGAAAAAACAGAATTGAGGGCGTGGGGATGAAGCGGGCATTACAGCGGTTCTGTTGACGACGTTCTCAGCGTTCGGGAAAGTTCCGAGGGCGGTCCGGTTCGGCCGATGGCGGACTGTGACAAAGAATAGCCGCCGGTGAGTAAAAGGTTCAGCAAACCGTGACAAAAACTCAATAGAAGGGACGTGACGTACGGCACCGTCTTCACCTGGCGAAGCTCCTGGAGACGTCCTCGGGATCAATCAAGCTCTGTGGTGGGTGAATTGAGAGTGGCAGTGAGCGTTCGTGAAGCAGTGAACTCAAGGGGAAAGGTAGGGCTCGGTAGATGCGATTTATAGGCGAGCCAAGGGAAACTGCAGGCAAGGGCATAAAACCGGTGCCAATGCGGGCGTGAAGGCACTCGTTGATGGCCCTCCATAACTCGGCTTGAAGCCGACCAAGTGATGGCGGCGATGAATGCCAAGCGCGGCATCTGCGGGGCACGAGGCGAACCATGCCGTTCCCTGGCTTCCAGCGAGAAGAAAGAAGGGAGAGGGATGGGAGTCGGGCTGGGGTGATGCCTCGGCTTGGGCTGGCAACATGCCAATGCTGCTGGGCCGGGATAATGGAGAGTTGGGACTCGGTAGTGAGTAGAGAAAGGAGAGCATTGGCCACCAATGGCCCAATGCCAGTTTTCCAACGTGAGAAAAGAACAGGGGATGGCTGGGCTTGAAAAGAGAGACAGAAAGAATTAAGAAGAAATTCCTTTCTAAATTTCAAAGCTTTGAAACTTGGTGAATTCAAATGAAATTTGAATTCAAATGAAATTTGAATTCAACCTCAAACAAACTATCCTACACTCAACCAAAAACATAATTATTCGGCATGAATGCAACAAACATGTTTCTAATCCCTATAGTTTATTTTAATTACCCAAAAGTTATTATTTGACCTAGGTTAATATGCACAAAAATTAAATAAACGCTCAAATTAATTACTAAATTTCAGAAATCAAATTTTAGGGTGTTACAATTCTACCCCCTTAAGATGAATCTCGCCCTCGAGATTCGGATGATAAAGAGATAAGGATACTTGTTTCCGACCATTACTTCTTTATAAGAAACATGTGACACCAAGCACTTTCTTTGTTTTCCAAAACTTTCCTCTTATCAAAAGATTACCGAGAATTTCCAAGCTTGTTACTAGGATAGGATGACCGCAACTCTTCACAAAATGAGAGCTTATGAAGGAATGTGATGTACCAAAATCAATCAAGATTTGAGTTTGCTAGGAACATACCCATCATCATGCCTGGTGCCTCTTGTGCTGACTCAGCTATCACATGATTGATCTTGCCACTAACGTGGTTGTGTTGCCCTTTGTTGCCATGGTTCTGGGCTCCATTGCGATTCTGTGGACCTTGGGCACCTTGAGCTATCTTCATAGGGCAGCTGAATGAGTAGTGCCCCACCTCACCACAAGTGTAGCACCCTTTGTTTCCAATTGCATTAGAAGAATTAGGGGTACTACTGTTTATGGGAACATTACTGGACTGTTGTTGATATTGTTGCTGTTGTGGGGCAGTGCGCATTACCGACTATTATTCCCGGACTGCTGACCATGGAACTTTCTCTTCTTATCATCCATCTGGCGGCGTTTGTTTTCAATGATAAGAGCTTTGTCGACAAGAAGCTAGAAACTGGCAAAGCTGTGGGTGAGTAACTGATATTGGAGTCCATCATGTAAACCCTCCATGAACAATTCTTGTCTCTTGTCATCAGTGTCAACTTCAGTAGGGGCGTAGCGAGACAATTGAATAAACTTGTCACGGTACTCAGCAACAGACATGCTTCCCTGTTTGAGAGCCAAAAATTCCTTCTTCTTTAGCTTCATCAATCCAGCAGGCACATGATGAGAGCGGAAAGCAGTACGGAACTCATCCCAAGCAATGGGGTTTGCTTCAGTTCTACAAAGCGGAACGCATCCCACCAGTCCTGGGCTGCACCCTGTAACTGTCCGGATGCATACAAAACCTTCTCCCGGTCATCACATTGTGCAATCTCGAGTTGCCTTTCAATTGCGCGCAACCAATCATCAGCTTGGAGAGGATCAGTGGAATGGGTGAAAACAGGTGGGTGCCCTTGCAGAAAATCCTTCCTTTTGTCTCTAGCTTGCTGTGGTGCATTCCCATTTCCATTTTGGTTTTGCATATTCTGAGCCAGCTGCTGCAGAATCTGAGTTTGCATAATCATTAGTTGTTCCATGTTGACCGGTGGTGGCGGCGGTGGCTGGTTGGACTGGCTTCCTCCTCTCCTAGTGTTAACCATCTGTAAGATATATGTATCCCATGAGTTTCAAGATAAGTGAGATATCTGAGATATGATAGCATGTTACAAATGGAGAATAATAGCCAAAGGTGAGAGATATTTAGAGTATACAGGAAAAATGAGCCATTCTGAATTTTTCTGTCAGTCTGAATCAGAACAGCAGTGTAGTATTTCGACCACAACTAAGTCTCTGTTAATCATCTGAATGTGAACCTTACCATTCTGGAAAGATTACTGAATTGTCTACAATTTCATTCAGTACACATTCTCCAATTCTTCCATTTGGTCAGGCATAAACAGACCACAACTGTAGTGTTTCAGTTTTGCTGACAGCACTGAAACTCTGAATTGCAACAGCTATAACTCAAAAAACCGTAACAGATTTTCAGGTGATTCCAGAGCCAAAAGAAAGATACTGGAGTCTACTTTCTTCCATAAAAATTTCATTATTTTTGATCGAACAGAAACTGAGATGGAAACTGAGAAAGGATGACTGCTCCAGAGAAAAACAGGTTTGAGACAGCAAGATATAGAGAAACCCAACTATTTATTCATATTCCTTAAACCTTAAATTCTTAACAATGGAACTTGTGGACATGCCCACAAAGTCCCAACACTCATGACAAAGATTCAAATCATGCATAATCATAAACACAACTCAACTAAGCACTCAAAGTTCAGAAGCCACACATTTAAAACTAGCTTATTCCACTCAACTTCGCTACTAACGATTGTATTACACAAGGGGCATATATTCCTATTTCTTGAACACGGTGTGGCTGTAGTGGCATCCCGGTAGCATCTCTTGCGGGAGGATGAGCGGGTCACGTCCTCCACCACATTGATCTTGGGTAATCCGCACGACTCCTCCATTCATCAATCTCATGAAGAGCTTCCTCATAGTGCTGCCTCACTTCTTCCAACTCTAGTTGAGTATCTTCCAACTTTTGATGAATGACTTGGATGGTTAGGGGCCATCTCCTTTAGTTGCTTATTCTGTTCTATATGAGGGTCAGCCATCACACATTGCAAACTACCAAGTGGACGTCGTGGAAAATACTTTTTTGCACATCATCTTGCATCTCTTCATAGTGTTTGCCACGGTATACCAATAGAGCTTGATGAGCAGCATCTGATATGCTAGCATACTTGTCAAAGCGTTCAGCTGGAGATGAGTGAATGGATTCCACCATGCGTGAACCTGTAAACTCATTCAACCTTGTGACGTGTGCTTCTACGCTCCAGTGGTTCTGATACTTGGGATGGGTCCACTTAGTGCATTTGTACTCCACCTTGGCATCTTGATTAGGATAGCAGTCCTGAAGCATACGCATGAGTCGAGAGTGGAAAAAGGCCTCGCCACTATAAGGCGTGGTAAGGTACTCCTTGCGCCAAACAGCATGCCTTGATGGGATAGGAAGAGCTTCACCATACTTGGTTCCCATAAGTCCAAAGCTTCTAGTCAAGCATGGTTTGCCGGAGTTGACGTGAGTGACCTTCTCGTTACGAACCATCTATAAGATTTGAAAGGGTTGAGTATTAGAATAATATAATTTTACAACAGATAATAGATAGAAAATAAGCAAAAATTTATAGCAAATTAAATGTAGTAAAATAAAGATGATAAGATCCTAAAAACGTCCATTTCTAACTAGGCTGATCGTCCTACAGTCAGTCTAAGCTTTGATACCAATTTGTCATACCCATTTATGCAAAGCAAATACAGGTACTCATATATATGCGCCCAGGATGTCCAAACACACATATAATCTCAAATTGCATAAATATCAAAGTAAAAGTACTTTATTACATCGTATCTCACAACATATTATTACACAAGTCTTGCTTAACAAGCAACTTTATTACAAAGCGGAAACTAGCCCTTGCTGCCACGGGGACTCCAACTGGTGGACATCTGCCTAGAATTCTTCAAGTAAACTCCTTTCCTCAAGCATCTGGTACCCATCCGGGATTTTCATTGAATGTAAACAAGTGTAAGCGCACCATGCTTAGCAAGTATAGTAAAGGGATCTATGAAGGCTCAAAAAGGCTGACACGGTTTGACTGCGGTAAGCAATTTTAGTTGGTCAAGTTTTATTAAACCTGTACACTACTTTTAGTGAATGAACCAAGCCCAAGTTGAATAAATAATTAGTCAAGATTAACATCATTCCCAAACCATCCACGTAACCCAAGTAACCATAACCAAGAAGGATCCAGGCCGCTCATGTCCGTGAGCACGGCTGTTATAACAGGTTAAAAGATATCTGCAGATATTGTACAACTTTACCCAACCGAGCCGTGATTCCCATATGTCGGGGTTTGCAAGGCCCACACCGCCTCAACCAAGGAAGCGTGACTAGGTTTCACTACATAACCCTTCGCTAGTCACCCTAACAAGTTAGTAGCTGCTAGGTTTCCGTGGCAAGTGTGTATAGGTGCAACCCTCAAGAGGCACATGTAGTCGCGGTGCTTTGTACACACCAAGTAGGGGCGCCGCTATACACCACGAGGCACACCCCTTTTGCGCCTTTTCGGTAACTACTAACAAGCTAGAGACATACTAGTTACAAGATTAAAGCCGAGCCACATGACACTCGGGGGTTGTACGGATTTCCTGGGTGGCCGCTTCATGTTGAGTCCTTATGGAGAGGAACCAAGGCACTTAAAAACCCATGTACCTTAGCCCTCTAAACAAGTTGCTAAAAAGCATCTCTTTTATATCATCATTACATATATCATTAGTCAAAATTAATTAGTGTTAGATTATGCGCTGCAGCATCTATCCCAAATGCAACCCAAAACCATAGGTGACAAGGGTATGTGGTACAAGAATCATCTAGGTAAAGTCCTTAAAGGTATATCAAATTTAGACACATGCATATGTATGAATTATATAAGTTCATAGGAGATCAAGGGGCCTTTACTACACTTGCCTTCCTCAAAAAGTGTTGTTCAAGCACTGATCTGCAACCTGCTCTTCAACAACCTCGAACTGATCACCTTCTAAACGCATTCCACATCACCAATCAAGCATCCATACCAATCATCACATGCAAGAAAAGTGTCTCTATTAGAACAGTACACCAAACAGTATAAACAAAGACTAAAAAGTTTATAAAACTGATCTACGCATTTCTACGAACACGTGAGCGCAAGAATCACTCAAATCGGATTTAAAACATGAAAGTTATGCATAAAACAAGATGAGTGGCACTTCTGAATTGATTTTCGAAATAAAACAAATAAATCTGAAATCTAACGTGGACTAGTGACGAACACGCTGTGTACGATCTTGTATTTACATTGTATTATTGGATTTGATTTTGTAAAGGAAAACGGAAAGAAAACAAAAGCATGTCATCCTGTAGTCATGCTGATGTCAGGAAGCTAAATAGAAAGCTAGCAAGGTATGGCCGGCGTGCATGGCCACACAGCAGGTGCTCAGCGAGTTGCGTGTGCGTGCGTTCAGAGGGAGTGCAGCGATGGTGAGGCCTGCTCGTTCACTCGTGTTAAGGTGCCGAGGGGTTGCCGGTATAGGAGAGGATGCCGGTGGCATCATCATGGCCGGCGACGCGAAGCTCACTGGCACCACGATGCCGACGGGACGAACTCGCTGGCGCTCGCCAAACCAGCGATTTCGACCACCCCAACAAAAACCGAGAGCGTGTGAGTGATGAAGATGGCCTCGCGAACCAGTTTAGTACATAAAAGAAGGCGGGAAGCACATCGAGACGATGGCCCCATGGCGGCGCCATTGCCATCCGTTCTGAAACTTGCGGACATGGTGATAACGTGTGGGGAAAAAACAGAATTGAGGGCGTGGGGATGAAGCGGGCATTACAGCGGTTCTGTTGACGACGTTCTCAGCGTTCGGGAAAGTTCCGAGGGCGGTCCGGTTCGGCCGATGGCGGACTGTGACAAAGAATAGCCGCCGGTGAGTAAAAGGTTCAGCAAACCGTGACAAAAACTCAATAGAAGGGACGTGACGTACGGCACCGTCTTCACCTGGCGAAGCTCCTGGAGACGTCCTCGGGATCAATCAAGCTCTGTGGTGGGTGAATTGGAGAGTGGCAGTGAGCGTTCGTGAAGCAGTGAACTCAAGGGGAAAGGTAGGGCTCGGTAGATGCGATTTATAGGCGAGCCAAGGGAAACTGCAGGCAAGGGCATAAAACCGGTGCCAATGCGGGCGTGAAGGCACTCGTTGATGGCCCTCCATAACTCGGCTTGAAGCCGACCAAGTGATGGCGGCGATGAATGCCAAGCGCGGCATCTGCGGGGCACGAGGCGAACCATGCCGTTCCCTGGCTTCCAGCGAGAAGAAAGAAGGGAGAGGGATGGGAGTCGGGCTGGGGTGATGCCTCGGCTTGGGCTGGCAACATGCCAATGCTGCTGGGCCGGGATAATGGAGAGTTGGGACTCGGTAGTGAGTAGAGAAAGGAGAGCATTGGGCCAATGGCCCAATGCCAGTTTTCCAACGTGAGAAAAGAACAGGGGATGGCTGGGCTTGAAAAGAGAGACAGAAAGAATTAAGAAGAAATTCCTTTCTAAATTTCAAAGCTTTGAAACTTGGTGAATTCAAATGAAATTTGAATTCAAATGAAATTTGAATTCAACCTCAAACAAACTATCCTACACTCAACCAAAAACATAATTATTCGGCATGAATGCAACAAACATGTTTCTAATCCCTATAGTTTATTTTAATTACCCAAAAGTTATTATTTGACCTAGGTTAATATGCACAAAAATTAAATAAACGCTCAAATTAATTACTAAATTTCAGAAATCAAATTTTAGGGTGTTACATCCTCAACAACCAAATTATGGGAAGGATTTGAAAGAATTTCAAATTCGGTTGTAGGTGCCTCCTCTCATTGTTTGGGTCTTGACTCTATTGTTTCTATGGGAAACTTCGTCATGGATATTGGTGTGAGGGTGTGTTTTCAAGGATTTTCTCTAAAATGGTTTTCCCTCACTTCGAATTTATGCACGAACGAGCATCCCGAAAGATTGATCAATTTGGAGAGTAGCTTCTTTGCTAAGACCAAAATGGAAGTGATTAACTAGGATGTGGTTAGGCAAAGAAAGGTTTGGGCTGGTATGTATAGGATTTGTGAACCTAGCCCAGGCTGCTCATAGAGTCTCCTTCTATATTTTTTTGAATTTAAGATTTTTTTTCGAAGAGTTGCTCCCGAACCATGGCTATATAAAAGCAGGGCGAAGCTCATAGCCATTTATAAGTATGTGATGTGAATGGTGGTGGAGGTTCCAATGAATCGCCCTTTGGAGCCAGGAATTTAAAGATTGGCATTGAATCCATGTGGCAGTGAAGGTAATGGTGGTGAGGTGTATGGAATGGTGGTAAAATAAAAAATAAAAGATACACGGACGACTTGGGTTCGATTCTAGAACAGCTACCGTTCCCCGGCAACGGCGCCAGAAAGCTTGTTGGTATTTTTTAACGCACACAGATAAATCCGCAAGCGCACGGAAAGTACCGTTGTAGCTTTCACCCGGAGTATTCAGGGTATCGATTTCCACGGGGAACGAGAAGTGAACTAGAAGGGATCAAGTACGTCCAAGAGATAAGATAGATAAATATTTTTGGTAGGACGAGAGGGTTTTCTAAGCTTAGCCCAAGGTCACTAGATAACTAAAGTCTCGGCTTACTACACCTGCTTACTTCGGAACAACGACCCTTCCGATTCTCGAAAAGACTGGGAAAACGGTAATCGGGGAAGGCCGCCAGAAGCTCTACGAAAACACCAATACGTACGTGGTGGACTACAAAGGCCTGGTCGGAGCTGTCACCCCCGGGGCTACCACAACTATTCCGTAGCATTGGGCGCAATCTCAGGTAAACTCTAGCCCAGACACCATGTCTGCGCTAGCGGTTACGAAACTAGTTTCACGTGAAAACTAGAGCCTTCGGTCGAACGGAGATCCCGCAAGCAAGTAAGCGAGCACTAAACTTTAGTCAAATAGATTGCTCAAGAATTGCAAAGAAAGCGAATATTACTCACATAGGAGTCGTCTCCGTAGAGGTACAAAAGTCGAGGTGAAACCGACAAACCCGGCTTCGCCTCCGCTCTTCCCTCCTCTCTCTTCCTCTTTTCTAAAATGTACAACTAGGTGAAGAACACCTAGAGGGACACCACTACATTGTGTAGAATGTGTGAAAGTGAAGTGCTAATGTGTGTAGTCTGTTGTGTAGGGAGGAGTGCCCCTCTATATATAGTGGAGAGGAGGAGGGAATGGAGGGTGCTCCTTGCTTCGAGGGAAAATTGGCGGGAACGCAAAAATCGCACCACATGCAACCGCCCCTTCGTCTTGAGACAAACCGCCATAAAAATGGCGGGAAGTTTTTGCCATATTTCGGGGCGGTCGCCGCAGGTTTGGGCCCCGTTTTGCCTCTCCTTTCTCTCTGGTGGGCTTGTGGGCCTTAGTAGATGGTTTCTCCGCTAGTGCAAAGTCCGGATGAGGCGTGGAATCGGCCTCCTTGCTTCCCTTTGCTCTTTGGCGTATTTCGACTTTGCGCTTCCCACTTTATTTGGCATACTTTATTTGTATTTCCACAACATTCCTGCAAAACAACTTGAAACACCAAAACTCGTGGAACTCGTTAGATAAATAATGTTTGGTTATGTTTTCACATGTAATATTGTATTTAGTGGTTCACTTTGGTGGTAGTAAAACATGCATTAATTGAGTGTCAACGAGGAGGCCACGGGAAGGGTAGCCAAGTGGGCGGTGGAGCTCATGAGCGAAACCTTGACATACGCCCCTCGGAAAGCCATCAAGTCTCAGGTCCTTGCCGATTTTATCGTAGAATGGACAGACACCCACCCTCCCCTCGGCACCTATTCAAGGCCGAGTCTTTGGACAATGTTCTTTGATGGATCTCGATGAAGACAGGTGCAGGCGCCGACCTACTTTTCATTTCTCCCCTCGGGGTTCATATCTGCTACGCAATCAGGCTACACTTCCCGGCCTCCAACAATGTAGCAGAGTATGAAGCACTCGTCAACGGCCTCCGCATCTTGATCGACCTCGGGATCCGACGCCTGGAGACAAGGGGTGATTCACAGTTGGTGGTTGACCAAGTCATGAAGGCCTCGGCATGCCATGATCCGAAGATGGAGGCATATTGCCGGGAGGTGAGAAAGCTAGAAGAAAAGTTCCATGGTGCGGAACACCGGTACACCCCGAGGAGGTACAATGAAGCGGCGAGATGAGCTCTCAAAGATCGCATCGACCCGAGCGAAGTACCCCGGACATCTTAACCCAAGATCTCTTCGAGCCGTCGGTCAAGTACAGATCAGCCAGACCCCCTCGGGGCCAATGGAACCCCCTCGGGGGACGACGGTGAGCCCTCGGGGCTGAAGGGCAACACCCGGCAAGTCGGACACAACCCGAAGCCATGCAAATTGATGAAGAGCCACAAGATTGGCGAGTTCCATTGCTGGGACTGTCTCATCCGAGGGGAGCTACCCGAGGATCCAACGGAAGCAAAATGGATAGCCGGCGTGCCAAGTCGTTTGTGCCGATAGGCAACGATCACGAGCTATACAAGAGAGGAGCCTCGGGAATATATCAACGATGCATCACTTGAGAATAGGGCAAAGAGCTCCTAGTTGACACCCACGAGGGAGAATGTGGGCATCACGCCCCCGGACGTTAGTGGGGGAAAGTATTCAGGCAAGGCTTCTATTGGCCAACGGCGGTCCGAGATGCAAATCACATAGTCGGACCTGCAAAGGTTGCCAGTACTATGCTCGCAAGACACACCTCCCCACACAAGCGTTGCAAACCATCCGAATCACGGCCCTTCGCAGTATGGGGTGTGGATATGATTGGCCCACTCAAGAAAGCGCCCGGAGGCTACACCCACGTGTTGGTGGTGATTGACAAGTTTTCCAAGTGGATTGAAGCTCGCCCGTCATCACCCCTCAGACAGAAGAAACCGTGAAGCTCTTCAACGACATCATCTCGCGATTTGGCGTCCCCAATTCCATCATAACGGATAATGGGACCAATTTTGTTGGGAAAAAATTTACGGACTTCTGCGATGACTACGGCATCGAGTGGACACGGCTGCGATCGCACATCCGAAGACTAACGGCCAAGTGGAGGCGAGCCAATGGCATGATCTTGCAAGGCCTCGGGCCAAGGATCTTCAACAAGCTCAACCAATACGGCAGAAGTGGTACCGGGAGCTGCCCTCGGTGCTGTGGAGCTTAAGGACAACCAAGAGCAGAGCCACGGGGTTCACGCCCTTCTTCCTGATCTATGGTGCCGAGGCCATCCTACCCTCGGACCTAGAATATGGGTCCCCGAGGCTTCGGGCTTACAAGCGAAGGGGGGCAACCATGAGGCAAGAGAGGACTCCTTGGACCAGGTGGAGGAGGCCGGAGACATAGCACTGATCCACTCAAGACGCTACCGGCGATCGCTTCAGCGATATCATGCAAGAAGAATGAAATCCCGAGGCTTCCAAGTTGATGATCCCGTACTCAAGGCGGCGGGACAGCGGGGGCGCCACAAGCCGACTCCCCTTGGGAAGGACCGTACTTCATCATTTGAGGTACTCAAGCCGGGCACATATAAGCTCAAGAATGAAAAAGGAGAGGTGTACTCCAATGCTTGGAACATAGAACAACTATGTCGTTTCTATCCTTAGAGGCGTAGAGTTCCACCTTGTACTCTCAAACTTGTACGAAGCAATAAAAGGCACCTTTTCCTCTAGATCAATGAGTCAAAGTGTCTCTAGGTAGGTTTTGTCTTAGCTGACCCAAAGACTAAACCTCCCTCGGGGGGCTACAGGAGGGGAACCCCTCCCTTACGATGGTCCCTCGAGAAAATTCCTTTGAGAAAAATTTGAACGCTCACGAAAATTTTTGCCTAAGTCGCGAGAGTTTTTAAGTAAAGCATTGCGGAATGAGGTAAATCGAGCTCATGGATTGCCCTGAGAGGTACCCATACTCATTAAACTCGGTAAAGAAATATGAGAACAACTCAAACAAGCACTTAACGGCACAAACAGAAGAGCTTCAAGTTTTACAAAACATCAAGTTTCCAACCGCCCGGATAACAAAGGCCCCTCGGGCCACACACTACCATCAAGTTTTTTCTCTTACAAGGGCTCACGGGCCCGGAGCATCTACCGACCCGGCATGCGGAGCGAAGGATGGAGCTGAGGAGCCGCGGAGGCACTTGTCTCTTCATCACCGTTCCTCGGGGTGCGCATGAAGGTATCCTCGGAGGATAGCTCCATAGGCTCGGGGCTGCTTCAAAACCCGACTCCACGGGAGAATAAGGAGGATAGACCTCATCCTCAAAGTGTGTGGCCAGCACGCCCGCCGGCCCTTACGCTGCGCATAGAACTCCGCGATCTTCTCATCATCGGTCTTCGCCTCGACAACACCTTCCTCCGCACCGGGGCCAAGGTAGAACCCGCCCAAGAGGGTCTTGAGGGTCTCGGCTTCCAAGGAGAAGTGCGAACACATCACGGCCCGCAAAGCACTTCATCCCGCTCCGGAACGCGCTCGGATCTCCCCTCGGATATATCCCCCGAGAGCACTCAGGGGCTCGAACGGAGGTGCGACACCAGATCCGTAGGCCCAAACTGGCGCAGGTGATCCGCCACAACCTCCTTCAGCTCCTTGTGCGTGTTCTCCTCGATGTTGAGGCCTTTGGGATATGGTGGTGGTGGTCTCCACGGCCTCGGCCCAGAGCTTCTCAGCCTCTACAGGGGATACATAAGACAAAGGCATCAAGGAGGCGTTAGGAAAAACGCGCCATACATGGCATGCACCCGCCCAGGGGTCGGGAAGAAAGACATACCTTTACACTTCTCCTTCCACTTGAGCATCTCGTTATGCTCATTGATGGACAAGTTCCGGAGCAGCTCCATGTCCTTCTTCAGTCGTCTCGGCTCAAACGCCAAATCCTCCACGCGGGTGTTGAGTGTTGGCCATCTCCGACGCTTCTTGGCCTCCTCCCGGGCCAGGTCACGCTTCGCCGCTTGGGCCTCCTCGGCGGCTTGAGGGACTCGGCCCGAGCCTCTTCGAAGTCGTGGCTCGCCTGGGCCGCCTCGGACCGCGCCTTGGCTGCCTCGGCCTTAGTCGCATCCGGCTCCTTCATCGAGTGCGGCACCGAGGCTTCACGCTCATCGGCAAGGATAGTAAGGCGGGTCACCACGCCCTTGGACTGAATCAGCTCGGCCCGGGTGCGCCCGAGGGCATCCCAGTTGAGAGCGTTCCTACGCAACAACTTCGGACTTTTTCGAGTAAACCTCTTCAAGCTCTCTTGAGAACCCGATGTTGACATTTCTAACACGATCCAAATTAGGAAGGCAAAAGAAATGTATATGGTATCTATCTAATCATGTTAGCTTGGATGTGGAGTTAATCTCACGATCCAATAAAGGCGGAGTTAGGGGGTGTTAGTTGTGGGGTGTAATATCAGTATCATTATTCATAGTGGAGTTAATCTCACTAAGGATATGTACACAAGGTATACCACTCATTTCTAGGCATTACCTACATACTAGTCTGTCACCCTAGCAATAACGCTCTAAGAAATGCGGGTATGGTATTCTTGATATGCCTTGATAAAAGATGAACATGATATCCGCAAAGCGCACGAGATAGAAATACCATTATAGCACTTCAGGGAGTCTATCAAGGTATCGTATTTATATTTTACCACAGGGGAAGGGGTAGTCTATGGAAGGTAAGAGAGATATGGGTATCTAATGATTAAGTTAACTTGATGATTTACTTGAGATTCACTTGCGGTTGTATAATGCGAGAGTAACCATATGCCTCCAACAATACTCATAACAGGATAAGTCACATAATAAAGATAAATGAATAATAAATGATAACTACCCAAGTCTAAGATCATGGTATGCCACTAGTATCATATGAGCCATTAACATGGTATAGAAAGAATAGAAAGAATATTCCTAAATTACTCCTAATCATATGTCAATGAATACTACAATTAGTGCAATTACATCTAGCTATCATGGCAAGGTTGCAATACATCTACACATGGTAAGCATTACCAATGACAATCAAGGACGAAACTTGATCATCACCATAATTATGGCTCAACTTGGCCTATCATTCGGGGATGGACTCCAAAGGACTCAACAGGATTTGTAACTCCCGCGATCTACCACACGTCCCGGAATGTAGGGTGCAGTCATAGGTAAACGTTGTATAAACACCACGTTCACACATTGCTTACCACTCACTAAGTGATCATCTAAGTGGATGCTATACGACTCCATGCATAAAATATAAGACAAACTCACTAATCTAGACATATAATTATAGCATGCATGGATACATATCACTAAGAATATAATCATTAAATAGAACAAAGTCATAGCAATTGTATTCCAACAAATATACTTACAGATTGGATACAAGAGAGAAGCCACGAGAAACTCTGCTCCCGCTACTTCTTGAATATCAGGAATCCAAGGCAAGCTTGACTTCCTCTAGAGCTAACTAGGTAGCTAACTACTTCTAATATGATAAACTAGGGCTTAAGATCTAGACTTGGTTGGACTTGGATGAGAATAAATCGAGGCTGAATTGGTATGAATTCGGAATGAATTAGGGTTTAGCCCTAGGGTCGGTGGTCTTCTTATATAGCCATCCGCGATGAACAGGGACCCTTGGATCAAACCCCGACCTCGAACAACGGTATAGATGCAACCTCAATGTCGGTGGTAAACCGCCATAGAAAGGAGAGGCTGACATGTGGGACCCACTGGCGGTCGCCGATAATGGGCTTTGGCGACGCCCGGGGCCCCGGGCCACAACCATATCTCCTTCCTCCCGGTGTCTTACGGTGTCTTCTAGAATGTTTTAGTCCACCTTTTTGGGTTGAGTTGCCTCACGGTCAAGTCTTGTCATCGTATGAGATGTAAACTCTTAGGTTTCTCACCGTTCTTATACGCTTTTATCTGTTCGGTCCCCGCAAAGTCATGGAATACCAAAACTCGTGGAAATATGTTAGTTAGACCCCCTAGACTTATGTTGATGATCATCTTAAGCCCTTATTTCATGTTTAATTGGCTAATAATATTATGCTATAAGGCATACCAACAAGCTCCCCAAGCTTACCTCTTGCTAGTCCCTAGCAAGACTCATCATATTATATTAACTACTTGGATCGGGAGTTGCCGCAACGCTTTCACACCTCAAGAGTACACATGCCTTCAAACAAAATTTCTCTCTAGAATAAACTTTTCAACCTTCAACTTACCCATATTACCTTTTACCTTCTGGGGTTTATAACCTTTTCTTTGATCTTGGGCAATTGAAAGATAGAACAATCAAGTCAAGCACTATATCTCAAACTCTTTTGTTCAACTGTCCTTCGGAGTTTTTTTTGTAAGTTTTTAGAAGAAAACTCAAAGTTCCTTTTTTGGTGTGACCCTCTCTAGTCTCTCATTTGTGGTATTTGTGGATCCTCTCTAAGGCAATAAGATTGTTTTGCCTTTCTCTCATAATATGTGGTATTTTTGGCTAAAGGCGGTAGGACACTATGCCTTCTTCTCTCTCACCCTATATCTAAGGCTTATATCTGGAGCTCATAGGTGGGAGAAACTATATCTACTTACTAAGCATATATTGTAAATTCAAGCAATGGATCCAAAGTTACGAGTCACACTGATCAAGTGGTGCATGTGTATGGTGGATAGAATATGGTAGGGAAATGAGGGGAAAGCCTAATTCTACTTTTGCTCCTTGAGGAATCATCTCTCTTTTGGAATCACGGAAACTTTTGAGAGAGAACTGGGTTGCACTTCTTTCTTCTTCTTTATTTTTCTTTTATGGAGAGGCGAGTATCTAAGTACCCATTATTTTCAGCGGACACTTGTCCATTTTTAACTCTCCTTTATTATTATTATTTTTCTTTTTTTTTAAATACAACCCCGATCTCTTTTGCAATAACTTTTGAGAGATAGACAAACATTATGGAGCTTTGTAAGACATTGGCTAGAAAATGTGTGGATGGGTATAGGGAATATTTTTGGTTGCTCTCTCCCAAGATAGGAGTAGAACATTTTTGGTGGCTATAGTGAATAGATAGTGGTGTATGTATAATGGGTATATATATGGTGGATGCGTACTTCCAGGGTGGAAATAGCATATAGGTGAATGGAGTCGAGTGAAGTGGAAATGTAGTGAGATGGAATGAGGTGGAGTGTACATGATCAGCATGACAAGTTTCTAAGGGTCACAAAGATTGAACAAACTCAATGCAAAGCAAGCGAGCCTATATATTTCAAAGGGTTTTTCTAATCTAGGGAGCATGTATATATGGCTGTGGTAGGAGGTTCAACACTCTGTCACATAGGAACTTATCATGTGCATTTTATATTTTCAAAATAAATCTCCAGAAATCTAGTGTCACTAGGAGTAAGATCAATAACAGCTCAGACTATCTTATATCATATCCGTCAATTACCTAGACTTTAGAGCAAGCAATTTGCAACCCATAGGTTTTGAGGTTTAGAGCAAATCTCAAGTCAAAGCAATTTTGCATTTGGACCTCAAGAGAAATTAAACTTGAAAGCTAGGTACTAGAAAAAAATTACGGCGGAGCAACTATTCATCATCTCCATGTTGGTAGATTTTAGGGTTCATTTTAGTTGAGCAAAGCAAACAGGTGTACACTCTCTCTTAATCATTTTATTCTCACTCTCTAACAAAAGACTCTTTAAACGACTAGACATTATAAAACTAGACTCTTAGCAAACTCTATATAAAAATCAAATATTTAGCTAATAATATTAATACTATAATAGTAGAGATACTTATCGGGATAAGCTGGGGGTGCATGCCCCAAAAGCTGGATTGAAGTGTGGTCGTTAATGATGTAGAAGTTGAGGTAGATGGTGATAATGGTGGCGCCTATCATGTCTCTCCTCCTTTCAAAATCTGCTAAACCCAAATAGACAACAAAGCTAGTGGAACTTGATTAAGCATTAGGGGTTAGCCACATTGCTTTAAGTTACACAGGAACAAACATATATATATATTTGGATTTTTATTTTTCTATGCAAGAAAGGATAAAGTACTTATGCATCTTTATTTTATTTTTATGCCTCCCGACAAATAGCTTAGAGGGTGTTTAAGCCTCGAGTTACTAGCATGGGGCTTTAAGGTTTTCACAAAACAAAGCACAAAATATTTTTGTTGTTTTCAAATGCAGATATAAGATGCTAAAAGATAAATATGCAATACGGGAATTAAATATGGATAACTACCGAGTTACCTTTCGGCGAGGGTTCGGCGATTAGAGTCCTCCGAAACGGGACGTCTAGTTACGCTCTTTACTACTCCCCAAGGTACATCGGTTGTCACGATTGGTGGCACCGATGATTCTATTGTCTCTCTTGATGATCGGGAGATGTCGATGATGATCCGGGAGATGTCTTCTTCTTTCTCCACTTTAGCTTATTTGGTGGACTCTTCTCTGGAGTGGTTGATTCTTCTTTTTCCATGGATGGTTCAGGTGTAGGAGATTTAACCTCTTCACTTACCTTCTCATCTCCTAAGTCTTTAATCCCTTTGCCTCCTTTGGTGGCGACGAGCTGACTGCTTTTTTCTGGGTTTCTCATAATTATTATAACTAATAAAGCACACACATTACCTTTTACGTAGGAAACTGGAAGTGAATCTCTCTGTATGGATGTAGATGATGGCGCGTGTAGTGTTGAGGAATGGTCTCCCAAGCACTATTGGAGGATCTTCATCTTTCCCCATGTCCATGACTATAAAGTCGGTGAGGACATAGTGGTCCATGATTTTCACCGGGTGCGTCTTTAGCAATTCCTTACGGAACCGGTATGATCGGTGCGCCATCTGCAGTTGTACAAATGTTGGTTGTAAAGGCAATTTCCCAAATAATAGTTCATATGTTACCTTTGCCATCAAGTTGATGCGGACTCCGTATCGCAAAATGTATTGTTGAAATTCCATTGGTTGATGGATGAATAGTTGGGGTACTGGATCATCTTGCTTTGCGCAAGTATTGGAGATTGAAGTAGATGGTCGTTTTGAACTTACCTTGTTAACCACCATTACCTTTGTAGGCTGCGCCTTCTTGTATCTATCCTGGTTCTTCATTCTATTCTTGTTGAAGGTCTCGATCTTTGGTTCTGGCAGATATGAGTAAGACCATTGTGGGTGAGCACGAGAGGTATGTGTCTTGTTCTTGAAGTTGAACTTCTCCTTTCTCCCTCTAATGTTGAAACAAATCTTCGCACTGTCGGCATAGATGATAGCTTTAGCTGAGCTCAGGAATGGTCGACCAAGTATGATCGTTGATCTTTCGCTTCCTCCTGTTTCCACGACTGCGAAGTCTGCTGGTACGTAAGAGCCTCTAATTCCCACACACACGTCTTCAAGTATCCCCTTGGGATAGCAGAGTGACTGATCCGCCCAGCTGCAAGCACATGGTTGTATACAAAAGTGGTTCACCATGAATCTTTTCATATATTACCTTAGGCATGATGTTCACGCTTGAGCCGAAGTCACATAGAGCATTGTCGAAGGTGTGCGGTCCTATCACGGATAGTAATGACCGGCCTTCTGGATCTTCCTTCTTGGGTGGCATAGAGTCATCCAACCGGTTGCTTCTGAGGTCTCTCTAGTGACCTGCATTAAAGATATCGACAAGATTTGCAGATTCTAATTCTTCCTTTTGGCCGGAATCTTACTGGTGTGGTTAGTGGAGCAGATGTTGCTAAGCGAGAAATTTGAGACTCTATCATCTTATTAAAGCTATGCTGATTTTTAATTGCTGAAGAAAAGCTTTCCATTCTAGTATTGATAAGTTCTAGAGCTTTATCATTGAAAGCTATCTTTTTTAGACAGATTCTCCATGGTTTTACCTTGGCTAAGAACTAGGTCTCTCAAAGAAGGTTGATTAAAATTATTAAAATTATTACCTTGATTATTACCTTGGTAGTTGCCTTGGTAGTTGGGCCTCTGTTGGTTCCAACCTTGATTACATTGAGGACGATAATTATTGTTGTTGTTAATGATGAAGTTGATGTCCTCCATAATCTCGGGCAATTCTGCCCGGTGTGGCTGTGTTTCCACATTCTTTACATGTCATGCGGGAATCTTGAATTTGCATGACCTCCTTGGGTTGAGGAACTCTATCCTCGAGCTTCTTCATAATTAGGTCCATCTTGGCGAGATAGCATATCTATCTCTTTCAGTTGGTGCATTCCTCTCTTGCGGGGGTTGACGTTCTTCATTCCAACCTTGGTTGGAAGCCATCTTCTCCACAAGCTACGTAGCATGTGTTAATGTAAGTGATAAGAAAGCACCTCCTCGCCGCGGCATCCATCGTCTCACGAGCACTAGGAACTAGCCCGTGATAGAAAGTTTGCATGAGCAGCCACTTCTCCATCCCATGATGTGGACATTCGAAATGTATTCTTGGAAATGTTCCCACGCTTAGGGACAGATTCATCGTGTTCTTTGTTGAAAATTGGATATCTTCCCTCTTAAGGCATTCGTCTTGCCTATAGGGAAGAACTTGGCGAGAAAGGCCGTGGAACATAGATCCCAAGTTGTATTCTTCTCCTTTGTAGCGTAAAACCATTGCTTTGCCTTCCCCAAGAGTGAGAATGGGAAGAGGCGTAGCAATATGGCGTCTCTTAGTACGTCCTTCATGGTGAAAGTGCCGCAAATCTCCGGGAAGTGTTGGAGATGAGCACTTGCGTCTTCATGTGCCTTTCCGCGAGAATTGGCTAGCTTGCACCATGTTGATGAGTCCGGGCTTGAGTTCAAAACCATTGTCTCCAACCTCTACCTTCGGCCCGGTGAGAATGTTGTCCGTGGTAGGAGCTGAAAACTCACGAAGTGTCTTGGTAGCCATAGCCTCAAATTCAGGTGATAGGCTTCGCCTAGCTTGATTAACGTCGAATCGAAGGTCTTGATGTTTGTCTTTGGTGTTTGTGCGAGTTTAGCTCTGGCCTTTCGATTAATACTTCAGGATTATCTATGTAATTATTTGGGACGGTTGTTCCAATTCATACATTTACCCCGCATAAGATCAAAAACAAATAGACAACAGGGGTAAACCTGTTTGAGTATGTGATAATGGGTTCTCAATGCATTATGTGATGCAAGTGATCTCTCTTAATTCCATGTATGTGTGTTTAGGTTTTGGCTAGCACCCTTCCCCGACAACGGCGCCAGAAATGCTTGTTGACATTTCTAACACGATCCAAATTAGGAAGGCGAAAGAAATGTATATGGTATCTATCAAATCATGTTAGCTTGGATGTGGAGTTAATCTCACGATCCAATAAAGGCGGAGTTAGGCGGTGTTAGTTGTGGGGTGTAATCTCAGTATCATTATCCATAGTGGAGTTAATCTCACTAAGGATATGTACACAAGGTATACCACTCATTTCTAGGCATTACCTACATACTAGTCTGTCACCCTAGCAATAACGCTCTAAGAAATGCGGGTATGGTATTCTTGATATGCCTTGATAAGCGATGAACATGATATCGCAAAAGCATAGGATAGAAATACCATTGTAGCACTTCACTTCAGGGAGTCTATCCGGATATCGTATTTATATTTTACCACAGGGGAAGGGGTAGTCTATGGAAGGTAAGAGAGATATGGGTATCTAATGATTAAGTTAACTTGATGATTTACTTGAGATTCACTTGCGGTTGTATAATGCGAGTAACCATATGCCTCCAACAATACTCATAACAGGATAAGTCACATAATAAAGATAAATGAATAATAAATGATAACTACCCAAGTCTAAGATCATGGTATGCCACTAGTATCATATGAGCTATTAACACGGTATAGAAAGAATAGAAAGAATATTCCTAAATTACTCCTAATCATATGTCAATGAATACTACGATTAGTGCAATTACATCTAGCTATCATGGCAAGGTCGCAATACATCTACACATGGTAAGCATTACCAATGACAATCAAGGACGAAACTTGATTATCACCGTAATTATGGCTCAACTTGGCCTATCATTCGGGGGTGGACTCCAAAGGACTCAACGGGACTGTCACTCCCGCGATCTACCACACGCCCCGGAATGTAGGGGCAATCGCGGAGTAAACGTTGTATAAACACCACGTTCACACATTGCTTACCACCCACTAAGTGATCATCTAAGTGGATGCTATACGACTCCATGCATAAAATATAAGACAAACTCACTAAACGGACATATAATTATAGCATGCATGGATACATATCACTAAGAATATAATCACTAAATAGAACAAAGTCATAGCAATTGTATTCCAACAAATATACTTACAAATTGGATACAAGAGAGAAGCCACGAGAAACTTGCTCCGCTACTTCTTGACTATCGGGGAATCCAAGGCAAGCTTGACTTCCTCTAGAGCTAACTAGGTAGCTAACTACTTCTAATATGATTAACTAGGGCTTAAGATCTAGACTTGGTTGGACTTGGATGAGAATGAATCAGGCTGAATTGGTATGAATTCGGAATGAATTAGGGGTTTAGCCCTAGGGTCGTGTGGTCTTCTTATATAGCCATCGGCGATGAGCGAGGACCCTTGGATCAAACCGACCTTGAACAATGATATAGATGCAACCTCAATGTCGGTGGTAAACCGCCATAGAAAGGAGAGGTGACATGTGGGACCCACTGGCGGTCGCCCGATAATGGGCCTAGCAATCGCGGGGCCCCGGGCCCAACCATATCTCCTTCCTCCCGGTGTCTTACGGTGTCTTCTAGAATGTTTTAGTCCACCTTTTTGGGTTGAGTTGCCTCACGGTCAAGTCTTGTCATCGTATGAGATGTAAACTCTTAGGTTTCTCACCGTTCTTATACGCTTTTATCTATTAGGTCCCGCAAAATCATGGAATACCAAAACTCATGGAAATATGTTAGTTAGACCCCTAGACTTATGTTGATGATCATCTTAAGCCCATATTTCATGTTTAATTGGCTAATAATATTATGCTATATGGCAAACCAACACCGCGGCGTCGAGAGAAGGAGAACAAGCAAGAAAGAAAAGATACGCACAAAAGAGTAGCATCAAACCTCATCTGTCTGAACCAGTCGGCGGGACAGGGTTTCACTTATCTTCTCTTGACCTTCGGTCGCCCACCTCTGGATTTGGTCATGTTCGGTCCAGCGGCAACCTCGGGGCGGTCATGCACCACCAAAGCGAGGAGCACCACCTTTCTTGGCCTCCCGAGCTTGAGAGGAGGGGCGCCCGGGCCTTAGGGTTGTTGGAGATTGGGACACTCCAGGAGTTCTCACTCATGCCGGGGAAGCTAGACAGTAGTCACGAGGACCCTCGCAACTCACCCACGGGCACCTGGGCTCAATTCCTCGGACGCCGAGGGTCCCCTTGGACCAAGAAGAGCGCCCAGTCGGAAGATTGGAGGGCCACAAGCTGGTGGGTGCCCTCGACGCCCGCCGTAGGAGAGATTAGGGCCTCGGCGGCTTCAAACAACTCATCTGGGGAACTTCCTTGTAGGGACCCACGAGCGTCTCAATCGTAGGGGTTACGGGCCGAAACCCTGGATCGACATCCATGGGGCCCGTCACGGCACCTCTTACGCATGCACCGCCTCGAAATCAGGCCCTCCGTGGCTGCCATATGCACGTGACGAAGAAGCGAGGGAGGTACGAGGCTTTTTTGGGCCCGAACCCCCCTCCTCGGGCTGATTCAGCACCTTCGGTGGCGGCATCTCGGGGACTACGAAGTAGGGGCCGGTATAACGTTGGAATCCTTGGCCGGTTGGCTGGTCACCGGAGGGGTCACGGGAGGAGGCAACGATGTCGCCAGTTTCGGTGCCTACACCGCCGGACGCTCGGCGGAGACCGGGGGGTGCCGGCCAGATGCTTGGGCGCTGATCTAAGTTGCTTCCGTGGATGAAGGGTGGCGCCTCAGCCACTCGTTTCCTAACACAGAGGATCGAATGTCGGAAGACCACAACCATACCAAAAGAGAAGTTGACCGAGGCTACCTACGAAAGATGAGAGAAGAAGATCGACTTACAACGATTTGGGAGTGGCCTTGGCAGAAGCTGCCGCTCAGGATTGCGGGGGCTTGGCGCCAACCAGCCCCGGCGCGGGCTCGACTCAACGCCATATGCGGGCGGAACCAAAGAGCCAGGGGGGGGTAACGGGTTCTTTCCCGCAACATCAGGGGCCGGCCCGACGGGTCACCCTCGTGGGTGGACTCGGTGCCGCTGCGGTGTCGAGGGGGCTCCGGAAACGCCGGGATGGGCACCCCGCCGGGAGCTCCACGCCGCCCGGCGGCCACGTACTTGGCGTACTCAATCAACTCCTCAAGATCCTCGGGCCGCGTAGGCGACCCGTTCGGCGTCACGCATTTGAGGGCGTCGGCGGTACTCCCGGACGATGGCGGCGGAATCCGTCGGCGAGGGCTCCGGGGACTCGCCATGCTTTTTATTTGCTCGGCGGTGGTTGTTGCGTGCCACCTTTACGGCCTTCTTCTCATCCGCGGGCGCTTCTTACGCCGCTCGCGCTCGTTCCACGCCCGGTTGGTAGCGCCGATTCTGGTCACCGACGCGGGGAACCGAATCCTTGTATGAAATTCTCCCCTACGGGGGATGAAGGTGGAAAGATCAACAATCAAGCGAAGAAGATGGCAAATCAAGAGGCGACAGGAGGCGGACTTACCAAAGAAATGTACCCTGCTTGGGCGGGTGGGATCTTTGGGATCTTCTCGGGGGTCTTGTCGCCAAGAAACACCGGACTCGGCGTCGTCGGGGCCTCGCCGGAAAGATCACCAAAACCATCCAGTACCCGAAGGTCCGCCTCGTCTGTCATCTCCCCACGGGACGGAGGCCGGGCCGCCAAGGGCAACACCCGATGGCGAAAAGGCAGCCGGAGGCCGTCCGGATGATCTTTGCTTTCAGCTGCGGGGGACCAAGGAACCACTTGTTGGGCGTACCTTTATCACGCCCCGGTATAAGTAGGGAGTTCATCTCCATCGTTTCATAGATAGAACCACTCCTCCTGCCACCCCTTGTTGGAGCCGGCGAGCACGGAGGCGATGTACTCATCGCCGGCTCTTCGCTTCTCGTGGGTGCGGAGCTAGATGATGCAAGATCCTACGGCGCACCGCCCCGTCGTGGCGAACCTTGCTTCCGGTGCTAAGGGTGTTCAACTCCGCCTTGAAGAACCACTTCCACGGATCCCGGTGGGGATCGATCCCCAGAACCCCTCGCAAAGGGTGACGAAAATCGATGCTGGGCAATCGAGTTGGAGCGCGATGTGATGAAGCTTCGGCGCCGTAGTAGTGCGGGATCGCCCGCATGAACCGATCTTGCGGCCGCATGCCAAACCCCGCCTATGGTGGTCCATCGGACTAACAATATAGTGGCGGCGGCCGGGCTCTTCATGGGGACGCGTCGGGCACCAACCACTCCGGCCGCACATCGTCCGTGCGGCGAAGAAGGCCATCGATCCACCGACCGGCTGCGGCTTCAACTCCATCACCGGCGACGCGGCCATGGATAGGGATCAAGGGAAGAGCGACCTCCTCCACTGCGACATCTCCTCCCCTTGGCGGCAACCGTAGCGATGGAAAGAGCAACCGCCAAGTAAGCACAACCCCCTCTCTCTTCTCCCTCCTTCCTCTCTTCTCTTGGGACGATGGAGAGTTGCGGGAAGCTGCGGCACGAGGGAGGCGAAAGGAAGTCGTGACACCGCCCGGCGCACCCCCAAAATATAGGGGAGGAAGGGAACCGTCGGCCAGCCCAACCGGCCAGCGTAATCCTAACGGATGGCGGATCGACCAGCCGGATCCATCGGCGGGCAATCCCCAATGACGGCGGGCACACGCGGTTAATGCGTGGAGCGGCGCCCCGCAAGCGCTGCAGCAATCCGTCCCGTCGGACATGAATAGTCACTTCCCGCTTGGAGAGTGGCGTGAAAGGCGTGCCAATGCACCCGACCCTAGCGGGGGGTAAAATGTCCGGCCGTTGCTTCGGTGAAATGCCCTTCCCGCGGAAGGAAGGCGTCCTGCCTCGGGCGGGACCGAACCACCAAAGGCATTACCCACGAGGGGCGGCTGGGCTCCGAGCCCACTTTTACGGTCCGGGGTTCTAAAGGCTGGGCCCCCTCGGGTTTTTCTGATCGCCCCGGGACAATCGAGCAAGGGACGGAAGGGAAATGCACAACCGGCCATGCAGGGCCTCGGCGGCTCTGGATTTAAGATTCACGGTAACCACTTATAGAGATGTCCCATCCGTGGGAGGCCTACAGGCCCTCGGTATCCGACTTGTCGAACCGGGATCTGCTAAGAGGCCGAGAGTTCTCATGGAGTGCGTCCTAGACCACCACGGCCGACCCACCGCTCCGGCGGGGCACGGGCCTCGCTTAGATTTCCCGTTACAGCGCTCAGCGGGGTATGTCGCACTTTCGGCTCACAAGGCATTGTGACCCGTCTCCCCCCTCCTCCTCCCCTCTCAAGAGGGGGCGCAGAGGAGCGTAAGCACAAAAAGCCGAGGAGGCTCGGAATGACCTTGCGCACATAAGCGGGCTGCGGGCTGCCCTCGCCCGGACGGACAACCCTTGCACATTGGCACAAATTAGTGGGTGGTTCAGGTCTTACCGGTAGCGTAAGAAGAAAAAGACCTCGGAGGAACTAGCTATTCCTCAGGGCCTCGGGGGCTACACCCAGCAGTGCGCTCGTGGCGTCCCGTTCGGGAACAAAAAGTTAGCCCTACCACAAAATTACGATGACCAACCCCGAGCGAGACACATCACTCCCTGGGGGGCCTCTTGTCGAGGCGAAAATAATCGGCCCACGAACATTTCGGCCCAAGGAGGGGCCGAAGCGGCCCATATACCCCGAAGGGATCTGGCCCCAAAATCAACACCGGGCCAAATGACCCCGGTCACATCTCGGTGCGAGCCAAGCGAAAAGAGAGGACAAACCACTGGTCACCGATCTACAAGCTTGGAGGAATTGATAAACATATCACCTTTCGGCCCACAAAATGGCCCACAGCGGCCCGTCTACAAAACACTTTCGGTTAATGGACTCAACCCGCCTATCCGTATGTGGGCTCGTTACACTGATTCGGCTCTCGGTGGCCCGGGGAACACAAAAGTAGCCCAACAGGTGCTGTTGGAGTCATCAAGAGTGTGGAGAAAAGGACTGAAATGACCACCATACCGGGCTTGATGACACCGGTCACCACACCGACCCAATCTAGGCGCCATGCGGGGGGTTAGCGATGATCATACTCTCATCCACGATATACTCCTTACCCAGGGGCGGGAGGCCCCGGGACACAATCTCCGCCTCGCTCGAGGGCGAGAGGCCCCGGGGGATGGTCCCCACGCCGGGCGGGAGGCCCCGGTATGAAGGAACCTCCGTCTCGCCCGAGGCGGGGAGTCCCCGGGATAAAACGTCTCCGCCGCCCGGGCAAGAGGCCCCGGGCGCACCTTGGAAAGCGCCCGGCCCGAGTAGTGGGGGCAGCCGCATTAAATGCCTGCCTCCTCGAGGCTACAATGACAGGGGCAATCGATTGCCCATCGATCGATTTACCCGTTATCTCCTCGCGTCCCCCGTTGATGGGGCGTAAAGGGAGCGGTTACTTAACACGCTTGGGCGCGGGAAACCATGACCGCCTTGTTCATCGCCAAGCGTTCCACCTCCCCGCCCACGTATCCGGCGGCCCTCGGGATCTTGACATTTGCTGCTACACGGCACCTCCAAGAGAAGCCCATCGACCGGCAAGGTTTAGGGGACCCCCTCGAGTCCTCGAGCTCCTCTTCGGCTGAAGGACACGTACCCCGGCGACCCATGGGCCAGGCGTCCACGAACCAACGCTCAAGCGGGGCGTCCGAGGCTAGGGCTCGGGCATGCATCTACTCAAGGGCACGGACAATAGACACCTTAGCACATGTATTCGACCACGTATTGTACACATTATCTCTCCTTTCTACTATAAAAGGGAGAGTAATGGCACCGAGAAAACGGATCGACTCTATTAGGTTTTCACACTTAGCCATCTCAAATCCTAGGGTTGAAGCTCTCCTTCATCCCTAAAACAGCTTGTAACCGTTTGGTTCGGGCACATTGGTGCGAGGTAATCTGAGAAGTCACAACTCTTTGGGCGTAGGGCCCCATGGCCTGAACCATGATAAACCCTTCGCCTTCATCTCGCACACGCCATCGGTGGGGGCGCCGCGGCCTATAAATTTATTGCGGTTCTTGAGATACCCCGGTTCTCAAAACACCGACACTCAAATAAGCGCCCGTCTGCCCGTCTCCCCTACCCGCGATGGCATGGAGGCATATCCGCCCAAGGCTGCACTAGGGCCCATCCGGCGGAATGAAGACAGCCAAAGCTGGTTTTTTTCAGCTTCTTCTCATAGCCTAGGCTTGTGAGAGCGCACCTTCCACAGCTTCATTGGTGAATAGCTTTGGCAGGTTGCCGTTTGGTAGAAAGCACCAAAACAGCTTTGTGAAGCTGCCTATGAACCTCTACCAAACAGGGCCTTAATGGAAAAATCTAAGAAAAAAAACTATAAGATCAAATTATGGAATGATTGGGCGTCCACAACAATCACAATAGTTGGATGTGGATGTCTTCTATGTTGATAAATTGAAAATAAAAGTTGTATCTAGTGAGAGATGACATCAATACATGATGAAGTAGTAATTGTATTCACTAGTGAGGAATGACGTGTCATTTACTTGTAACTTGGGGTAGTACTTCGTTCAAATTCGAAAAAATCGTTACTCAATGTGGACATCCACACTAAGCAGTTTGGACCACGCATGCAATTTTCGGACCGACCAAGCAAGTCACGTGTCGCATGACGGTTAAAACTAACGTAAGCAACTGCCACATCATTTACAAGTCGCAGTAAGCAATTAAGCAAAACCAATCGTGGTGATTTTTCCACCGGTAACGAAATGATTTTGCGTGATGGTGGTAAATCTTTACCGTGGCGGGCACACTGTTTGCCCGCCACGGTAATTCCGTGGCGGCGGCCGGGCCGCCGCCCGCCCCGCCCGCCCGCGGTTAATGGCGGCGCCTTAACGCTGCCCGCCACGGAAAACGGGGTATTAATGGTGGCGGCGCCTATAACTCGCCCGCCATGGTTAATCGATTTACCGTGGCGGGCGAGTTACGAGGCGCCCGTCATGGTAAATTAGTATTTCACGTGGCGGGCGCTGTAACCCGCCCGCCCGCGGTAAATCGATTAACCGTGGCGGGTGAGTTTACGGTGCCCGCCACGGTAAATGATTATTTTACGTGGCGGGCTCCTTATGGGCGCCCGCCACGGTTAATCCCGAGCAGTATAAATGCAGCCACCAACCCCCACCTTCTTCTCCACGGGTCTTCCTCTTCCAACTTGTGTGGGGGAGGCTTTGCCCTAAAAATTGACCAAATTTTTGAATTGGGAGTTTGAGTTTGGATTAGGGGGAGGAAAACACACCAAGTGGTACATAAAGGCTCTCTAATCCTCCCTTAATCTCATTTTTGATCTTTTTGATCCTCTCTAGATCTAGATCTAGATCCATGTTCATGGAGGAGAGAGAAAGCTTATATTTCTCTACTCCCATCCTCTTCCTCTCTTTTTTTACTTTGAGCACTACATAACGCCACTTAACATTTATAGAGAGCAAAGGCGGGACGGGTATGGAGAGGCGAATGGATGGATGTACGAGATGAAGAGGGTGGATGACGTATACATTGCTGAAGTGAGAAAGTTTGTTGCCAAGCGAAAAGATACCGTGAGACAAATCAGAGGTGATTATATGTCCTTGCTCTCGCTGCAAGAACCTCAAAGCTGACACTGACACCAAGGTGCAATCTCACTTAATTATGCATGGTTTTGTCAAGGACTATACGATCTGGACTTTTCACGGCGAAGAAGTTCCACCATTAGATCCACCAGCCCATCCGGTAGCAAGCAAATCCACCCGTACCGATCCGGTAGCAAAGCAAATCCACCGGCCGATCCAAGCGGCAAATCCACCGGCCGATCCAATAGCGCTGGTACATTCGAAGCACGGTGGCGACGGCGGCGGCGATGGCGGTGGTGGTGGAGGGATGGTGAGCGGGAGGCTCCTATGGCGCACCCCGAGGATGTCCAGATTTTTGAAAATTTGGTGAACCGCCTCGATGAAGACAACATTTTGTTTGGCTGCCCGAAATGGCTGGAGAATTTCAAATAGATGAAGCAGGCAGCAATTGATCCGCTTTACAAAGGCAGTCCGAAGGGTTGCACGGCGCTGAGTTTTAACCTTCATTTGCTGATGATGAAGGCTCGTCATGGCTGGTCTGACACTAGCTTCAATGAGCTCGTAAGTTACCTTGCTACCACGTATCCAACGCCTAACAAGGTTCCTCGCTAATACGCATGTCGTGCTAAGAAGTTGATCCGGCCGGTGGCGATGAAACTCAAAAAGTTCGGATGCCTGCCTAACCATTTGTATCCTATATCGGGCGAAGCAGTATGAGAATTTGACCGGTTGTCCGCGCTGCGCGCACGAGTCGATACAAGAGGAATGCCGGATGTCGCGTGGATGAGCTCGATGAGGATGCCTTGGGAGGACGAAAAAAAAAGAAGAAGGGGGGCGAAGAAAACCAGGCGCGTAGAGAAGAAGATCATGTCAACGCAGGACGCGGAAGAAGAAGGTTACACGCAGAGGAAACGCCCAGCGCTGTCGATGTGGTACCTTTCATCGCCACCGATCGTCGCGGGCTATTTATGGGAACCCCGAGGATGCTAAGCACATGACGGCATGCATCTAGCGATCGTCTAAAGGATGACGGAAGCTGCGATACCCTTCCGATGGTAAGCAGTTTATTTTAAAAAAAATTAATACGAGGCGGACAACATAACGCGCCGCCACGGTAAATGGATTAACCGTGGCGGGCACTTTATATCGCCCGCCACGCAAAATGCCATTAACCGTGGCGGGCGTGTCAAGTTGCCCGCCATGGTTAATGATATTAAACGTGGGCGGCACGGCCGCCCGCCATGGTAATGGCCACGATTAACCGTGACCCTACCAAGGTGACGGGCGGCCGTGCCCGCCACGCAAAATCTAAAAACGCCCGCCACCTAAAAAGATTTTCGTTACTAGTCTTCCCCATTTTTAAAAAAATTTACATCAATATCAATTCAATCGAGCACACACCTACCGTCCATGATTTCCCATTGGTGCACGATTCATTCAATCAATAATCAATACGCTTCACTGAATTTTGTCACTCTTTCTTTGCATCCAAAAGTTTGATCAGACTATACATGGTAATATGCATGGTAATACAGCAATATTATCTGCCGCAATTGGCGGGAACTAATTAAGTGGTCTCCGGCCGGTTGTTATTTCCAAAGTCATTGTTGGCATTACTTAAGGTCATCACTAGAAATAGAGTTTTAAGTCTATCCCCAGTAATACCGCTAGAAGTGCCTACCATCATTCCTTAGCACTGTAACTAGAATTGGTATTTCATAGTGGCAATATTATGGGATGACAGATCTTGTCCATTACAGGTATTATCTGCAAGCACACGGATCTATCATTATAGCATTTCACCATTACCACCTGTCGCCTACCCCTTAAACCGTGGCATACCATCATATCTAAAGGTTCCCGTGTACCCAGGCACCATGCCCTTAAACCGTGGCATACCATCATATCTAAAGGTTCCCGTGTACCCAGGCACCATGCCCTTAAACCGTGGCATACCATCATATCTAAAGGTTCCCGTGCACCCAGGCACCATGCCCGCATACAAGGAAACTACCCATGTCCCCAGGACTCCAACCCTACGGATTGACGAGCTAGAACATGGGCAAATCTGAAGGAACATCAAACCATTATCCCACTCCCAAATCCATCTCTAAACATATATATCATATGAACCATGAGGAACATAAGTAACCATATTAAGATCATAGTATATATACTGTAGTCTAGTTCATATATCACAGTCATAACATGAGCAAGACTATACTCTAGTTCATATGCACTACTATATACTTGGAATGAAGACTTGCATAAGAAAGAACTCTTCATAGTGTATTACCAAGAGTAGCACTTCTTTCCGGGAGACAAGCCCTCCTTGGTAGCTCTTCCTACTCCAATACTACTAAGTACTAAGCTAGAGAGTGAGAGGTAGAGAGAGAGTGAGTGGTCTAGAACTCCAAATGTGGTGTGTGTGAGTGTGAGAGCTCTCCCCCTCCTTATGTAGTGAGTGGATGAGTGGATGGTCGGTTTTCCGGGGATATTCCCCAGCCCGCCCTCACACATTAATGATTGAACCGCCCAAGCGATGTGGGCCGAGTGGTATTTGGCGCGCCTAGGGCGTGGCTGCGCCCCGGGCGGCCTGGCTCGCCGCCGCCTTGCTCTAGTGGGCTCTGGCTGGGCCTGGGCTGCGGTGGTGTTGGGTGCTAGCCCGGTTGAACATATGTACGCTAACCCTATCCCTATGAGCACCTCCGAAGGACTAGGCGGCAGATCTAGAGATTCCCGAAGTCACCATTGGTGCCTCGTTGGCGGCGAGATCGTCACTTACCACTTAAAAGCGTAACGCATTAAATACCATTTAAAGCATAACGCCAAAAAATTCTAGAATAAATCCAGGAAAATGCGAGCACCGTGCCAAGTCGAGAACTTGAACCCGGGTGGACAGGTTCCACCACAAGGTACCTAACCAACTGATCAATGATCAGTTTGCTCCCTTGAAAAATCCTAATGCTACTAAACAACAATCTTCTGGAACTGTAATCTTGCACGCAGCATGAAGAAACGGGGAGATATATATATATATATATATATATAATATATATATATATATATTACCATACTACAAATATTGTTATTAAACATAATAAAACTCAATAAAATCATATGTGATTGGTGAGGCATATATTTTCTGTTCTTATTTTGATCGTTACTCCAAAAACAATTTTCTCGGAACCGGATCATTTTTCGCACTATACCACATCCAATCTGTAAGGTTAGGCAATAGATCATAGCGATGGATTGTTGGTTGGTAAAAAGTTTTTAGTATGCTCAAACCACTAGTCACTAAAATCTATAATAGATCATTTTGATCACTATAAATATTACTCTCTCCGCCCTAGGACGAGAAGGCGTAACCATTTTTATTTATGTCCCATGATATAAGACGTGCTCTCTCTAGAGCCACATATATCGATACAATAGTACTAGTGTTGAGAGGAATAATTAAATGTGTTTCTTGCTCTTTGAATTGGAGGTGGTTACATGTTATATCCTAGGATGGAGGGAGTCGCCTCCAATTATCGGTCGGTATAACACTTTGGAAGCATAAATAATTTCAAAAGAAAAGGTCATCAACTTTGTAAGTTTGGTTTTACTCATTCCTCTATCTAAGTTTGTTTAAAAATTTTGAAATTTAATATATGAGAAATTCAAACATGTAGATTATATTTCAAATAAATTTGGATTCTGTCACACCCCAAGAGATGGGGCCCGAGTTGGAGGATTCGCCCAAGAAGCCCCGGGGGCCGGAGGGCGCCCCGGCGGCAGTGGCGCCGCCGCCGCCGTCGCTGCGTTCCACGGTCTTTTCGATAATTAGAGTAAGAGTCCAGTTAGGATAGGGATAGATTTTTGTGTGAAGGGATATTCCAATCTATAAGGAAATCTCCTATTAGGAAAAGAATAAGAGTTTGTTTGTAAAAGGGTATTCCGATCTATAAGGAAACCCTTAGAGATTGCTTGAGTTACAAGTCCCATAGGAGGGCTATATAATCAAGGAAGATTGCTTGAGCCGCCGCCCCCTCCCCTACGCGGCGCCCCGCGCCCCTAAGCCGCCGCCGCCGCCGCTGCTTTGCCGCCGCCGCCCGCATCGTGGGTCGTGACACGTGGTACTCGGAGGCCAGCCTGATCCACCCACCACCATCACCATGGACGTTGATTCCAAGAAGCTCTTTGGAGACGCCGCCAAGAAGTTCGACAAGGTCAACACCCGCCTCAACTCTCTCGTCGATCAAGTCGCCATCCTCTCCGGTACCGATCCGACGGAGGAACGCAAGCGCAAGGAGATGGAGTCCATCGAGCTTGGCGTCAAGGCGGCCATGGAGGGAGGCAGGCCGCGCCTTCCTCAAGAGCATCCGCGAGGAACCCACCTCTGCCGACGCACCACGGTTGGTGGGACGAGGTGGAGGCGAAGATGACCAGCATCCCTCTCTCCAACGCGCCGCCAGCCGCGGCGCGCGATAGGCGGGCGCCCGCTCCGACAACCGGGTAACACATCGACCACTTCGAGTCTCGCAGACCTCGCCTCGCACAGTTTGTCGTTCCCGACGCAGACGATGGCAAGGAGGACCCGCTGCCCCCTGGATCAATCGATGCAAGCAATTCTTCAGTGGGCAAGGTACGCCAGCAACTGAGCAAGTCTGGTATGCATCTTATCACTTGACGGGAGGCGCTGGCCAGGTGGTACATCGCGTCTATCCCATGAAAACGCCGATGATGACGGATTGGGCATGCTTTGCCCGATACGTCAACGAGCGTTCGGTCCAGCAACACGGCGCAATCCACTGGGAGAATTAGCATCGCCTCCGCAAGACCGCACCGCCGACGAGTACACGGAGATGTTCTGGCGCGCACGTGGCTCGCGCGCGGGCAGGTGGATGAGCAGCAACAAGTGAACATCTACTGCGGCAGGGCTGGGAGAGCCCCCGAAGACCGACGCGTCGAGCTGCGGGACCCCAAGGACATGGAGACGGCCATGTCGCCAGCCAGAGCATACGAACGCCGCCTCGCCATCCTCACAGCTCCGGCAAGGCGCCTCCACATCGGTGGGAAGGCGCCCGGCGGCCGCACCAGCACCCTACCTGCGGTGACAACTACACCTACGACGACACCTCCAAAGCCGTTCAAGCGGCTGACCTCGAGGAGACGGCGGAACGACGTCGTCTTTGGGTTGTGCTTCAACTGCGACGAGCCGTTTTCGCAGCGGTCACAAGTGCAAGCACTTGTTCGACATCCACGATCTTCAACGACTCACGACAACAACGCCGGCGACGACGCCCACGACGGCGCCCGACCTCGGGTCCTCATTGGGGATCCCAACTCCCCGGTAACAAAGATCCTATAAAAGTGTAGATAAATATTTAAATAAGTATAAATATTTATTAATAAGTAAGTCTAAATATATAAAAATCTATAAATATCTAAAAGAAATAAAAGTAATTTATTTTTTTGGCCCTCAACTATTGTCCTTTTCTAATATTGGCGCTCCAACCGTCAAAACCGTTCAATATTGATTTCAAAGACGGGTTTTTAGTGGTTTTTCAAATGGCTCTAGTGTGAAAATTAAACGGTTTTGATAGTTAAGGTGTCAAAATTAAACGATTTTATAGTGGAGGTCAAAATTATGTTTTTAAATAGCAGTTTACCTTTCGCTATAACTAGATGTGGCGGATTGACAAGGCTGGTGCTAGGAGATTTGCATTTTTTTTTTTTTTTAGCGCTATAAGACTGACTCCAGCAGCTGAAACGCAAATAAGAGACCCATGTGGTGATCTGGGTGTAAGGGACCTACAATGTTGGCTCTTCCAACAACAAACGCACAAGGACCCAAAAGGCCAAAAGTGTACGAGCTCCTCCATGCCCTTCGGCTCCGTGTCCCTGCTAGCTTCGTAAGCGGAGGCGCCGATGAGTCCAGGCGTGGGCGAACGCCGGCAGTAGGACGGGCGCCACGCGCACGCTCCGCGGCAGCAGGCCATCGCGCACCTTCGGCAGCAGGGCGAACGCCGTGCGCACAATTCGCGGCAGCAGTGCATCCCGCACCTTCCGGCAGCTCGAGGAGCGGCTGCTGTCCGCGAGAGGGCGGTGCGAACCGCGGCTCCAGCACCCGCTCCTCTGCCAGTCCGCCGCGATGTGCTCCTAGCGCGGAGCTCGACCCGTGGCTCCAGCACCGCACACTTCCTCAACTCCGGTTGCCGTGTCGGTCTTCCTCAACTCCGGTGGCGGCTCTTCTTCCTCGAGCGCGCGAGAGCCTCAGATCCGGCTGTTCTTCCGGCGGCTCCCAAGGTGTTCCCATGCAGTGGTGAGCTCGCCGAGTCCACGCCCGGTCCTACCTAGCAGCGCCGGCTGCACCACTCCGACCACGCGCCCGCCGCGGTGCGGGCCTACCACTATGGCGGCTGCCGCTCTGCGTCTTGGAGAGAGAATGACGCAAATAAGCGTCCCCGTTCGGCCCAAACACAAATGGTGTGATTGGTTGCAGAAGACGGCTTCATATGGGATGGTTGGGCTATACAGGATCAAAGGAGCTAGGCTGAGCTCGTACAGGTGGTCGTGTTTGGTTGTCATTGGTGTTGGTCCAAGACGAGACGGGATCGTGTTTGGTTGCATGTATGAATCAAAGTCAAAAGGGTGTCGACACATGGGCCCCCGCATCCTGCATGAATCAAGTCGTCCTGTATGGAGTGGGAAGCTCAATTTCTGCGCGTCTGAGGTGAGCCGGGATGGAGGGCTTAAAGTGTATGAGCATATGCAAGAAAACGATACAGTGAGGAAACCAAACACGAGCTCCCCTGCATCATATGGACCGGAAGCCCCTTTGCACCGTTCTATGCGGGCAACCAATCAGCCCCAAAGTGCGTGCTTTCGGTTTTGCCTCTTTTGTTGGAGGCTGTTTTTTTGACGGGTAAAAACACTGTGTAACACCTATTTTGCATTTGCGTGTTGCTTTGCATGAGCTGGAGATAGTCTAAGCAATCATGACCACTAGTAGCGTGGGGCGGGCTCTCGCAAACGCGAGTAGTACTGCTCTGAGTAGTAGCCGTCTTCAACCATCCTTCCTCCTCCCTTCCTCCATCCCATCGAGTAAATCCAAATCTCACCGCCACAAATCCCCACCGCCGCCTACCGTCCGCCGGCCCCTGGCTCTCCCGGCATGCTCGCCGGTGGACGAGGTAGGAGGGGCGGTTCTTCTTTTCCCCTGCCCCTCTCCTTCTTCCTCTTGTAAGATTCTATACCACAAAGGCCTTCATGGCCATAACTAGTACCTTCGAAGCAGCCTTGCAAGCAGCCATGGATAATCTGTGTCCTCGAATCCATGGTGGTGGGCTTTGTGGAGATGAGTTGGGGGCGGCGGCGACCTGCGTGCCTCGCTCGGCTCTGCGGGGAGGATGGACTGGCGCTTGAGGCGGCGGCTGCTGCTCGCCTCCCTTCGTCGTAGCGGCTTCCCACTCTCCCCGTGCACGGGGTCACGGCGGTGGCGCTCACGCCAGCGTGCCCTCTCGCGAGCCAAAATCAGTCGCCGAGGCCGCGCAGCCCCGTCATCGTCGTCGCGGGTTGCCTTCCCGTCATCCCGTCCCGAGCTCTTCCCGACTCCCCCGCGGCCCGGTCGCCCGTCCTCGCGTCTTGGCGCTGACGACCGCGCGGCGACGAACCCGCCCCGCGCCGCCCACGCCCGGGTTGCCACCTCCGCCCATGCTTCGGGTTGCCACCTCACGCCCTGCATCGCCACGCCACGACGCCGTCTTCACCCGCCAACCCCGCCATCCCGGAGGAGCAATGGATTCTCGCCACCCCGCCCGTCTTCGTTTGGGAGATTGTTTCGTGGTTTCTTGTGCAACACATGGTGGGACCCACAAACAGTGCCGTGGGGCCCGCATTTGCCACGTGTTATGCATGCTCAGCTCTGCGTTGTCCTTCTCATCTCCCGGTGAAGACGCGTGCGTTTCAGGAAGCTCCTGCCAAGCCATAGTTACTACAGATCCAAGCTACTACAAAGCAGATCGTCATCCGGTCTTTGGCTAATCGACTTTGCCATCCCGGTGTTTTGGCGTTGAGCATCATCTTCTACCTCCGGCGACGGCTTTCTACATACCCTTCGGTCATCTAGAATGCTCCTTTTCATTGGCTCTGTCGACCCACCTTCAACCGTTGCTTTGCACGGTCCTTCCATCCGGTGTATGCGCGCCTTGGCGCCCTACGCCCCTCGCCGGCATGCTCGTCATTGTCGGTGCCTTCGACGTTTCTGTTATGCTTGCTTATCGGTCTCTGGACCATGCTGTAATCTGGTCTTCTTTGAGGACCTTTCTGTATCTTGGACGTTTAATATATAATAAAGTTTGCAGTTTGTCAAAAAAAAATGCTAAACAGGGTCAACTTAATTAGCATTCCCTGGCAGACGTACTGGTGGGCCGAAAGGTGGTGGCCCAAAATGGTAGTGGAAGTTTCCAAAACAACAAAAAGGCAGTGGCAGCCCAAAATGCACCATAACCCAACAAGTCTTTGCTTCCACTCAGTCTTTCAACTCGTCTGCTGAGAAAAGCATCATCAGTGGCGGCGGAAGTGTTGCCGACGAAGATGGAAGACTAGAGCCAGCGGCCACTGCAGCAGCAGTGCAGCCATCTCGCCTGGGCACAGGCGTGAGCACTCGACACTGTACCAATTCGAGCAACAAATTAAACAAGCAAGCAAGTTCTTCTCATCTTCTCTCCGTAATCCTCTATTCTAGTGTATTTCTCATTGCTTTTTATCACTGATTTGTGAGTTCTGACATGCATTTGGAAAAAATGTGCTAAATGAATTAGCAGATCATGCTATATGTCCGGTTATATCGTTTCTAGCAGCTGGAGAAACTTGCCGCTAAACACTCTAACAGGCGATTTAGAACACCGGTTCATCCGGCCATTACAGTAGTCACTGCGTGCTATGATAAGTGTTGAACAGACCAAACGCAGAGCAAATGCAGAAGAAATTATGAGCAGGGACTGAGAGTCAATGAAACTACAATGTAACGAAGAATGCAGCACTTTGCAGTCACCAGTATGTTCTTACATGCAAAACCAAATACACTGCAGTCATAAAAAGTACGTTTGTAACAAGCTGTATCAAAGTTCTTGAATAATAAAGATACAATCGTTCGTAGCCCTGACAATATACATGACAGGACTTTGACATCAAACAGACTTGGAACAGAAACTAAGAAGAGCACACAACATCCATTGCAAAATTAAAGGGGACAGCTCAAAAGTACACCACGCGGAAAGATGCGCACACACAACTGTAAATGAAGCAATCCAAAGTTGGCACACAGGCATGAAGAAAACAATAGAAGAAGATGAACCCACTAAACAGCACGAGAAGAAGCCGCTGCAGCTCCATCTTCTTCACCTGGCCTGCTGACGATCCCGGCGTGGAAGAGCAGCGCCCAGAGGAGCGTTATCAGCTCGCCGCCCCTAGCAATGGCCTCTGAGTGACCCTTGAGGTTGTCTGATGGCGTGACGAACAGGATCATCTCTGACCAAAAGTCAGCCAGTAGCTTCCACACCATCTCCTCACTACTGATTGTCTCCACCAGCTGCTTTGCCAGCTTCACACCATTCTTGAGCACATCATGGTTCGAGTTGGCACTCAGCAATTGAACCAGCTTTTGACACTCATCTTCTGGATTTGAGGACCTTGCTACTGCATGGCCGGCGAGGGCATGCTCCACGTCCTTCTTGACAGCCTTGTACAATCTCTTGATCCATACATCATTGTCAGGAAGCAGCTCAGGGAAGTTTGCCACCAGGTACACGCAATAGCGTGACAGGTAAGTTGCAGCAATCTTATGGTCAGAACAGGAAACTGGAGGAGAACCTTGTCCCTGATCACGTTGGCATGGGTCCTTCACCTCAAAGATGCATGTGGCAATATGCCATGTAAGTATGGTATCACATATACCTTCGCCGTTGCAGGCCCAAACTAGTCTTTCTCCATGTTGTGTTCGGCCTAGAGATGATGTGCCTTTGCTTAACGGACGCCCTCTGTCGCTGCTTCTCAGCGCAGTGATGATGCAAACTTTGACAGCTTCTGGAACCTTGACCCTCCTCTTTCGGTCTGGTATTCCAAGGAGAAGGAGATGCCTGAGCCTGCTTGTTGTTCTCGAGCCAGTTGTCACCAGTACCGAGCACTGTCCCATTTTCCCGTCCCAGTGATTCAACAACTTGCATCTGCAGCGCAACAAAAGGCCAACACATTTCTGCATGCGCTGGGAAGAATGCTGCTGAGAAGATGAAATGTTTGCGGTTCGGCGGATGAGGACTATTTTGGTCCAGTCGGAGCAGATGTAGGAAACAATGTCCTCACCTCAGTTATGATGACTAACGTAACAAATAGAAGAGTTGGCACCCAAACAAAGTATTGGAAGCTCCCATAACTGGTTTTATGCGTTGGCTCCCATACCTTACTTCCTTGAATGCATGTGTTCTTAGTACAGATAACTTGAGGTTGTTGAGGTGAATTGGGGTCTCTGTAGTTTAAGTATGAGACAAGGAGTGGTACAACTAAGTAGATGATGCAGCTTAGGAGTGAAACAACGGTACTCAAGATGGGCAGCCAAGATTTTGAATAGGATATTGTGAAGGATGAGTTGTAGTAATCATTAACAAAAGAAAGCTCTTCTGCAATCACCCCAAATACCCTTGCATGTTGGCCGTCCTTTAGCAACAAACTCCAGAAAAAGTTGAGGGTCCCAGTGGAGCCAGCATTGGCAAGCTTGTACCTCGCGAATCGACACCGCAGCAACTTGAACAATGCAAATGACAAGCATAAGTCTTTCAGTTGTTGCTGCCTTGATATAGGAAGCGGATGCAGCATGATGGCTGACGACGACGTTGCTCCCTAGGGGCCACCCTGATTGAATACATATCCGGAAGGCTTCATCTCCATGTTGTGCCCTCCTCTCTCTTCTCCGGTGACCAAGAGTGGAGGAGGAGATGATGCATCATTCTCATCATCTGCCTGTAGTTGATCACCATGGTGATGATTGGTTATTTCTTGCTGTTGAAGGTGCTGCATGTAGCCAAAAACAACAAGGGGATTTTGTCCAAATTCAAGGGATTTCTGCGCCTTTAGAAATGCGTAATATTTCAACCATATTTTGGCACCGAAGGTGAGAGCAAAAGGTGCAACTAGAAAGAAAAGAATAAAAATTATAGTTGCAAGAAGTTGAATTATGTTGATGTAGCGCTGGCTCAGGGTACCAGCAGCAGTGCGATGGGGTATGATAGGGATGATAGAGCTGATGTAGAGGGTGCCAAGATACACGGCCCAGACTCCCTGAGCAAGCAACTCGATAGGAGGACGTATGTTTGGTCCTTCCCTAATGTCCATAGCGGCAACTGTACTTGTATTTATTATGATGTTCTGTAGATAAAGGAATACCCATATAAACTCCAGGCCCCCACTTGGAACGCACTCTGCGATCAAGAATGATTCGCTAGAGTTGGATTTGACAATGTTGCTGGGCTGGTTGGTAATGGAGACAAGGTGAGAGATGATGGGCAAGAACAGAACGGTGGCTCCAAGGTAGATAAAGCTGGTGAAGGGACGATGACGGTGGTGCCGGCCACAGGCACCTATCCCGACTATTACTCCTGCCAGGATGAAGCTGGTGACCTGGAACGCCCCCACACCCAGCATCTGCCATCTGAAATGGTTGTCGACGGAGTCCAGCAAACTGTAGCATGCAGCCTGTTCTTGATCAGAGAGGCTTGCGCTGCAATTCGTCCATGAATCCATGGGCTAGCGTACGTAGCGGAGGACGGACAGCTTGCCAACGCAACCTAGCTTCATCAACATCAGACTGTCTGCAGCGGGCTACGTTACTGCTTCCTCCAGTGACGATTTTCAGGAAATTGACCTGCAGCGGGGTACTGGATGTACAATGTAAACCACAGTACAACCGCATGTTCCGGGAAGTCTGGCGTGCTGCGAGGAGCAACGGTAAGCAAGTGTGTGTGAGAGAGAGGAGAGAGATTATGGTGGGTCCTACTATTTCAAGTGACTAAAAAATGTTATATCTAGCAAACCAAAAAACCAAATTAAATTCCGATTGCACCATTAAATTCGTTTTCGATAAATCCTTCAAAACAAGATCACACATGAATATATTTAGATAAAATTATAAACAGGTCACACTATTGATGGTTGGTATAGAGTAGAGATATAAAGAAAGATGAGTGCGGAGATAGTCTTTGTAAAGGAGAGAATCTTGATGATTAGGATGTATAGAGAAGGTAAATAGAGGAACGTGAGTGCGGATAGTCTCAGAACAAGAGGCACAAGGATTAGTAAATAGTAATCATGCATGCTCTAATGCAAATCAACATGAACGACGCTGCATATATAGTTAAAGCAACAATTAGTCATAAATCAACTAGTATACGTGTAACTACTAAAGCATCAGCTTGTTCTAATTCTATCTAATGATTACAATAAATTTACCTTAAGGTGGTGTATGGATGCCCGCATGCAGATGACTGATGATCAAGCTACTAGCCAGCGACGACGACTGTGCAATCCCGCTGGCTGCTGGGGAAGCAGCGAGCACGGTTATATATAATAGTCCATCAACTCGTCCTCTCGCGCAGACGGGCTACAATCTTAGAAGACATAAGTATTGGTTACAATTTAATATTTTTTTTTGATAAAATATATATGTATATTAATTAAGAAAGATAGAATAGTACAAATACAGAAACGCCGATTTTTCAAAAAAAAAAATACAGAAACGCCGTAAAGATACGGAGGACAACTGTCCAAACCAACATGCAAAACTAGAAACTCGACGCCGAAGAAACGGTGACTCGGATCTTTGCCGGTCGAACCCATGTAGCGAAAAAGAAGCTCCACCGCCTAGCGGCTTTGATGTGGACCGTCGACACGCTCAAACGCCAGACGAGGCGAAGTTGTTACTGAACGCCCATAGGTCGGGTCCACGCACTGACCTTCGTCGACGGATGCAAGCTTGCTGCTGACGACCACCGCTGGCCGCCGCAAGCTTGATCCATCCTCCCCGGTCTTCTACAACGCCCGCGGCATCCCTCCGCACCCTTGAAACATCGGGCCGACCCCTTCTCACCATGGGACGAAAAGCCGCGCCGACCGACTCTTGTAGACGTGCCGACGGTCGGACTCCACCTCCACATGCTCGTCGACGATGCTGGAGCAGAGCACCCCCGAGGCGGGGGAGAAGTACGATAGGACCATATTCCATGAATACGCCGCGCCGCGCCTCGACGCCATCGCTCTGACACCAAAAACCTAAACCTACTAGGACTACACCGACCGGGGAGAGGCTGCGGTCTCCGCCACCTCGCGCAACCCAAAGGGCCATCGAGGCGAGGAAGACCGCCGCGCCGGCGGCGGCCGGAGCACTTGCTTTTTGAAGCCCTAGTTTTTTTAAAGGCCGAGCTGTTGACTAATAAAAATTACTTATAGTAAATTGTATGTTACTTCTTTATTTATTTTCTAACCCAATGGGTATAAATTTACGATTACTGATCTATATATATGTTTCTTTATTCGTATCCATATATTTTCCTTTGTATAGCACTTATGAGTATTTTTAATATGCATTTAGTTGAAACCTTAGCTTAAGTTATGGTGGCTCTTATTACATCCTATATCTTATGAAGTCATGAAATTTAATTTTTTTAATTTTAATCTTATTAGTTGCTACAGATTTTATCGTAAAGTTAAATTAAACTCTTATATGCTTGCTGTATCTTTTTATTAATTCACATTTTCTACTTTTTTCAAAAATAAGGAATTTAGCTAGTAGACTGCACTCTTAAGTACTACAATGCCATATGCAATTATTTAAAATATATGTACCGCGTCAAGATTGGTGGTAAATTAACCTTGAACTGAGATCTATAAAGGGGTGCTGATGCTAATCTCAAGATGATATTCGTAATTAAGTCTTATTTAAGTCATATTTAAGCCAAAAAAGAATCTCAAAGGCCATGGAGATATAGCCACTTTTTTTCTGCAGCACTAACATTCCCTGCTCACAAAATGTTTGATTTTTCTGAGTCAAGGAGTTATCTGTCCCGTAAAGGTTATACCGTCAATATAGATATGCCAAACATTTTAGTTAAAATATATAAATATATCTAAAACTGAACATATAAAAAAAAAATATGTCATGGTCATAGGTTGTTAATATAGTTTGAAATAATTTGTTAGCTAGTATCAAACTCTAGTGCTTATTGTACCTTTTATTTAAATTTTTCATTTTTTTTTATTTAATTAAATAAGATTATAGTTATTTTAAATTATCTTTCATATTAATGGTCATGGTGGGTAATTTAGATATATATATTTAGGGGTTAATTAATGTACTTTTATAGTGGCGGATGTGGGTAACTTTTTTAGAAAAACTACATTGATCTAATGTGTGTATGGGCAATGATGGTTGGAGTTTACCAAATTATAAGTAAAATATTCTACGTATTATGTGAATTTCTAGAATTTATTCTTTTCTTTTTTTTTCTCGATCACACAAAAGGTTTGCATGTCTTTATATTAAGCGAGACGACAGACGTCGCGCGAGGCGGCGGTGGAACCTCCCGCCGCCATCGGCGCCCTCGATCGATCGGACTAGGGTTTGTAGGTGGAATCATCACCATCGGTGCCCCCTCTCGATTGGACTAGGGTTTGTAGGTGGGATTGTGGTAGCGGCAGTGAACCTCGTGAGCCCGAGCCCCCGGCCCCACCTCCTCTTTATAGCGCTGTGTGACACCATCCATGTGTGCGGCTAGGTGCCCCGATTAGGGTGCGAGTCATGGTCCACCTCGGTCATTGGGCGAGCCGGTTTGATATATATCAACCTAACATTCTCTCCCTTGATCTCAACTTATGACTTAAACTTAAAATACTTATCTTTTTTCCCCTTCCATCACAGATTAGCGCATAGAGCGTGCCTCGTCACAACATTTAGTACCATTGGATTAACAACTACAATACACCCTCTCTGTTTTGAAACATATTCTCAACTAGGCCCTTGTTGTCCGGTATCATAGGATTTTTTGTAAACCCATGTCAACAAAGTGTTCTATGAAGACATTGGGTGGTAAGACTTTTGTAAGAGGATCCGCAAGCATTTTGTTTGCATTATGTCCTCGAGACTAATGAAATGATCTGGACTTTGTCTTTCACAATATAAAACTTTATGTCAATGTGTTTGGTAGAACCACTTGATTTATTGTTGTGAGCATAACATACTGCTGGCTCATTGTCCTAGTACAACTTGAGTGTCTTATGAATATCGTCAACCATTTCAAACTGGGCATACATTTGTTTAGCCAGTTCACCTACCTCGTGGCCTCATAACATGCAAAAAAAATGGCATACATCGTGTATGAAGCAGTGATGGTTTTACTTGGAGCTTTTCCATGATATTGCTCCTCCTACAAGATTGAATACATAGCCGACGTGGGTTTTCTATCATCTACATCTCCGCGAAATCTGAATATGAATATCCCTCTATACGAAGGGAATCGGGTTTTCAGTATGTTAGCATGAGGCTTTTTGTGCCTTGCACATAACACCGAGCTCTCTTTACCATTCTTCAGTGTTCTATTCCTTGATTACTCTCATACCTACCAAGTATCCATGTAACAAAAACTAAGTCAGGGCGTGTACATTCTTAAGCATAACGTAAACTTCCAACAGTCGTAGCATGAGAAATTGCTTCTCTTTGCATGAAACCTTTCGCCACAAGTTACGCTTTAAATCTTTTAGCATTCCCTTTGGAGTCACATTTAGTTTTTGTAGACACATTTACAACCCTTTTGTCTTGGCTCCTTTAGATATTTTTTTTCTATTTCCCAAACATTGTTGGGGCCCATTGATCTCATTTGATCTTGCATGGCTTCAAGCCACTTTGACGATTGAGCGCTTCTCATGACTTCTTCAAATGAGGTGGGATCACCCTCCATTTAAAATTCTTCCTTATCCTCCATTTGAGGTTCTTCACTAGCATAGACTTCATAGTGATTAGAAATGACCGATTTTCTAACTCTTTGGGACCTTTTAGGGGCCTCATTAGTTGGCACTTGTTCTATGTGGGGGCTGTTGTTGTTCTTCCTCATTTGCGACAACTAGCTCTATAGGATCCTGAAGGATATGTTCCTCAAGTTCATTTATCATCGCCATGGGAGAATTCACTACACCACAACACTTGAATCTCCGTTAGACATCCGACACTAAAAAATATTTTTAGCGACGGATAATATGATGCTAAAGATCGCTCATAGAGCGTGTGACGTTAAGGCCCCGATCTACCGATTTGTTGTCCGACACTATATATCTCTAGATTTAGTGTTCAATTGTCTATCGCTGAAACTATGTATAGCGTCACTCTTTGTGACACCAAAACAAATGGGCCCCCACATAGTTGTAAAGAGTCAATGAAACAACTCTTTCCTTGATTGTTATTCATAACCGCCAAGGAAAATGCCTATTTCCTTTGCTGTCATTCTAAACCGTAAGTAAATTGTCATTTTCTTAGGGGTTATTGAATTTTCTTGTAGGTTGCCAGCCAAGTAAATGCTTATAAGTATTTGGTGATTTTATTTAAAAAAACAATAATATTTTAATGGTGTCGAAAAAATCCTAAAATTTGGCATGAGATCATAATATGGTTGTACTATCTTGACATAAAATTTTCAAATCATACTAACAAAATTGGACTCTAAATATACTTATGGATCAATACAAATCTTTCAATACTCACAATATATTAATTATTTGACACTGCTAAAAAAATACAACAGGGAAAGACGCGACCTTTGAAGTTTATATCTCGGTATATGCTTTTAGTTTTGAGTTTTGCTCAAGGTATAAGTGATGAGTTAACTGCTCTAAATTCTATTTATCTTTAGCGAAACAGCAATATATATGGATTTATGATTCAATATATTGTTTGTCTTTATGTTCAACCAAGAAAAAGAAATAATATCTCTGTTGAGTTTTTTGAATCATAGGAAATTGAAAGTCGATGCAACAAAGCAGGCCAACTTCAAAATTTAGACATTCAAACCCCACATTTTGAGGCATAAAATAAAGTCAAATGAAAAAATTGTTAACAAAAAAGATTCAACCTTTTGAGATCTATATCTTTTATGTAGGTCATTTTTCTATCAAAAATTATTTTAAAAAATTTATTTTTAGTGCCTAATTTTAATATTTGATGTCTAGGGGTGCCTCAATATAGAGTTTCCTCTACAAATTTTTAGTAGGCATGGGTTTATTTTTAAGGCACCCCTACAAATAGACGTCGTAACAAAACTGCCATTAGGGGCGGCAGCTGTAGTGGTGGGAGAGACGACCATTTGTATGTCTTTATTCTTCGGGAAAAAAAAAAAATCGTATGCAGACCATCCCTTTTTTTTTTCCTACCGGGTTGAGAAGGGATAATGTGTGGTGGGGTGGCTTTATTCTTTGTCGCATATTACTATATATATGTCTGTTTCTTCTTTGCTTCCACCTAAATGAGACCTTCCGTTGATGATTAACGTGATATTAATTAACATCTTGATCTGATCTGATCTGATCTGATCTGTGTCTCGCGGCCCAATTCGTTTCCACTGCTACCCTGCCCTGTAGTATGTGGCTTTATTCTTTGCTTACGCCTGACATTGACAAAGATCTTTAATTAGCCTGGTGATTAGAGAACAATTAACCCTGATCTGATCTAATCTGGTGTCGTGTCTCCCAATGTTCCTTGCTTGAGAGAAGCATGTATGCTTGAGAGAACAAAGAAGACTAGATTTTATATATTATAGGATAATGAGAAGAACGAAGTAAAGCTCTTTTTAAAGTGGCTTCTTTGATAGTTGCACCATGTGATCCACGCGGGGTACCTTTTCCATCGGCCTTTGGAGCTTAGAGGCCAGATAGATGATGAGTGATTAATTTGATAAAGCAAGCTTAAGAATATGTCTTTGCTTGGGGAACGATTGCGACCATCGGACGACATTCTTGTCTTTCCCGTCATCCATCTCCAACTCCGGTCCAAGAAGCGGCACATCTTTTTGAGCTTTCACCACTCGCAAAGCTGCCAATGTGATCTTATTCAATTGTGGAGTGCTTCCCCGCGAGGCACAGTCTTTGTTTCCATGAGGGCATATATGCAACATAGTTTTTTTTTTTTTGAAGAGATCGGCAAGGGAGTCCCCTACCTAATTTTTTGTATTTTCAATTAAATGAAAGAACGTACAGGAAAAGAATTACAAAGCCAGCAGGCTCAAAGCAGAAAAGATAGAAATTTCAAAATGGACTCTCTCCAAGCACTAATGGTGAGATTTTTAGGGGTTTGGCTTTAATACACACCAAGCCAAGCTAAATTTTGAGAATGTTTTTCCATACCACAACATTGTTGCTGCCATTGTCAAAGATGATAGAATTTCTTAATTTCCAGATGAACCAACATGCTGAGATGAGTATCTCTCTGAAGAACTGCCGATTGAAGTTTCTTCGCTTCAATGATCATATCCAGGGGTGGTAAGTTCAGGTTCCATTGAATAGGTATCGAGTTCCAGCAACCTGTGCTAAAAGGACAATCAAAAAATAGGTGAAAACAAGATTCCTCAATGCCTTGATTGCAAAGCACATAGGAGTAATCAGGCAAGGTTCTGTTCTTTCTTCTCAACAAGTTCCTTGTGTTCAATCTATATCTTAGGAGGAGCCAGAAAAGAACTTTTGATCTCCAGTGTTGCTTGAAGTCCAAAGCCATTTGAAAATAGGAGAAGCAGGTCTGACGTCTGAGAGAAGAGAGTAAACCTTCCTGTTACTGTAAGTTTCTGAGCCCCATTGATAGCTCCAAGAATCCTCTAGTTCATCATTCAGAGATGCAGACTGAACATTTTCCAGAAGCTCCTGTAGTTGAGTAGCAGCCACCTGAGGGAGTGGCATAGGGCTGAAGATTCTTTCTAGTTCATTGTAGGAGGAATCAGATCGAGCATTTAGGTTTTCTGGCAAAGGAGAAGAGTTCAGGATATCTCTGACAGAGCTGTTGATCAACCCAAACATCCATCCAGAGCATGACTGAATTACCCTTATTTGGTTTGCAGATGGCGAAACTTCTGAATTTGTTAAAAAGGCTAAGAACTTCCTTCCACCCGAAGGAACCAACAGGGCATCTAGCTTGGGGAGGAGTATTCTCATTGGAGTACAATGTGGACCATGTTAGGGTGACCCAGGGGATGTCTGCATGTTTGTAGAATTTGGATGGTAATCATCAAAGAGAATAAACCTTCTAGTGTGAGACAAAGGTTTCATCTTCGACGATGGCATCGGTTCCTTTTGCCATCAGCATCGACCACGACCCTACATCCATGATAACCGTTGGTGCCGTGGTGGGTGGTGGTGGCAACGGGGATGATTACCATCGCGATCACTATGATGCTCGCAATGGTACTATTAGATGGAACGTGACTTCACATGCTGATGATTGTATAGTACAATTAATCCTTCTCTGATAGCGGCTCCAGATGTACGTGTTCCCAGCTTGAGACAACGGACACTTGTGTAGGGAAAAAGGCGCGACAGATACCGGTGCTCTCTCTCCGTCCTAAAAATAATTCTCACTTCATAAGGAGCCAAACGTTTAACCAAATACTCCTCCGGGCTGGGAATAGAGGTCGTTCTGGCGCGCACCTCCGCTGAGCAAATTAGAAGTCGTCGATAGCCGAACGGATGGTGTTTGGACGTTCCTGCCCCTGATTAATTGTGCCCCGCATGAGCTCTTCGTTTCCTCGCCTCGTAACTGCCCCTGCGTAATTAACGCCCGCATGCTGGGATTCCTCGCAAGGCAAGGCCGCATGCTCGCCTTCCTTTCTCACCTGGCCTTCCCTTCCTTGCCCCCGCAGCTTGCCGCACATCGCCGCTCTCACCGTCTCCGCTCCCTGAGTATCGAACTCGGACCTCTGAGCCCAAACCTCATAGCACTAGCCATCTTGTTAAAGAAATTTTCTTGTACGGAATGCAACCCACGGGCTATTTAATAGGGGTAAACATGGAAAAATAACCTCTAATTAATGCCTCCTTGGTATGCACAATCATGTCCTAAACGACTTCTAATACCAGCCCGGAGGGAGTATATAAAAAATATGCAAATACTAAAGGTATAAATAATTAGTAATAGATAGATCGATGGAAACATTTTCATAATAAACTTATCTGGAGATACAAATGTGGCTAGTATTTTTACAAACCTAGTCAAACTTAAGAAAATTTGACTAGCACGAATACCATAATGACACTTACTTTGAGACAACAAAATATACTGCTACAGTGGGTATGTGGATTTGAAACTGAAAAAGAATTAACAAAGTCTTTGAGATGCATCAATTGCGTGGTAGGTAGTTTTCTTTTGGTGTGTGATTCTCTCCTTTAATATTGTGGCTCGCGGCCCAATTCGTTTCCACTACCCTGTAGTATGTTGCTTTATACTTTGGTTATGCCGAACACACATCTTTGGATGGTGATTAGAGTACAATTAATCCTGAACAATCTGCTGGAATGCAAGTGTGTTATTGACAGAAGAACGTTGATTAGGAATCTAGGATAGGCAGAAAGAAGGATTGCACAGTATTCCATGCTGGAATGTGTCAGCTTTTTTTAATGGGTAGCAGTACTCCCTCCGTTCTAAAAAGCTTGCAATGGGAAAACGTGCTGGTCAAACTTTTTCAATTTTGGATGTGATTAGAGGCCAAAATTTTGGCCCAAAATTCTAGAATTTTGGCACCGTAGCGAACTGAAAAGACTGTGACACGTTTCTTTTGTTTGTGATAAATATTATACTACCATGGAGTAACTAGACTCAAAAGAATCATCTCGCAATGTACATCTAAACTGTGTAATTAGTTTATTTTTTTACCTATATTTCATACTCCGGACATACATCTTTTAGTGCATTTATTGTTTCGATGTGATGGGATGTGACGAGAGTGCTGGAAATTTTGGAGAGAAACTTGGGGCTCTAAACACAGCCTTTGACTAGGTTTATAGAAAATACGTGTAACATTTATATCTTCAAAAATTTTTTAAAAAAAATATGACTTAAAAACTTTCTGATGTTACTAATTACTTAGTATAAATATTTATATATTCTACTATATAATAGTCGACAGTTTAAAGATGTTAACTTCTTGGAAAACGAGAATGGCATGTTTTTCTCGAAATAGAGGGAGTATCTTCACCCTCTACAAGTCGGACGGAGACGAGGATTTCGGGGCTGCACCTGGATCAGTTTTTGCGTGAATGCAGTTCCATCTAATTTTTAAACTAGAGCAGTTATTTAGTGTTGTCCTGTCTCGCTGCTGGTGCTGGGCCACAGCCAACAGGAATGGCGGGTCCTTTTCCGTTTGTTAGAGCAACTCCAGCCGAGGGCACTTAAATTAGGGCCCCTAAATTAAATTTGGGAGCTCATGCTTGTTTTTGTTGGCTCAGTTTTGTGTTTAACTCCAACAAAAAACCCCCAAATGTATTCCAAGAGCAAATACGGCAGGGTCCGGCATCGGCGGCACCGCACTGCGTCTCTCCGATCCTCCGCAGGCCCGCCGCAGCTTTTGTCCCGGCAGCTCCGCGTCGAGCATCACCGGCCGTTGACCTTCTTGGCGCACCCACCGTGCACTTGTCCTTCCACTCTGCGCCATGTGCCGCCTCCCGCACTCCAGGCTGCAGAAAGCCGCCTCGGTAGATCGATGGTGGGTGAGTAGGCATGCAAGCAGATTCAAGAATAGACATGCAAGCAAGAATCATCTTTGGCGGGGTTTCAGGGCGGATGCGCATATTCAATAATAGACATGCAAAATGCGCAGATTCAAGAATAGACATGCAAGCAAGAATCATGCCGCCGTGGCGCGGGGCGAACACGTGCTTGTACATGAATGAAGGTGTCGCTGGCGGGCCGAGGCGGCGCCGGGGCAGAGCCTGCAGGCGCGGAGGAACGCGACGTTCTCGGCGATGGAGTAGTAGGCGGTCAAGCGTCTGGAGCCCCCGACCATGGACTGGAGGCGCGGGGAGGCGCTAGTGGGCTGCGGGGAGTCCGCCGCCAACCATGGCATCCCCAAGGGCGCACTCCGCGCGCCTCTTTCGCGACGGTGCGGGCCGCGCTGGCGGGCGAGCAGGTGCAGCCATGGGTGTCTTCTTCTTTGGCGCTTGTGGCTTTGGGCGCGCTGAGGAGCGTCGTGGTCGTCACGAGCCGGAGCACGCGGGCCGTTGGGATCAAGGGCACGCCCCGGCGCCGGACGAGGAGGAGCCGTGGAAGCTCTCGCCGAAAGTGGCGCGGCGTCCGAACTCCCGTCGTCGTTCCTTAGTTCTCGTCCGCCCGGATCCGGCCGGGACGGGCGGCGGCTGGCGTGGGGAGGAGACCGCGGCGCGGGATAGAGAGGGCCAGCTGCGCCGCGGGCGGAGAAGACGCCCGCCGGCGGCGGCGGCGGTGTGGCGGCGCTGCGAGAGGGAGACGAATCCCCATCGGCCGGCGACGGAAGAAAAGGTGGGACCGATGGGAATAGGGGGAACTAGATGTAGGGGTTGAAACTAAAATTTGGGGTTTTGTAAAATTTAAGGTCTCACTAAGGAGCTGTATTGGAGTTGATTTTTTCTCCAAACCCCTAAAATTTAGGGTAGGGGCTCAAATAGGGGGTAGGCTGGAGTTCTTTGTTAGGCCGGTTACCCCGTGCTAGCAACGGTGACCACAGAGAATAGGTGTCTAATTTGGGTTCAGTTCAGACTCGGCCGCACGGCAACACGACCCAATCAAGGGAGAGGCCGCATGTGCTTGTTTCAGAGACCGGCTATGTAGGGAGGGTAGCTTGTCTTCCAAATCTTGTGTCAGCACACGAGGAACCGCCCAGGCCGCGCGTCCAGTGACGCCGGAGCACCTTGAACCCGCCGTGGGAGGTCCAGTCGTGTGTGTGTGTGTGTGTGTGTGTGGGGGGGGGGGCACCGGATCCGGGCTCAAAGGCCCCGGGTCTAGCGTCTACAGGCCCGCAGGCCACCATTGTTGTCCACTAAACCTGTCAACTCGTTTGCTGAAAAAAAGCATCAACAGTGGCGGCGGAAGGGTTCCCGACGAAGATGGAAGACTAGAGCCAGCGGCCACTGAAGCAGCAGTGCAGCCATCTCGCCTGGGCACAGGCGTGAGCACTCGACACTGTACCAATTCGAGCAACAAATTAAACAAGCAAGCAAGCTCTTCTCATCTTCTCTCCGTAATCCTCTAGTGTATTTCTCATTGCTTTTTATTTCACTGATTTGTGAGTTCTGACATGCATTTGGAAAAAATGCTAAATGAACTAGCAGATGCTATATGTCCGGTTATATCCTTTCTAGCAGCTGGAGAAACTAGCTGCTAAACACTTAACTGGCGATTTAGAACACTGGTTCATCTGGCCATTACAGTATTCACTGCGTGCTCTGACGAGTGTTGAACAGACCAAACGCAGAGCAAATGCATAAGAAATTATGAGCAGCAGGTGACTGAGAGTGAATGAAACTACAATGTAACGACGAATGCAGAACTTTGCAGTCACCATTATGTTGTTAGATGCAAAACCGAATACACTGCAGTCATAGTACGTTTGTAACAAGCTGTATCAAAGTTCTTGAATAATAAAGATACGATCGTTCGTAGCCTTGACAATATACATTACAGGACTTTCACATCAAACATACTTGGAAGAGAAATTAAGAAGAGCACACAACATCATTGCAAAATTGAAGGTGACATCTCAAAAGTACACCACGCGGAAAAATGAGCACACAGCACACACAACTGTAAATGAAGTAATCCAAAGCAAAGCGGCCATTGGTAGGCTGCCCAAAACAAAGTTGGCACAGCATGAAGAAAATAATAGAAGAAGATGAACCCATTAAACAGAATCAGAAGAAGCCGCTGCAGCTCCATCTTCTTCACCTGGCCTGCTGACGATCCCGGCATGGAAGATCATCGCCCAGAGGAGCGTTATCAGCTCGCCGCCCCTGGCAATGGCCTCTGAGTGACCCTTGAGGTTGTCTGATGGCGCGACGAACAGGATCATTTCTGACCAGAAATCGGCCAACAACTTCCACACTGTCTCTCCACCATTGATTGTCTCCTCACTATTGATTGTCTCCACCAGCTGCATTGCCAGCTTCACACCATTCTTGACCACGTCATGCTTCGATTTTGCACCGAGCAAGTCGACCAGCTTTTGATACTCATCTTCTGGATTTGAGGATTTTGCCACTGCGTGACCAGCAAGGACATGCTCTGCGTCCTTCTTGACATCTGTGTACAAGCTCTTGCTCCATGCACTGTTCTTGTCGGGAAGTAGCTCAGGGCACCAACTCACTAGGTATGCACAGTACTTTGACAGGTGAGTAGCAGCAACCTTATTATCAGCAGAACTGGGATTTGGTGGAGAACCTTGTTCTTGATTATCAGCTCGGTATGGGTGTTTCACTTCAAGGATGGATGTGGCAATATGCCAAGTGAGTATGATATCAGATGTACCTTTGCCATTGCAAGCCCAGAGGAAGCTTTTGTCCAAGTTGGCTTGTTCGTAGAGATTCTGCAGCATTGCTCAAGCGACCATTGATCAGACTTCTTACTGCATTGATGATGCTAACCTTCACGGCCTCTGGCACCTTGACTTTCCTCCTCTGATCTGGGACACGGAGGAGACGGTATACAAGAGCTATTGGGGTTGATTTCGGCTGAGGTACCAGTACCGAACACTGGCTCATTTTTTCATCCCAGTGCTTGATCAGCTTGCATCTGCAGCGTAACAAAGTACTAACCCATTTTTTCATGCAAAGTGAATGTTGTGGAGGGTCACCATTAATGTAGTGGCATATGAGGGTTACTTTTGTCCAGTTGGAGCAAATGTAGGAAGCCATGTCCCTAGCCTCAGCTGTCACCGCTAATACAAGAACCAAAAGTAGCGGGACCAGATAGAAGTACAATCTTCCTAGGTCTACAGTATCCATTTTGCTTACTAAGTTTCCATTAATACACCATATTTGACACAAAAGCTGATCCCCATCCCCTTCTGTAAGAAAGGATAGGATTACTACAGCGAGCAGGATGCCATAGCCTATGGTGAAAAGTGAGAGAAAGATAGACAATATGGGCAGGAATTGCTTCGAATAGGAGATTGGGAGGGATGAGTAATAATAGTCATGAACAAAAGAAGGCTCCTCCATGATGATCCCAAATACCCTATCATGATCGCCAGACTTTAGCAAGCTCTTGAAAAAGTTAAGGGTCCCCACAGAGCCAGAGTTGAGCTTGTACCCTGCAAATCGACACCTCAACAACTTGAACAGTGCAAAGGACAAGCATAAATCTTTTTAACCGTGGTGTCGTGATGGGAAGCATGTTATCTAACTGCCAAACTCTGTCAATGGTCACAAGCCCAACGCTTTTTTGTTCAATGTTGTCTTGGAGTCATCCTTGAATGCATACCCGTGAGGATGCTTCTCAACTTGTTCTTCCGATTCTCTCATGACCAAGAGTGGGGGAGGCTGTGCACCTGCACCCTCACCTACCAGTGGTTCAAAATGTTGATTCGCTGCTTCTTTTGCTTGTAACTGCTGCATGTAAACAAAAACAAGTCCAGGATTGCGTCCGAGTGCAATGGATCTCCGTGCCCTTTCAAATGCGTAAAATTTGAGCGCTATTTTGGTGCATAGTAGAGCATTAGGTGTGAAGACTATGAGTATGACCAATAAAAAGGTCCGGATTAGCCTTAATGATACCGAAAGCAAGATAAAAGGTCCAGATCCCTGTACAACCAGCTCGAGTGGAGGGTATTTGCATTGGCCTTCTGTGTCATCAACAGAGACTATTGTGCTGGTATTGATCATGACTACCTGAACAAGGCTAGCCAAAATTACGAAAATGCCCACGTGACTAGTTGCATCGCAACTCGCAACCACTGCTGTTAGTGCAAAAGAATAATCATAATGGGACAAGGGAATGATGAAATCTTGCTGGCGGCTAATGGTGGTAGCGGCAGAGGACATGATGGGCAAGAAGAGTGTGGTGGCTCCAAGGAAGAGGAAGCGAGTGATTGGGTGGTGGCGGTACTGCTGACCATAGGCGCCTATCCCAACAATGACTGCTGCCAGGACAGCTTCAACGACCAGCAGTGCATCAACTCGCCATAGCTGCCCTCTGATGCTCGAGCTCCCGTAGAAGGTTGAGGTGGCATTCACGGGGCACTTCATCTGAGAGAGGAGCATTGGCTGAGCGCATGGTAGGAGCAGTTTGCTGTCAGAGTCCCTCCAGACATTGTCACCTGATTACCAATGCATAAATGAGCAAATGTATGCATGCGTAAACCGATCAGTGTTGTATGGACAAGGAATTGAATCAATTGATCACGCTCTTATAGCCCTTAATAATTTGATAAAAAACAAAGTCAATGGGAGAGAGGAGCCGTGGGGGTTAGCAACCTGCCGCCACTAATGCAGGCCGAGGAGAGGGAGAGGGAAGCAAGTGGCTGGGGAGGTAGAGTATGGTCATGATGCTCACCTGCGAAGCGATCCACCTTCGCCGGAGATGGCCAGCAGTCGGAGATCCAGTGGCAGTGACCCTACTTTTGTTGAGAAGAACACACTAGTCAGCAGGGGAGAGGGACGGTGGGTGCTTGTTGGACGTCGGCGCAGGGGAGGGGGCTAATGCCGAGCGAAACTCTGCTTGAGGGCCGGCGCGCGCGGCGAGGTCGGCAATGCCGTAATGGCGGAGTGGACGGTGTGTGCGCAGACACTGCAGGTAGCGACAAGGTAAAGTAGAGAGTGATGCGACGGCGGCTTGCTTTGTGTCCGAGTGGTTAAAGCCGGCTGCCGTGGAATTGTGCTCGCGCACAGTGGCGCCGCTGTGCACCCGTGACCGTGAGTGGGACGTGGCTCCCACGTGCCCTATGGAAGTGGGGTCTTTATTATCTGTCGATGTGCATACCTTTTATAAAAAATATTGTATATCCATATTTGAATGCCAAACCAATTTGGTTAGTAGCAAACCATGTACGATTGTTATAAAAAAACACATTATTAAAGAAGGGCACCCAACTTTGATATAGGACATGTCAACATCTTTTTTTCTACAAAGATCCTGCAAAACTCGCCAAAATCACAGAAAAAATAGAAAAATCCAACTATCTTGGCGGGTGTAGGATTGAAGTTGGCATCTTCACACAACTTGCTTTTTACCTTATCAAAACAATTCCAATTAATACCATGTTCTGCTATAGTCCCTGTATGATTAACGTAACGCATATATGCTTTATTCTTGGCAAAAGAATACACTATGCTTGTATGTATGTTTTTTTTGCTTGCTGTTTGTTATAGAATGTTTGATATTTTTTCCCGTTGCGACGCACGAGCATATTTGCTAGTTCTACTAATAAGTAGAAAAAGAACAAATCCTCTGCCAAAGCTAAAACAGATTCTACATAGTAGGTCGTAGAACATGTAGTGGTTACTAAATGAACATAGTTGCTTGTAAATAGTTATTTGTGAGATGCATCAATATGCATGTTAGGTTGTAAATTTGCTTTTGGTATATAATCAGTAAAAGAAAGCCATGATAGCAAACGATTATGTCCATTAATATATGTTGTGGCTCGCGGCCCAATTCGCTTCCACTACCCTGTGGTACGTTGCTTTATTCCTTGCATATTCCTAAACAGAGTCCTTTGGCTGGTGATTAGAGTACAATTAATCCTGATCTGATCTAATCTTATGTTCCTTGCTGGAAGGCACTAGTAGTGTACTATTGAGAGAAGAAACATTGATTAGGATAAGCAGAAAGAAGTTATTGTGCTAGCTTTCGCTTTGCTTCTTTGTTAGTTCCACCATGTGTTCCATGTGATTTGATAAAAGCTAGCCTTGAAGATATTCATACAAGTGGTTCTCAAAGCGATGCCAGTGAGAATCATTATTTCTACTGATTTCACACTGTTAGTTTAAACCACTGCAAGTAAAGATCAAAATCTAATGTAAATGAAGATTGTTTCGACACTAGTGTGTACTACTACAGGAATGTGGTTTTAGAGGTGGCTAGCTAGTTACGCACCGCGCTTTGCCGAGCGTCGTAACGGGGCAGCACTTTCGGCAAAGCCGCCGTCACCGTTGCCCCCGCCGTCCCGCTTTGCCTTGCCGAGTGCCCAATAAATGGCTCTCGGCAAAGACCCTTTGCCCGGCGGCTTCTTTGCTGAGAGCTCTTTGCCGAGAGTTACTCGGCAAAGGCTTACCCGACGGCGTTTTTGCCCTTTGCCGAGTGCGTGAGGGCGAGTCCGGTAGTGTAGAAAGCATATGCATTGGTGGCTAGAGATTGATCTCTAAAGGCGAGAGCCCAAACCTAGCCGCGTCTAGAAATCGTTATTCAAAATTTTTAATTTAGAAAACATCACAAAATTAAATTTTGAAGCTCGCGCCAACCAACCCTCATTAATTTCAATGCAAAAACATGCATGTGCGGCCGAACTCAGGACGTCTAGTCTCGTGCGTTACTTATTTACCATTGCACAATGAAAGTGTCACCTGTGACTTAGTAGCTGATATATGTTCTATTTGTATTCAGTTTAATAATATTATTATGTAGACTATAGGAATATTTTTTTCATATTCCCAACTAGCTATTACAGGAATCAACCAGTTCAGCGCCATCATCTGATTTGGGTAGGCCAGTGGAGGCATGCGGAATATCCAATGATGTTTGCGTCTGTCAGCTTTATTTTAACGGCTATAGCAGTACCTTCACCCCCTCTATATAAGTGCTACACTTACCTTATTTCGAGCTGCTTTTGACCCCACATATGCTAGCACTTATAGATTGTAATGTCAAGCATTTAGAGAGTCACATCCAAGCCATGGAGTGAAAAATTGACTACGAGCAATATCGTGCTGTTGCATTGGTTTTTCTGAGTTGGAGCTTCAAGACATGTTACTCTCATCAAGAGGACTATCGATTTCCCTGCTTGTGTTTGCGCCAACACCTGGGCAACGAGCTTGATGCGGCTAATGTGAAGAGGTGAGCCTTAGTTGGATCAGCAGCTTGCCTTTCGCTATGGGCGCAAGGAAAATGGTGGGGGCTGCACCTGCATCGCCCATTCAGTCTGGAGCAGTTAGTTGAGGAAAAAGTCCACATTACCTCCCCCAACTATCACACAAGTTCACTTTTCCTCCCTCAACTCTAAAACCGGATATATCACCTCCCTCAACTTTTCAAACCATGCATTTTACCTCCCTCGAAGCGGTTTTGAAGGCGGTTTTGCTACAGTAACCACGTGTTTGGTACAGTAACCGTGTGTTTGCTACAGTACCAGTGCCTTTGTCTTTTTTTTTAAAAAATTACGGTTGAATTTTAAAAAAATCATAGTAAATCATAGAAAAATCATAAAATGAAAAATCTAGTTTTGTTGGACTCCACGTGAGTAGATCTACACAGTGAATATATAATATGGTATACTTTTAGTTCAACAAAATAATTATAGAAGTTGCAGCTATGAATTATTTTAATTAATTATATATTCACTGTGTAGAACTTTTGTACTAAAGCATATCATATTATATATTCACTGTGTAGATCTACTCATGTGGAGTCTAACAAAATTGGATTTTCTATTTTATGATTTTTCTATGATTTACTATGATTTTTCAAAGATTCAACAGGAATTTTAAAAAAGACAAAGACAAGCGGCACTGTAGCAAACCCGCAGTTCTATAGCAAAACCGCCTTCAAAACCGCTCGAGGGAGGTAAAATGTATGGTTTGAAAAAGTTAAGGGAGGTGATTTGTCCGGTTTTAGAGTTGAGGGTGGAAAAGTGAACTCGTGATAGTTGGGGGAGGAACGTGGACTTTTTCCTAGTTAGAGTTTGTCCTAGTTTTGCTGCTCGTGCTGGGCCACAGCCCACAGGCCGATACCCCTTGCTAGCAAGGCCCAAATGATAGAATTTGAGGGGTCCTTTAGATCGAAGGTGAAACGTAGGAAAAACGTAGGATTGGAGATCCTAAGGAATCGGCTACTGTACACCCCTTTGGATTGCAGGAAACAGCGATAGGAAAAAACGTAGGAAATCTTCCTATGCCAACCATTCCTGAGGAAAAACGGAGGAATCTAGCATCCACTCCGACCTCCTTTTTTCCATTGCTTTGCCTTGGATCGAGGATAATCACCTGCCTCATCGCAGTTCTCAAGCACGGCATGGGAAAAAAAAAAAAACAGAGGAGCTCGACGCGCTGGTCCGGCCGCCTACCACCGCTGCAACTCGTCGTCAGCCTCCCGCCCGGCTGCGAGCTCGAAATCGTCTTTGCTCGCCCGCCAATCGCGTGAGAGCTCGAGCGCCTCATCGCTCCGGGCTGCTGCACCGTGCTTGCCGCTGCAGCCGCTTGCCGCACCGCAGGTCGAGCGCACGCATGCCGCATCTGTCAGCTTGCGACACCACCGCCACCGCGCCATGTTTGCTGCTCAAAGCTTGCAGCCTCGCACGGTCGCGCGCGCGTCCTGCCTGAGTGCCTGCCGCCTGCTATTGACTCTAGGAGGCAGGGCTAAGATGAGTGGATGAAAACGATGCGGAACTGTGGGAGGTGATAAGATCGAGTTGTGCTGATGCAGATGTGGGTGGGCATCTCATAACTAGGGTCATGAAGTGAGTAGTAGTAGATACATTCTGTAGTGGCCCACTTGTAAGTGACTTGTTTATAAACTACCTTTGCAATTCTTTCTATTGACGTTAGCAAACAAATATGCTGTTGGCTAGTAATATGACAGGTAATTCAAAGTTTCCGAAGTTTTCCACTCCTATGAATTTCCTATGCCCATCCAAACAACATGCACTCAGAATTTCCTATGGGTTTGAATCCTTTGTTTTCCATAAGCAATCCTATCCTATTCCTATGTTTCCCTCATTCCTATATTTTTCCTATCCTACAATCTAAAGGGGGGGCCTGAGTTAGCGCATACAGTATGTATTACTTTTTTTTTGTCGAGATCGAGTCATTCATCCGTATTTCATTAAGAGGAGGGGGAACAAACAAACAACATAGAACTCAACATCCTGAAGGCGAGGAGTCAACAGGGAAGCCAGCAACACCGACCTAGCTACTGGATCCATTGTTGGAAGATTACATAATGGAAAAGTTTTGCGACCAAAAGAGAACAACCGGCGCAAGCAGAGAAACCAGCCCGGATCCAGTCATCACATTCCCGAATCACTCTCCTGCATAGCATACAGTATGTATTACATCATCAAGTCTGCAATTTGGGTTCAGATTCGCAGGCTGCATGTGCGAGCTTGTTGCTGTCCTGTCCGGCCGTCTCTGCTGACTATTGGCTGCCACACCACACTACACTCTACTCCTCCAGCCCGGCCCGGCCGCGGCCGTCTCTGCTGACTATTGGCTACCACACCACACTACACTCTACTCCTCCAGCCCGGATCTCCTACACGATAGACAAAACGAGGAGGAGAAGCAACGTGCGCCGAACAGACTAGGAAACTGCAATACTACATGCAGTAGGAGTCACAGAAACAAGCACATGTTTACAGCCACACTACTTCTGTGACACAAGACGTATCAAAGTTATTGAATAATCATGAACAGTCTTGACAAATATGTATCTCCGGATATCGAGCAGACTTGGAACAAGAACTAAGATTTAGATAGAAAGGGAAAAAAAAATGGGCAACAACATGGCTGCGTAATAGGAGCAATGCAAATGTACTAGATTCTCGGCCTGACAAAACATGAACCATACCAATGAAGAAGCAATGTATACTAGGAGAGTTACCAAACATTCTTGATTTGAGTTACAAAAACAAGCACAATGCAGTCACACTATACTAATTTTGAAACAAAAGTCCTTAAATAATCTTGAGTAGTCTTCACTTTGAAACAGGAATTAAGATTAATTAGCAAGGATAAAAATGACTCAACAGCTTCGCTGCGAAATTAATGATGACATCTACAATAAACATCGATGTCTGGAAATAAACAAGAGCACACTTGCACATACCACACATCTGTCAAATATATAGGAGCAATACAAAGAAAAGGGATACGGTAGGGGGTAGGGGTCCGAATTAAACAAAGTGTTTGCAGCAGAACAAGGCCAAGCATGCACGCACGCATGAAGAAAATAACAGCACAAACAATGACTTCATTACCGTTAATAATAATTAAACGGGACCAACAGAACGAGCTGCAGCGCCGTCTTCTTCACCTGGCCTGCTGACGATACCAGCGTGGAAGAGCAGCGCCCAGAGGAGCGTTATCAGCTCGCCACCCCTGGCAATGGCCTCCGAGTGACCCTTGAGGTTGTCTGATGGCGCGACGAACAGGATCATTTCTGACCAGAAATCGGCCAACAACTTCCACACTGTCTCTCCACCATTGATTGTCTCCTCACTATTGATTGTCTCCACCAGCTGCATTGCCAGCTTCACACCATTCTTGACCACGTCATGCTTCGATTTTGCACCGAGCAAGTCGACCAGCTTTTGATACTCATCTTCTGGATTTGAGGATTTTGCCACTGCGTGACCAGCAAGGACATGCTCTGCGTCCTTCTTGACATCTTTGTACAAGCTCTTGCTCCATGCACTGTTCTTGTCAGGAAGTAGCTCAGGGCACCAACTCACTAGGTATGCACAGTACTTTGACAGGTGAGTAGCAGCAACCTTATTATCAGCAGAACTGGGATTTGGTGGAGAACCTTGTTCTTGATTATCAGCTCGGTATGGGTGTTTCACTTCAAGGATGGATGTGGCAATATGCCAAGTGAGTATGATATCAGATGTACCTTTGCCATTGCAAGCCCAGATGAAGCTTTGTCCAAGTTGGCTTCTTCGTAGAGATTCTGCACCATTGCTCAAATGTCCATTGAACACATTTCTTACTGCATTGATGATGCTAACCTTCACGGCCGCTGGCACCTGGACTTTTCTCCTCTGATCTGGGACACGGAGGAGACAATATACAAGAACTATTGGGTTTGTTTTTGGGTGAGGTACCAGTACCGAGCATTGGTTCATTTTTTTCATCCCAGTGTTTCATCAGCTTGCATCTGCAGCGTAACAAAGTACTAACCCATTTTTGCATGCATAGTGAATATGATGAAGAGTTCTGGTTAATGTAGTGGCAAATAAGGGTTACTTTTTGTCCAGTTAGAGAAAATGTAGGAAGCCATGTCCCTAATCTCAGCTGTCACCACTAGTACAACAACCAAAAGTAGCGGTACCAAATCGAAGTACAATCCTCCAAGGAGTGATCCACTAGGAATTTTGCTTACTAAGTATCCATTAATACACCATATGTCACAGTCAAGCTGCTCTTCATTCCATGCTTTTATACCAAACTTTACTTTTACCACGAATATGATGCAATAACCTATCGTTAAAAGAGAGAGAAAGATAGACAATATGGGTAGGAATCGCTTTGAATAGGAGATTGGGAGGGATGAGTAATAATAGTCATGAACAAAAGAAAGCTCCTCCGTGATCACTCCAAATACCCTATCATGTCCGCCAGCCCTGAGCAGCAAGCTTCGGAAAAAGTTGACGGTCCCGACTGAGCCAGAATTGGTGAGCTTGTACCTTGCAAATCGACACCGCAACAACTTGAACAGTGCAAAGGATAAGCATAAATCTTTTAACCATGGTGTCGTGATCTCGGAAGCATGCTATCTAACTGCCAAACTGTGTCAATGGTCACAAACCCAACTCTTTTGTTCAACGTTGTCCTGAGGTCATCCTTTTTTTGAGGGCTCGTCCTGAAGTCATCGTTTTTCTGAGGGGCTTGTCCCGATGTTATCCTTGAACGCATACCCATCTGGGTGCTTCTCAACCTGTTCTTCTGATTCTCTCATGACCAAGAGTGGGGAGGTGGTGGATCACCTGCACCCTCACCTGCCAGTGGTTCAGCATGTTGATTTTCTGCTTCTTTTGCTTGTAACTGCTGCATGTAAACAAAAACAAGTCCAGGATTCCATCTGAGTGCGACGGACCGCAGCGCCTTTTCAAATGCATAATATTTGAGCCCTATTTTGGTGCAAAGCAGAGCATAGGGTGGGAAGGTGAGAGCCAAGATTGGTAAATTGTCTATATCCAACTGAACGTAACTGACACTAAGGTAAAAGGTCCAAATCCCCTGTACAATGAGCTCGAGTGGGGGATATTTGCATTGGCCTTCTCTATCATCAACAACCACTACTGTGCTGGTATTGATCATGATGATCTGAACAAGGGGTGCTAGCAATATGATTAATACCACGTGAGAAAATGCTCTGCATCTTGCAACCAGCGCTGGTAGCCCATCAAGATAACTATAATGATCATCTCTGGGTATAAATTCAATGGGAATGATGTAATATGGCTTGACGCTAATGGTGGAGGCGACAGAGGAGATGATGGGCAAGAAGAGTGTGGTGGCTCCAAGGAAGAGGAAGCGAGTGATGGGGTGGTGGCGGTACCGCTGACCATAAGCGCCTACCACAACAATGATCGCTGCCAGGAAGGCTTCAACCACTATCAGTGCGTCAACACGCCATAGCTGCCCTTTGGTCAAGCTCCTGTACAAGGTTGAGTTGACGTCGACTGCAGGGCAGGTCATCTGAGAGGAGCATTGGCTGAGCGCATGGTAGGAGCAGTTAGCTGTCAGAGTCCCTCCAGACATTGTCACCTGATTACCATACCAATCCATAAATGAGCAAATGTATGCATGCGTAAACCGATCAGTGTTGTATGGACAAGGAATTGAATCAATTGATCACGCTTTTATAGCCCTTAATAATTTGATCAAAAACAAAGGCCCTGTTTGGATCCTCTAACTTGGAGTTACTTTCTAACTCTAACTCTAACCCTCAAGTAACTCTAACCCATAGACAGTTTGGATGGCAGGGTTAGAACAGGGTTAGAAGCACTTTTCCAATCACTTTTTCAAGTTAGTGTGCCTTTGGGTTGGTGGGCTCTACCAAAATAACCCAAATATCACTCCCTTGAGGGGTTACTTCTTTTGGTGGGTTAGAGCCAAAATAACCCAATCTAACCCATGTGTTTGGATGCTTTTGAGTTATTTGGGCAAAAAATAACCCAATCTAACTCTAACCCTGGCATCCAAACAGGGCCAAAGTCAATGGAGAGAGGAGCCGTGGGGGGTTAGCAACCTGCCGCCACTAATGCAGGCCGAGGAGAGGGAGAGGGAAGCAAGTGGCTGGGGAGGTAGAGGTATGGACCGCCCATGGTCATGATGCTCACCTGCGAAGCGATCCACCTTCGCCGGATATGGCCAGCAGTCGGAGATCCAGTGGTAGTGACCCCCTACTTTTGTTGAGAAGAACACACTAGTCAGCAGGGGAGAGGGACGGTGGGTGCTTGTTGGACGTCGGTGCAGGGGAGGGGCTAATGCCGAGCGAAACTCTGCTTGAGGGCCGGCGCGCGCGGCGAGGTCGGCAATGCCGTAATGGCGGAGTGGACCGGTGTGTGCGCAGACACTGCAGGTACCGACAAGGTAAAGTGGAGAGTGATGCGGCATATGCTTTGTGTCCGAGTGGATAAAGCCGGCTGCCGTGGAATTGTGGTCGCGCACAGTGGCGCCGCTGTGCACCCTTGACCGTGAGTGGGATGTGGCTCCCATGTGCCCTATGGAAGTGGGGTCTTTATTATCTGTCAATGTGCATACCTTTTTTAAAAAATATTATATATTCATATTTGAATGCCAAACAAATTTGGTTAGTACCAAACCATTTACGATTGTTATAAAAAAATACATTATTCAAGAAGAGCACCCAACTTTGATATAGGACATGTCAACATCTCTTTTCTACAAAGATCTTGCAAAACTCCCCAAAAATGATAGAAAAAATAGAAAAATCCAACTATCTTGGCAGGTTTAGGATTGAAACTGGCATCTTCACACAACTTACTTTTTTTACCTTATCAAAACAATTCCAATTAATACCATGTTCTGCTATAGTCCCTGTATGATTAACGTAACGCATATATGCTTTATTCTTGGCAAAAAGAATACACTATGCTTGTATGTATGGTTTTTTTTGCTTGCTGTTTGTTATATTACAGATGTCCTGACCGTCCTCTAGAATGTTTGATATTTTTTTTTTCCATTGCGACGCACAGGCATATTTGCTAGTCTTACTAATAAGTAGAAATAGAAAAAGAACAAATAATCCAATGCCAAGGCTAAAAACAGATTCTACATAGTAGGTCGTAGAAAATGTAGTGGTTACTAAATGAACATAGTTGCTTGTAAATAGTTATTTTTGAGATGCATCAATATGCATGTTAGGTTGTAAATTTGCTTTTGGTATATAATCAGTAAAGAAAGCCATGATAGCAAATGATTATGTCCATTAATATATGTTGTGGCTCGCGGCCCAATTCGCTTCCACTACCCTGTGGTACGTTTCTTTATTCCTTTCATATTCCTAAACAGAGACCTTTGGCTGGTGATTAGAGTACAATTAATCCTGATCTGATCTAATCTTATGTTCCTTGCTGGAAGGCACTAGTAGTGTACTATTGAGAGAAGAACATTGATTAGGATAAGCAGAAAGAAGTTATTATGCTAGCTTTCGCTTTGCTTCTTTGTTAGTTCCACCATGTGTTCCATGTGATTTGATAAAAGCTAGCCTTGAAGATATTCATACAAGTGGTTCTCAAAGCGATGCCAGTGAGAATCATTATTTCTACTGATTTCACACTGTTAGTTTAAACCACTGCAAGTAAAGATCAAAATCTAATGTAAATGAAGATTGTTTCGACACTAGTGTGTACTACTACAGGAATGTGGTTTTAGAGGTGGCTAGCTAGTTACGCACCGCGCTTTGCCGAGCCCGTAACGGGCAGCACTCGGCAAAGCCGCCGTCACCGTTGCCCCCCGCCCGTCCGCTTTGCCTTGCCGAGTGCCCGATAAATGGCTCGGCAAAGACCCTTTGCCGGCGGCTTCTTTGCTGAGAGCTCTTTGCGGCAAAGGCTTTGCCGACGGCGTTTTGCCCTTTGCCGAGTGCGTGAGGCGAGTCCGGTAGTGTAGAAAGCATATGCATTGGTGGCTAGAGATTGATCTCTATAGGCGAGCCCAAACCTAGCTGCGTCTAGAAATCGTTATTCAAAATTTTTAATTTAGAAAACATCACAAAATTAAATTTTGAAGCTCGCGCCAACCAACCCTCGTTAATTTCAATGCAAAAACATGCATGTGCGGCCGAACTCAGGACGTCTAGTCTCGTGCGTTACTTATTTACCATTGCACCCTGAAAGTGTCACCTGTGACTTAGTGGCTGATATATGCTCTATTTGTATTCAGTTTAATAATATTATTATGTGGACTATAGGAATATTTTTTTCATATTCCCAACTAGCTATTACAGGAATCAACCAGTTCAGCGCCATCATCTGATTTGGGTAGGCCAGTGGAGGCATGCGGAATATCCAATGATGTTTGCGTCTGTCAGCTTTTTACCTTCACCCCTCTATTTCCGTGCTTGTGTTTGTCATCAGCAGCGGCAAATCTTGTGAACATGCATTCATCACTCGCGAAGCCGCCAACACCTGGGCAACGAACTTGATGCGGCTAATGTGCAGAGGTGAGCCTTAGTTCGATCGGCAGCTTGCCTTTGCTATGGCACAAGGAAAATGGTGGGGGCTGGACCTGCATCGCCCATTCAGTCTCGAGCAGTTAGTTAGAGTTTGTCCTAGTTTTGCTGCTCGTACTGGGCCACAGCCCACAGGCCGATACCCCTTGCTAGCAAGACCCAATGATAGAATTTGAGTTGGCGCATACAGTATGTACTACTTTTTTGTCGAGATCAGACCGTTCACCGTTCACCCGTATTTCATTAAGAGGAGGGGAACAAACAAACAACATACAACTCGACATCCGGATGGCAAGGAGCCAACAGGGAAGCCAGCAACACCGACCTAGCTACTGGATCCGTTGTTGGAAGATTACATAATGGAAAGGTTTTGCGACCAAAAGAGAACCACCGGCGCAAGCAAAGAGAAACCAGTCTGGATCCAGTCATCACATTCCCGAATCACTCTCCTGCATAGCATACAGTATGTATTACATCATCAAGAAGTCGGCAATTTGGGTTCAGATTCGCAGGCCGCATGTGCGAGCTTGTTGCTGTCCTGTCCGGCCGTCTCTGCTGACTGTTGGCTACCACACCACACTACACTCTACTCCTCCAGCCCGGCCGTCTCTGCTGACAATTGGCTACCACACCACACTACATTCTACTCGTCCAGCCCGGATCTCCTACACGATAGACAAAACGAGGAGCAGAAGCAACGTGCGCCGAACAGACTAGGAAACTGCAATAATACATGCAGTACTACTAGGAGAGTAGGAGTAGTAGGAGTCACAGAAACAAGCACATGTTTACAGACACACTAGCTACTGTGTGTGACACAAGACGATATCAAAGTTATTGAATAATCATGAGCAGTCTTGACAAATTTGTATCTCCGGATATCGAGCAGACTTGGAACAAGAACTAAGATTTAGATAGGAAGGGGAAAAAATGGGCAACAACATGGCTGCGTATTCTACCATGCAAGTCATCTGTACCAAAGCTAACACATACATGGATCATCACACAGTACGTGGAGACAGGACAGCAAACAGACTAGTTTCAATTGATACACATGACAAGAGTACCATGATACACACAGATCACATCAGCAGCGGTCCATAACATCATTCACAAATGCACTTAGCATACAGAAACACATCCACACGGCACACCATGATCTGAAGAATCCAAATCAAGAAGAAAGCTGAAGAATTAAAACATGCATAAGTAGTAAGTAATAGGAGAAGACTCCATTAAACCACACTGGCAGCAGAAGTAGAAACACTACCACCATCATCCTCGCATGGCCTAGTGACGATCCCGACATGGAAGAGCAGCACCCAGAGCAGCGTGATCAGCTCGCCACCCCTGGCAATGGCCTCCTTGTGGCCTTTGAGGTTGTCAGACGGCGCAACATACACGATCATCTCCGACCAGAATTCAGCCAACAACTTCCACGTCGTATCATCACCACCTTCCAGCACCAGCTTCGCCAATTGCTCTCCCAGCTTCGCACCATCCTTGACTACTTCATGCTTCGCTTCTGTACTCAGCAATTCCACCAGCTGTTGGCATTTGGCTTCCGGCGTCATTGAGTCTCCTGCTGTGCAGCTGGCAAGGACACGCTCGGCATCCTTCTTGACATCCTCGTACAGGCTCTTGCTCCATTCATGGTCGTCAGGAAGCAGCTCAGGGCACCATGTCACTAGGTACGCACAGTACCGTGATAGGTGGGTGGCAACCATCTTGTAGTCAGTGTTGGAAAGTGGCAAAGAATCCTGTTCCTGAACATGCAGCAGGTGTGGGTACCTGACCTCGAGGATGCTTGTGGCGATGTGCCATGTAAGTATGGTATAAGATGTACTCCTGTTACTGCAAGCCCAGAAGAAGCTTTCACCGACCTGGCCTTGGCGGCGGCGGAGACATGCTGCACCATTGCTCAGCTGTCCTTCATTATCTCTAGTTCTTTTTAGCGCTTGGATGATGCAAACCTTCACCGCTCCAGGCACCCTGACCTTCCTGTTCTGGTCTGGTAAAAAAAGGGAAAAGATGCCAGAGAATACCAAGTAGGGTTGCTCTTGGTTGAAGCACCAATACTGAGCACTGGCCAATTTTTCTCATCCCAATGCCTCCTCAATAACTTGCATCTGCAGCGAAGCAAAACGCCAGCACATTTCTGGATGCAAAGTGAATGCTTGGAGGAGGAGGAACGGCTTAGGAGGCGACACAGGAGAGCTACTTTTTGCTCCAGTTAGAGCAGAAATAGATAGCCATATCCCTCACCTCAGCAATGAAAACTAACACCAAAAAAGCAAACATAGTGGCACGAGACCAAGTAAAAAAGTTTCCATAGTGTCTTGATCGTATACTGAAATTGATTATGCAGTGAAGCTGGAAGTTTTCATCGCCAAAAACTAAATATATGCTAAAGAGCATTGCAGCAAAGATGCAATAAGCTATGGTCAAGAGCGAGATAAAGATACCCACAATGGGCAACCAGCAATTGGAATAGGAGATGGGAATGGATGAGTAATAATAGTCATGAACAAAAAAGAAATCTCATCCGAAATCATCTGAAACACCCTGTTGTGGTTGTGGTCTCCCTCCTTGAGCAGCAAGCTCCAGAAAAAAAAGTGAACATATCACTCGAGGCATTGGCAGTGTTGATATTGTACCTTGCAAACCGGCACCGCAACAACTTGAAGAATGCAAAGGACAAGCATAAGTCTTGTAGTTGTTGCAGAGTTGTCAATGGTAAGAAGCAGGCTGTCATCTTCCAAACACTATCAATGGATACCAAGCCATCTTTTCCGTGCACAGCCGTGCCAGCTGAATCACCCTTCCATACATACCCATGATACTGCTTCTCCATGTGCCTTTTCCCCTCCCATAACCAGTAGTGGTGGAGGTGGAGCACCCTCATCATCAGTTACTGCTGCTTCTCTAGGGTTACAACTTGTTGCTTGTGGTTGTAGCCGTGGTTGCTGCATGTAGGCAAAAATAAGATGAGGATTCTTTCTGAGAGCAAAGGATCGTCGTGCCTTTTCAAATGCATAATATTTGAATAGCATTTTGGCGCATATGAGAGCAAAGGTGAAACCTCACATCCACCTGTAATCAGAGCATCACCAATGACAAAACCTTTGGACAGGTAGGTGATACCAAGGTAAAGGGTCCAGGACCCCTGAACAAGCAGCTCAAATGGGGGACCTATGTTTCTACCTTCTCTGTCATCAACAGCGACTATTGCACTGGTATTGATCGTAATTATCTGAACAAGTGATGCCCAGGTAACCACCATGAGAGATTGTAGTAGTCCTGGATCGCACTTTGCAGCCAACCCATCATCGCACTTTGGAGCCATCACATCATCGCTGACATAGTCATTTGACCCAGCGACCAAGGGTACAACGGTGGACATGACAGGCAAGAACAAGGTGGTGGCTCCAAGAAAGATGAACCTTGTGAGGCGGTGGTAGCGGTAACGCTGGCCAAAGACGCCAATCCCGACTATGACTCCAGCAAGGATGGCACTGGCGAGCAACAGAGCATCCACAAGCCACAACCTGCGTCTCATGCTCTTGTCCAGCAAGGACAAGGCATAGTCTACAGTTGAATTCCCTCCAGCCATGATGGGCCTGCCCATTGCCAAAATATCAAGGTTACATAAACCAGGAGTGTTGGTTGTATCATGCTGAAACGGAAATCATATGGAGGCACATACATTATATAAACTAGTCCATCAACCCGTGCTCCCGCACAAAGGTTAGAATCTTAGGAGATACTAACCGACAAAAATTACTTATCTTAAATAATTTTCTCTTTACTGATATTCTTAAATAATACATATATAATAGGTACTCTGTAGTCTACATATCCAGTTATGATAATCTATCAATTATTTATTTAGATGTTTTTTTCATCCATATCCATATCCAGTGTATAATAATATGCTTAAACTGTGATGGCTTTACATGTCGACTTTTTATTTTGACAACACGAACCTAAATTTTGATTCCCCAACCCTAAGTTTTAATCTTTTTTAATTGATCATAGAAAACTACTATTAAGTGCAATTGAGAATACAGTGTACAGATTTGATGCCATAATGTTTTAGATTTTTGTAACAATTTAGGTTCTATTTTTTTATCTCTAGTGGTTTCAGTAATAATTTGTAGGATGTATCTTTTTTCTAGCATGATATGTATTTGGGTCAAACATAGAGTATATAAACTCTTATTTCATTCTTTAGTGTGATATATCATGAAAATCTAGATTTTAACTTTCAACTTCTCATGTACTTGTTCTAATATTTCATATGTAGGTTAATTTAAAATTGTAATGCTTATTGTATCATTTACTCAAATTTGTATTTTTATTTTGTTAGTTGTTACATTGCCATAATAGTTGTTTGGATATATACCATGTCAATCAAGGTGTTGAATTTATTATATAACATTTATATTTATTATTAGAAAGATTATGTTTCAAACAAAGCACTTAAACATTTTTTCAAGATAACGACTTTGAAAATTGATTACCATGAGTATTAATATAAATTAAAGTGAATTGTAAGTGTTATTACTTTTTTTGGTTTTGATAAGGATGTTTTTTCACACTTGATAAGCTTATAAAATAATAATTTATTGTAATGTATAGATGTTTCCTTGGTCTACTCAGTGTAACATAGCATTGTGCATACTTTTGACTTAATATAGTGGCTGAAGTTTGTATTTCTAGTTTACGTACAAAATATATAGGTACATATTTCTCTTCATTATTTTCACAATCCCATGTTTTGTAAATTTGATGCAAACTCAAAACAGTATCTTTTATAATCATAGTCGTGGATAATTTATAAAAAATATTATGGTATTAGTTCAACTATCTTTTATAATTGTGGAGATTTGAGTTTTTCCATATAGGCTATTTTGATAACTTCATGGACAATTGTCCCCTAATTTTTTTTTGCATCATTAGCATGTAAACTCGATGTAACCCAATGACATTATTATTAAAATGAACAAAAAAACTATTCATGATGGTCAATAAGGATTATATTAAGACCTTTTTTTTTTTGAAATAATCCAAGGACACTAAAAGTAAAATGGAAATTATTCATAATGGTCAATAAGGATCGTATCATGACTTATTTGTTCACCACAATAAAGATTTATCCCATACTCTAGAGACTCTTGCTTTGTTTTTCACAAATCTTTTCCGAGACAAATCACACTTGAATTTAATGGCCATGACAAAATAGTATAATCCAATGACAATAATATTAAAGTAAAAAAAGTTATACATGGCAGTCAATAAGGATTATATCAAGGCTTATTTATCCGAACTATTTTGAGGACATTAAAATAAAATAAAAAAATACTATCTAATGGTCAATGAGGATCATATCATGACTTATTTATTTGTTCGCCACAAATTAAGATTGCATTCCATACTAAAAGTTTTACTATAAAATTAGTATGTCACATATACAAACCAATTTAATTATAATATGGGTTTTAGCAAGATGGCTGAACATAACACATCACATGAGAGAAATAAAACTATAATGATGGGATCTAGCAAGATGTCCATACCTTTACTCGCAGGTGTGGTCGGTGCTATCGATGAATTGTAGACGTTATGGACGCTGGATGTCGTGCCTTCATGGCACCAGTGGCCTTCATGTTCCGTGCCACCCATCTCTTTTTTTCTTGCTTGACGTAGATGAGCCGCTTCTGGCACCTATTTGACCTGGCCTCCCCCGTCAAACTCGACATGGATGAAGTAGATTGTGGTGCCATTGACGAACACCCACTCACTCTCTCTCATCCTTTCACCCCAAAGATGCTAGACACACCCATGTACAGTGGGACTAGATGTCGGTGGTCGGTGCATGGCTAGACGCTGCTTTCTCCATGCGCATGCTCGCTTGTTTGATGGAAATTGTCACCTCATTTAGTATTTATAGAATTTTCTTGATACCAAGATTTTAGGGTATTTTTTGTTTGTGGCCATGCACTTGGGTGAATGGATCCTCCGCGACGTCTTTTCCGACTGTCCCATCACTGGATGAAGGCCCTGCCCTGATGAGTAATAGAAGCTTAATCACACTTCATCGAGGATATAGAACACCCAAGTTGAGCCACCAAAGTTTTTGTAACTTGGACTATAGTATAAGGTTCTAGGATGCATTACCTTGATGCCTGGGACCATGTACACACTTGTTACAAATCAAGCATTATATATGTTAGGTGCATGCTCAAATCATCCTACTTTCGCCATAGTTACATCGAATATCGCCTGAAATAGGAAAAATAAACATAATATAGTAACTGAACATATTATCTATCAAAATACTATTTTACATATAGAGGAAAGGGCACATGAAAAGTTGTTATGGTTGGTCTCGATGGGTTTTTTCAGTCATCTCAATTTGCATCATTACCCATTGGCGTATCTTGCCCATTCTGGAGGTTAATATCAGATCGATGCGCGCGGTGCATAGAGATGCAACCTTCGGACCAAGCTTCTGAAATCCGGTAGTAGAAAGGAACGCCTTTGTCAAAAGAATAATGAAATTAAGCTAGAGTCGACCGATACAAACTGATTCCTACGACAGGCCTTCCGGGGATATGCCGCCAGGCAAAGATTTACGCACATGTATGGGACCATGGGATTGCAGAGATTCCCCCATTGCCTATGAGATTTCATTTGTCCAGATTAAGAGCTCAATCCAAAAATTAAATTACAACAGCATGAGAAGCAATTAGAACATGCTTCTCTGCATCACATGCAATGTCTATATACGGAAGGTCACCTGCTCCATATGTGTGGTGCCGATGACGGCAGCTCCTTCATCTGCATGTCACCGACTAATGGCGTTGACCCGTAATCCTCGTAGTGGTGGTGGGTGCATGACAGCCTTGGGCGTCGAGGAGGGATGACCGCAATGCGAGGCGCGTCTTCGAGCGTCGATTGCCGACCAAGGATCGATGGCGCACCATGGTAGGTTAGCATGCAGGGATAGGGTAGGGCTACAGATTAGATGGGGTTTTTTTATTGAGATCAGGTGGAGTCATGACTTACGGGTATACGGGAAACACGCCTAAAACATCACGGAAAAACACACCTAAAACATCACGATTGCCAAGAGTTTTCTTTTTTTTTTGAAAAAAAAGATTTTATTTAGTATAATGGCAGAGGTGGGAAATTTTTTGTACAAAGTTAAATAGATCCAATGGCTGTTGATGGCTAAGTCTTTTGATTTGATGGCCGGATGTTTCTGATTAAAAGTGAGATTTTCTAAAGCATTTATCTTTTTTTTTCTAGCGTTTGGTGAGAATTAACGTGGAGGCTTCGTTGGAGCCTCCAATTAGTAATAGTAAGATAAGATAGGCAACTGCTCCAGTAGTCCTTTTGAAAATTTTGGCACCAATCCTAAAGCAGCTAAATAAAGAAATTATTATATTGTTTTGCATCCGGTCCCGTCTGGGCTCAGCCCGTCCAAGCACAGCCCCACAGGTTCAGCCCATCCCTGTCCTTCTGTTAATCCGTCGGAGGAGACGGAGTCGCGACCAGGGACCAGCCATCGCTGGCTTCTTCCCCCAATCCTATATCTTCTCTTGCGGTTACATGTATATTGCATTTCTCAACGACGAAGAAGAAGGCAAGCGTGGCGACGGAGAAGGCCGAGAAGACGCCGAGAAGACGCCGGCGGCGACCTTGACGGAGGCGTGGATGCCGGTGATGCCGGCGAAGTCAAAGGGCGGTGGCAGGGCTTGTCTGGCCGTAGGCCACCATGGTGCCTGCCACATCCGTGGCGTAGGCGCGCAGGTAGTAGGAGCACGAGGGGGGACGGACGTCGCGGGCGACGACGTACCAAATACTGCCGCCTGCTGGCGCGGCGTACACACCTGCTGGGTGACCTTGAATTGGCTTACTGGCATGCCTTGTTCTTGCTGAGGTCGTCGTTGGACTTGCACCATCCGCGGTCCTTCTGGCTCACCTTCACCTTCATGTTCTTGTACGTGGCTTGTGTGTCTCGAACTCACAAAGAACATAAGTTGTGAGTTCGAGACACACACGCTGTTAGTTTTTGCTTTATCTTTTCATTTTCCCACTTTGTTGCAATCTTGTTGGAACATTCTTTATGCTTTCAGTAGTTTGGTTTAGTGGCGTAGAATCACGGATGGATGGTGCTGTGCCTAGTCCATGCCGTGACCGCCAAGTTGGTGTCCTCCCCGTTGGCATCATGCTGCGCATGCCCGTTGTCCGGAAAAGCAGGATCGCAGGGCACGTTCGCGCAACGGGGGGTGGTCAGGCTTCAACCCTATGTATTCCAGTTTGTTTAAGACTTAATGCAGTCAAGGGAAACGCTGCGACATTTGTGCAACACCATTCTCTCTGTGTCCAGCACCTTGCGTTCTTCTTCCTCGCGTGTGTTCTAGAGTTTAGGTCGCCGCGATCACCACCGGTAGGGATCTCGGCGTAGCCGAGCTTGATCATCGGAGCTTGGTTCCAATACGTGGCATCGGAGCCGACGGTTTATGCACTACGGTGGTTCGATCAGTCCACCGTGTGAACCGGCGAAGAAGAAGTTCATCGTTCCTCGTCGTCAGTTGAAGGTCGTGATGGGAGACGGTCCGGGCTCTGTCTCCACTGGTGTCAAGGAGAGCTCTTTGGTTTGGCCAGTGTTGACTCGCGCAAACTATATGGAGTGGGCAATGTTGATGCAGATCAACTATGAAGCACTCGAGATCTGGGAGACCATCGATCCGGCAAGATCGACAGGCAATGGGTGCTTTGGTGAGATCAGTCCCCAGGGAGATGTGGGGGACACTCGCCGCCAAGAAGACAGTGAAGGAGGCTTGGGACACCGTGAAGTCGATGAGGGTTGGTGCGGAACGCGCGTGAAGGAGATCAATGTCCAGAAGCTCCTGAAGGAATTCGAGAACATCGGGTTCAAGGAAGGGGCGGAAGACTTCGGTATGCGCATTACCAACCTCGTTGCAACTCTGAATTCCCTCGGTGAGACCATTGATGACTCTCGTGTAATCAAGAAGTTCCTGCGTGTTTTGCCATCCCTATTCAATCAAGTAGCAATTTCTATTGAGATGTTCTGTGATGCAAAAAAAATTATCAGTAGAAGATCTTGTGGGTCGGTTGCGCACTGCAGAGGACAAATTTGACGAGAGTGTTGATCAAATTACTGACAAGACAGGCCGGAAGCTGTTGTTGACAGAAGCTGAGTGGTTAGAGAGGCACAAGGGACCATCCTAATTATCGGGGTCACCTGCTAAGAAGGAGGGCAGTGGTTCAGCTGGCCATGGAAGGGGCAAATCGCCACATCGATCTGATGGTGGCAGCTCAAGTAAGGGTGGCACAGTGAAGCTGACCTCGGAGGGCACACCTCATCGCAAAGGGAGATGCAGGAACTGCAATATATGTGGGCATTGGGCAGAAGATTGTAAACGCCCAAAGAAGCAGAAGAAACAGGAGAGACAAGAGGAGGCAAATCTTGTCAAGGCTGATGTTGATCAGGCCATGTTGCTTCTGGCTACAGTCCATGATGTTATGCCTAAGCAGTCTCATGTTGTACATCTCCAAGAAACGAAGGTAGTTCCAGTAGAGTGTGAAGATGACCTGTGGCATCTTGATACAGGAGCAAGCAATCACATGACAGGCATGAGTGGTGTGCTGACAGGCCTGGACACTTCAGTCCATGGTTCTGTTCATTTTGGTGACGGCTCTATTGTAAACATTGAAGGTTTGGGGTCCATGATCATGCAAGGCCATGGAGGTGAGCACAAAGTACTGACCAATGTTTATTACATCCCTAAGTTGCATTCAAACATAGTGAGTCTAGGCCAACTGGAAGAGAGGTTGCAAGGTGGTGCTAGAAGATGGTTTTTGTAGATTTTTGATCGAGTGGATCAGGGAGAAAACTGATTGTCAGTACACAAAGAACAAGCAACAGACTTTACAAGTTGCAGATAAAACCAACTGCACCTGTTTGTCTGATGCTTAGTACCACTGACATGGCTTGGTTGTGGCATGCCAGATATGGGCATTTAAATTTTAGGGCTCTCAGGGAGCTTGGCAGGAAGAAGATGATTGAAGGAGCACCAATGGTGGATCACATTGAGCAGGTCTGTGAGGGTTGTACTCTGGGGAAACAACACAGAGCACCTTTTCCCAGGGTATCAGCATTTAGAGCTCAAAAGGGGTTGGAGCTGTTTCACACTGATCTATGTGGACAGATTTCACCACAGACACTTGGTGGCAAGTCTTACTTTTTGCTGGTTGTAGATGACCATAGCAGATATATGTGGATTGAGCTCCTAAGATCAAAATATGAAGCTTTGTCTCACTTGAAGAAAATGAAAGCAAGAGCTGAAACTGACAAGGAAGGCAAGCTGAAAGCAATCAGAACTGATCGATGAGGGGAATTCAATTCTAGTCAATTCACAGTTTTCTGTACTGGAATCAAGCACTTCACTACTACACCCTATACACCTCAGTAGAGAGAAGGAACCAAACTGTTGTAGAGATGGCCAGATGCATGATGAAAAGTAAATCAGTGTCAGCTCAGTTCTGGGATGAAGCTGTCACTACAACAGTTTATGTCTTAAATAGAGCTCCAACAAAAGCTTTGGATGGTGTTACTCCTTATGAAGCTTGGCATGGTAGGAAGCCAAATGTGGGACATTTCAGAGTGTTTGGATCAGTTGGACATGTGAAAATAATGGTCCAGGGGTGAAGAAACTGAGTGACAGATCAACCAAAATGGTATTTTTGGGATATGCAGAGGGAACCAAAGGTTATAGGATGTATGATCCTGTGTCCAAGAGTATGCACATCAGCAGAGATGTTGTATTTGAAGAGAATAAAGTCTGGGACTGGAGCAGTGGCAATGACAGTCAAGACAAGGCTGAATTTTATATCTCAGAATTTCAGTATACTGTAGATCAACCGACAACAGGAGAAATACAAGAAAATCAACAGCCAGAGGTCCATCAACCTGCATCACCACCACCAGAACAGGTATTCCCTGTGTTTGGTGATCCTCAAGAATTACCAGGAGGCTCAAATCCAAGTGGAGTGCAGCAGTTAACACCACATGGGAGTCAGAGTGATGACTCAGAGGAAATGACCCCCAGATTCAGAACACTATCAAATATATATGACACAACTGAGGAAGTACAGGACTTTGAATATAGTGGGTTCTGTCTATTGGCTGCAGATGAACCTACTAATGTCAATGAGGCTCTTGAGGAGGAATGTTGGAAGAAAGCAATGGAGGCTGAACTAAAATCAATTGAAGAAAATGATACCTGGGTGCTCAGTGACCTACCAAAGAACAACAAGGCAATTGGCCTAAAATGGGTGTTCAAGGTAAAAAAGAGACCCAGCTGGGAACATTGTCAAATAGAAGGCTAGACTTGTAGCTAAGGGCTATGCACAAAAGGAAGGGGTATGAAGAAGTGTTTGCACCAGTTGCTAGAATGGAGACAGTGAAAGTTTTATTGGCTTTAGCTGCACATGGCAATTGGGAAATACATCATATGGATGTCAAGTCTGCATTTTTAAATGGTGTGCTACTTGAAGAAGTCTATGTTAAACAACCCCCTTTTTTTGTTAACAGTGAGTGTGCAGGCAAAGTACTTAAGCTAAACAAGGCCGGCCTTGTATGGTTTGAAACAGGCTCCTAGAGCCTGGAATGCCAAATTAAATCATGAGCTGATCAGTTTGGGTTTTGTGAGGATCAAGGTGGAGCATGCTATTTACAAGAGGGGTGAAGGTGATTCACTTTTGCTTGTTGGGGTATATGTTGATGGCCTAATCATTTGTGGTCCTAGCAGTGACAAGATAACTGAATTGAAGGAGCAAATGAAGAAACTTTTCAGTATGAGTGATCTTGGATTGCTGAGCTATTATCTGGGCCTGGAAGTTGAACAGCGAAACTCTGAAATCACAATCAATCAGAGTGCCTATGCTAAGAAGATAGTTGAGCAATGTTAGATGAAGAGTTGCAACACTGTAGATACCCCAATGGAGCAGCGTGTCAGACCTATATAGCAGCAAAACCTGAACTGAAATGGATGTCACAAGGTACAGAAGCATTATAAGCAGCTTGAGATACCTTGTGAACACTAGACCTGACATAGCATACGCTGTAGGAGTTGCTAGTAGGTTCATGGAGAAACCAGACAAAGAACATTGGGGCATTGTGAAGAGGATTGTCAGGTATATTGCTGGTACAATCAATCTTGGTCTCAAATACAAGAAAGGAGAACATTCAGAGCTGTCATTACTAGTCTACACTGACAGTTATCATTTAGGTGACCTGGTAAATCGCAAGAGCACCTCTGGAGTGGTGTTCTACTTGGGTTCTAATCTGGTGACTTGGTCCTCACAGAAGCAGAAAGTGGTGACACTATCATCTTGTGAGGCGGAATACGTGGCAGCAGCAGGCTGTGCTTGTCAGGGGGTGTGGCTCAGTATGTTGTTGTCAGACCTGGTTGGCAATGAACTGAAGAAAAGGTTCAGGCTTCGCATTGACAATATGTCAGCCATAGAACTGGCAAAGAATCCAGTGCACCATGACCGTAGCAAGCATAGAGATACACGTTATCACTATATCAGAGAATGCACTGAGAATGGCGTGGTCGAGCTGGAGCACGTAAGGACCGAAGATCAGTTAGTAGATATTCTGACAAAGCCATTGGGCAGGCTCAAGTTTGTTGAACTGAGATCAAGACTGGGCGTCGTTGAGTCCACCAAGATTAAGGGGGTGAATTGTTAGTTTTTGCTTTATCTTTTCATTTTCCCACTTTGATGTAATCTTGTTGGAACATTCTTTATGCTTTCAGTAGTTTGGTTTAGTGGCGTAGAATCGCGGATGGCTGGTGCTGTGCCTAGTCCATGCTGTGACCGCCAAGTTGGTGTCCTCCCGTTGGCATCGTGCTGCGCATGCCCGTTGTCCGGAAAAGCAGGATCGCGGGGCACGTTCGCGCAACGAGGGTGGTCAGGCTTCAAGCCTATGTATTCCACTTTTTGTTTAAGACTTAATGCAGTCAAGGGAAACGCTGCGACATTTGTGCAGCACCATTCTCTCTATGTCCAGCACCTTGCGTTCTTCTTCCTCGCGTGTGTTCTAGAGTTTAGGTCGCCGCGATCACCACCGGCAGGGATCGCGACGTAGCCGAGCTCGATCATCAGAGCTTGGTTCCAATACACGCTGCGTACAAGAACATGAAGGTGAAGGTGTGCTACGCGCCGGCGAGCCAGAAGGACTGCGGATGGCGCAAGTCCAACGACGACCTCAGCAAGAACAAGGCATGCCAGTAAGCCAGTTCAAGGTCACCCATCAGGTGTGTACGTCGCATCAGCATTTGGTACGTCGTCGCCCGCGATGTCCGTCCCCTTATGCTCCTACTACCTGCGTGCCTACGCCACGGATGTGTCGGGCACCATGGTGGCCTACAGCCAGACAAGCCCTGCCACCGCCCTTCGACTTTGCCGGCATCACCGGCATCCACGCCTCCGTCAAGGTCGCCGCCGGCGTATTCTCGGCCTTCTCCGTCGCCGCGCTTGCCTTCTTCTTCGTCGTTGAGAACCGCAATATATACATGTAACTGCAAGAGAAGATATAGGATTGGGGGAGAAGTAGCCAGCGATGGCTGGTCCCTGGTCGCGACACCGTCTCCTCCGACGGATTAACAGAAGGACACGGATGGGCTGAAGCTGAACCTGTGGGGCTGTGCTTGGAGGACCGTATGCAAAACAATATAATAATTTCTTTATTTAGCTGCTTTAGGATTGGTGCCAAAATTTTAAAAAGGACTACCGGAGCAGTTGCCAAATAGGCAACAAGCATGTGTGCATATATAAACCCAACAGTATAACATATAAAAATATATTTGGCACGACACACTGTATCTCTTCCAAATTGTTTTTCTTTTTCTTAAAAAAATATAAGCAGCCAAGATATGCTGCGTTTGATAGTATTCGTTTACCGTAAGGTGGAGATCGATCTTGATGACTGACGGCTGTGCAATCCAGCTGCCTGAAGCCTTCCCGCTCGCACTGCAAAATAATGGAACTGGATGGTCAGATATTGCTCTCAATCACGCAGTGCCTTCCTTATTCTTTTTCATCCAGTACGTACGCTGGCTCTTTGCTTTATCTGTTCCTCAGCATGCTTTTATCCTATACTATATTGTTGTAAAATACATCTTAATCCTAGTCCGTTTGCACGTGGGCTCTTAACTAAACTCTTATGCCTTAGCTGGACTATATATATGTGGAAGCTCTATGATGTAATCACCAATATTCAGAGAAATAAAGAATAGTCTCCCTACATCTTGTGTCTATGTGTTCTATTTTCATCTAGAGTGAAATCCACCAGAGGTCCCCTGAACTTGTCCGGAGGAGGTCCTGAACTTGTCTAGTTGTGTCATCTAGGTCCAAAACCGGGTTTGACCGGCGGTTTTTATACAGTGACCATGGGTTTGCTACAGTCAAGTAGCTTTGTCTTTTCTCTTTTTCTATTTCGGTTAAATCTTTGAAAAATCATAGTAAATTATAGAAAAATAATAAAATGAAAAATCTAACTTTTTTGGACTCCACATGAGTAGATCTATAAGTGAACATATATAATCTGGCATGTTTTAGTCTAATAAAATAAGATTATATGTGCTTTTCTATAATTAACATATAATATGATTTTATTAGTCTAAAGCATGCCAGATTATATGTGCACTGTGTAAATCTACTCATGTAGAGTCTAACAAAATTAGATTTTCTATTTTATAATTTTTTCTGTGATTTACTATGATTTTTCAAAGATTCAGACAAATAAATAAAAAAAGAAAAGATAAAAACTTCGTAGCAAAAACTTTGTACTAAAACATATCATATTATATGTTCACTTGTAGATCTACTCATATGGAGTTCAAAAAGTTAGATTTTTATTTTATTATTTTTCTATAATTTACTATGATTTTTCAAAGATTCATCCGAAATAGAAAAAAATGTGAAAAGACAAAGCGACTGTTATTGTAGCAAACCCGTGGTCACTGTAGCAAAACCACCGGTCAAACCCGTTTTTGGACCTAGATGACACAACTAGACAAGTTCAAGGACTCGTTTACCTAGTTTCCTAAGTACATGGACTGGATGACCCCTGGGACAAGTTCGGGGACCTCTAGTGAATTTCACTCTTTCATCTACTATATGTTGATCATGAGAGACGGAGAGGGGAATGTCCTAACTGGCCGGCAACACTACTACCTAAACGATTTTCCGTGGCGGTCAAAAACATTTTCCGTAGCGGTTTTATAACCGCCACAGACGAAGGGTCACGCAAAAATGCCCGATTTTCCGTGGCGGTCAAAATGCCCGCCATGGTTAATAATAATAAAAAATAAAAAAAATAAAAACAAAAGACGTGATCCAGGCCCAAATGGGCCCTTTATCGGCTTCAGCCTAGGGGTTCCCGGCCGCCCGCGGCCGCGGCCCGCCGCGGATCCTCGCCCGCCGAGGCGCCGAATCCGGATCCCCCGCCGCCCTTGACGCTGGATCCCGACCCGCGGAGCCATCGACGCCGAATCCCGCCGCCGGAGTAGCCCGGCGCGGATCCCGCTGCCGGAGCAGCGACGGCCGGATCCCGCACTCCCGCCCTTGACGCCGGATCCGACCGCCGGAGCCACGGACGTCGAATCCGGCTTGCGAGTATCCCGCCGCCGGATCCGCCGGCGAGCGCGCCGACGGGCCGATCCCGCGCTCCCGCCCTTGGACGCGGATCCCGACCGCGGAGCCACGGGACGGCCGGATCCCGCCCGGGGAGGGCGCATGGCCGGCGGGAGTGAGGGAGGGAGTGGGCCGCCGACTTGGGAGTGGAAGAGGGAGAGAGGAAGACGGAGGGGGCATGGCCGGCTCAGAGAGGGAGAGAGGGAGTCGGCGCCGCCAGCGCTGGCTTCGAGTTGGTGGAGTGAGAAACCCTAGTCCAACTTTATATATGACAAAGATCGTTATCGGGCCAAAGTGGGCTTTTCTTTGCCAGGGTTTTCTGGTTGTATGGGCCTTATTTACGATGCGGTTTTTTTATAAAAACCGCCACGGTTAATTGATTTACCATGGCGGTCAAAATGTCCGCCACGGTTAATAAAAAATAAGCGCCACGGTTAATCATATATTAACCGCGGGCGGTTTTCTAAAAGCCCGCCACGGAAAATGATTACGGGTGTCATGTAAAATCAATTTTGTAGTAGTGCAACATGTTTTTATAACATGTTCTCAAAGACGACAAGTTTTTCGTCGACATCGCCGTTGAAGCCGTTGCCGATCTTTGGCACCGACGCCGTGCCGACGCCCGCCCGCCGCAACCACTTCGACGACGCCGACATCCCCCGACGTTGTTAGCGGAACGGATTCCGCTACCTCTACCAGCCTACTACCGACCGCATCGACTCATCGCCACGCCGGCAGGTCCCCACGGCCTAGCCGAACCGCCCCACGCGACAGCCTTTGCTTCTTTCTCAATTCAAGAACCAAAGGTACGAAAGAATCGCATCTCGCAGACGCTTGTGTTCCCCTTTGTGTTCCCCGCCATCGAAGTTGGGGTATTAATTTCACCGTCCGTACTGCCAAGACGTATTTAGGTTTGTACATGAAGTACATATGTACATGAACCGTACACGTTTGATTCAATTGCATCTCGGATTGAAAAAATAAATGGAAATAGGCTCTTTATCTTGCACATATGCGAGTACTCCGCTGCATTGAGTTGTGTCACTGCTGCCGCTGCATGGCCTCCAGGCTCCACCATCTCAATGCCGGTCCGTACGCATCTATCTGATCACGCACAGGTCTCGAACTCGAAGCCATGTTGATTATTGAAGTTATAGCAAAACTATAGTGTCTCGTCATCGGCAGGCAGCCGCATGATCCTGCATCAAACTGTTTGTGGCCTCACGGCGTCAAGGCAACTACGATGGATATACTTCGTTTGACATGCAAATCCACACCTGCAGTAGTGGAACCGTGGTGGCATCAGCATGTAGCTAATAAACCACATGCTTGGTTTCCCTGTCAGACCAGAAGTACGGTGGCAAATCAGCCCATGAGCCCGTCACGAACTTGATTGTATTGTATATGCAACCCACCGCAGGTGCTATCCAGACACGTCAGGTGCCCTGCACTGTACAGTCGTACACTATCACGAGCGCGTGGCTTCGGCCTGCAAACCGTCCCTCGTGTGTCTATACAAGAAACCGGAACATTTACGATCGCTATTGGTTGAGCCAATACATGGAAGGAGTCCGGAAAGCACATGATAGGTAGGCCTAGTAGGCTCGTAGAAAAGTAGCAAAAGTCTTTCGACCTTAGTTGACACAACCTATAAATAAATAAAGAAAAGAAGAAGAAAAGACTCTATTAATCTGAAATTTTACGGTTGACCTCGTAATCCTGCAGATTTATGTATAGGTCTCCCATTCACGAAGAATAGGTCCTGTAATTTTTGGGAGTTACAGATTTGTAGTATTCGTTTATATTCATATTTCTATATCATGTGCTGATATTTTTATGCTATTTTGAATGCATTTACTCTTATTAATATATCACACACGTCATGAATCATATACCATGTACTTGCAAAAAAACAAAAATCTTGTATGATTATACTAGAAACATGGTAAAGGTTTATGAACTCTCTAAATCCTCGCAGACCTTAGACTTGTCACTCTTGAGAGACTCATATTTATTTTTCCTAGCATAGAAATTTTTGGGATTAATGAATGCTTGGTATAAATTCTGAAAATTTGCATATACCATAATCCTGAAAAATGCTAGGATGCTTCTAAGAATATTTTGAGTAACCATCCACTATCTTTTTGCACCTTGCTACTCGTTTTATATGTTGTAAACTTATATGCACATGATCAAAGTTATGTTAATATGCATGCCTTAAAAGAAGAAGAAGTATCTTGGAATTACTCTGAATAGTAGATTATTTGTTATAGTGATTATAAGATCCATATAGGATATTTTGCTACCATTGAAGTGTAGTAATAAATTCGAACATATATATATATCCCGATTACTCTCTAGAATGAGTACATGGTCGATGTAGTAACAAATGCATTGTGGGACTCAATCGTATGAGTAAAACCCCATATTATATTGAAAATTGAATTTTCAAGCTTATATGCTTATAATGCTTCATATTAAATGTCTAGAAGACAAGATGGTAAATAAGATTTTATCAAACTATATTCTCGAAGAAGTGTCTCTTGTGTATAGAATATCAAAGAGCAATGTAATACTTGAAGTATTTGAATTTATCATCGAAATTACTCATAGAAATTGAGTTGCATTTTTTAGACAGCTTTTATAAACTAGGATATTATCTCCGGCAATAAATTTAAATATGTGGCTTACATATGTTACATTGCTTGAAGGCTTGTGGCTACATATCATAACTCTTGAATATAAAGCATGAAGCTACCACTTGTCAAGTATAGAAGTTTGACATGCAAGAATGCATATTATTTATATTATATAAAGTTTTTCTTGAAGAAGAACTTAAATCATGTTCTTATATGTCTATTATATTTGAAATTCATATCCCGAAGTATTGATAGTAGTGGTGGTGGTGCATCAAGTTTTAATTCCCGTTGAATTAAGTGGTTAATGGTTAATTTGTTAGCTTGAAGACTAATATTAAACATTTAATATTCTTAGTTGCAATTATTACTTGAAGTAATATGTGTGAATTTCTCATGGAATAAATTAGATTTATATGTTTCACATATAAACAATTGCCTATTGCCTATCAAATAAATTTAACATTAATTTTATCCACAAAGAAGCCTCAATTAACCATGAAGGTTATAGTTCTTTGTGCACTACTATCATGTAGGTAGAAGAGAAACTGGATTTTCTAAAACCACATGAACAATTAGACGATACGAGCATATTAATTGATCTTGAAGGATCATTTTAGCCATAAAATTGTTTAATCCTAGGTATTTAATATTTTAGCCCATGAACTAGAATTTATATCCTACCCCGGAATCTATTATTGTACACTAAATAGTACTTAGATATATGAATTTAATGCCATAATCAATGAGTACTAGAAATATCATTGTATTCTATGGAGCATTAGAAGTGATTATTCATAGATGATGCATGAAGTAAATTGCTACTTGAAGTAATTATGGCATGAAAAGGGGGATGAATTTTGAGTAAAGGCATAAGGAAATGTGGATAATATATATTTAATAAGCATAGTCGTCCTAAATCAATCTTTAATCGCATGTATCAGGGACTTGAAGTTCTCGCCTCGTCCCTTTCGCCGAAAAGTTAACTTTCTCTACTGCACTAATTGCATGTAAGTTTGTAGTTTTTGCGTTTTGTTGTTATCTATTATGTTAGACTGAATACTAACATTCCCATTACACTGCATGTATATCTCATTGAGTCAGAACTATCTCCACTCTTGCATGAATATTAGTATAATGTAGTTTTGTAGTTGTAGCTAGTAGCTACTTGTGCGCTTCCCTCATAATCAAATTGGTTAGCTAGCATGCTATGTCTATATGGTTCTTCTTGAACTAAGAAATGATTTGCTTTTGATGCATCATATGCATAAGCAATAGATTAGTCTAGGACCCGAACAACCTAAGATTAGGAGGAGTGAATTAATATGAAATTTGCTCAATGGAGACTAATTCATATGATGGGACGAATAATTATGGAACTAAGATGGTGGGTAACACAATTATGATGATTTGGGATTTATAAAAAAAGGCATCAAGGGATTTTTTTGCATTAATGGCAATTAGAAAATTCTAGAAGAAAATTCCATGTGAATTTGAATGTTGCGTATTTTTATATATTTGAAGTATATGATACATTTTTTGTATGAGTATACTTGGGTCAACTTTTTAGGCTAAAAAAATAAGCTAAACAACTTTTTTTTTTTTTACATATTAGGGGAGAACATCCCCTGAGTTTATAGGAATTTGAACATTCTTAAGTGCACTTTAAATAGTCTAGCTCGCTACGTAATGAATAATAACCCCCATGTTCAAATATATGCGTGAATATTTCCCATAAATTTAATCATAGCATACATAAATGGGCCTCCACTTGTAGTTGGAGATATATGAATTTGAATTATTTTAAGCCCATGATAGGGGATATCTTTTGAAGTATGCTATTAATGTGATCTAATATTGGCATTAGGGGAGAGAAAGCCTTTATTTTGAATGCCAAATATTATTTCCATAGAAGGAAAATGGTCTTAAGATAAAATATATCTTAAACTTGAAGCAGGAATAGTATCATGCACTAAGTCATACAATAGTTTGACTAATGCTCTTGTGAAGCCTGAAGCAGAGCGTATGCCGATATTTTTGAAATGAGAGGAGTAACTTGAAGTTATATAAACTAGAAGTTGTGTTTACTAGTAGTAAACTAAGTCTTGTATACAATCAAGCTAAATCTACGTGGACGCTTTGTGGGTTCTAGTTTAGTGTATACTTGTTAAATAGAACTAAAATAAAACTCCTCCATTCTCATGAAAGAACGCCTCACGGAGAAGGTAAAGCATCTCATGAAGAGGATCATCATGAAGATGAAATCTAACACAATAAGCGTGCACCTCATTAGTGTTGGGTACGTTAGAACAATACACAATCTCTTGTTTGAGAAATGACAGAGATATAATATTCTCACATTGTGAGAGTATTGGGAGAAAGAAAATAATTATTAACAAACTACCTCTTTAGTTACAAATGTTTCTCTTATGAGAACCCAGATGATTCGAAAACAAAGTCCATGGCAAAATCGCTTATAGCAATTATATCGGTCAATGAAGAAAGCAATTGAGGTTGAATCTCCTATTAAGAAGTGAATGTTCTGCTTTATCTCCGGCAAATGAAACAAATGAATATTGAATATGCAAAGGAATAAGTGGATTATGAAAATCCATGTAATTCCTGAAGAATATAAATCACAACTTGTAGAAATCTCATACTAAGTATTAAAGTCTAAGGTATATATTCCCTAATGAATATTCAAGTCTCTAGAAGAGCATGTCCTAGAAGGATTACAATCATTGAATGATTTTATAGTGAATAACGCTATGTCATTGTGTATATCCTCATCTCTCATGCAAGTAGAGAATGCATCTTATAAAAGAGAATTATTAATTCACTAAGAATGAAAGTATATCCTTGAAGGAATTAATCCATGAAGGATTTACAGTCAATTCTTGAATAAACATCATTCATCCTCAAGTGAATATAGACCCAAGAGAAAAAAAATGAGGAATCTTAAACAAGCATGAAGGTGTCATTGAAACACTTAGAAAGTGTATGAAAAGCTAGCAATGTAGTGATGATTTCCACTCAATGCACCACGTAAGGTATAAGGATAATGGTGGTTTTGGCAATTGAATTATCCCCTAAATGCCAAATATAGGGTTGGATTTAGTACAATCAAAATCTCAAAGATTTGTAGACATACAATTTGAAAATCCACTAAGGATTAATATGAGTATCCAAACCCTAGTATAAGTTTTGATACACTATCTAGAAGATATTGAATATTAATTTATTTACCCCATAATCCTTTGAAAGGATTTATTATTGCTCAAGGATAATATTTATTTGTTTTGCACAACTAATAGGTGGTCATTATGCATGAAGCACATTGCTCCCATATAATTCATAGAAGAATTATGAGCCAACTTTTGTTTGCACACATTTATGAAAACAATATAGTTTGAACAATGAAGTTCAAATTTTGGCTTTATGAGGGGGAGCATATTTTTTGAATTTGCCTTTAAGGTAAAACCACTAGAATTATAAAGATCAAGTAGATCATATTGCTAAACACTAAAGTTTATGCATAAATTATGAAGATCAATATCTATTCATGAAGAATAGAAATATCCGAAGAATATATGACCAGTGAAGGTAAAATGTTGTACTCTTTTTTCCTATGTGAGTTTTTACTCGAAGGTTTCTAACACAAGTTTTTTATGAGACAACATGTGCAATGCAATTAATGAATGCGATGTACTCTTTTCTCCAAGAACCGTTTTTTTTCCCATTGGGTTTTCGGATGGAGTTTTGATGAGGCATGTTCATATCATGATAATCGCCCAAGGAGGAGTGTTGTAAAACACACAGTGCTCGGTCTTAGAAGGAAAGGAGAAGGATGAATCCTAATCCTAGTCCGCTTTTGTATGTGGCCTCTACCAAAACTCTTAGGCCTTAGTAGGACTATATATATGTGGGAGCTCTATGTTGTAATCACAATATTCATAGAAATAAAGAATAGTCTCCCTACATCTTATGTCTATGTGTTCTACTTTCATCTACTATGTTGATCATGAGAGATGGAGAGGGGAAGGTCCTAACCGCTGGCAACATGTTTTATAACATATACTACTAAAAAGAGCCAAATGATATCATCATTGGGACCTTTTCCTCCACATCGTGCCGATCACTCCGTCCCACTTGTTTCCCCGCCCAGCTCTCTTGTATCCCGTGACCGCACGCGTCCCCACAACCGCCGCCCCAGGCACCACTCACGCCTCCCCCCCACGCGCTTCACGACTTCACAGCAACCGCCGGTCCATGCACGACTCCAGCCGTTTGGTGAGCCCTAAACCTCGAGTTCCCTTAGAACCCTAGTCACCATCGAACGGAGAGGTGAGATCCACCGCCGCCGCCGTCCTCACCCGATCTCTTCAGCTCCTACACGTGGACCAGCATTGTGTTACCAATCTACGATGAATCTCTATTATAAATTAACGAGTATGTGGATACAAGGACTCAAGACGCCGGCAACCGCACAAGGCCGCCACGCGCCACCAATCGGCCAAAAGCGGGATTAGAAAATGTTCAAGTTCAAGAAGCAACCGTCTCACGCAGAACCGATACAAAGGAGAAGTTGTAGCCGCGCTGTCCTATTGGGCCACGCAGGCCATTAGCTTATCGGGTCCAATCCACTCCAGTACTTGTAGTTCCTCTTGATGGGCCTCATTGTTCGCTTTGGGCCGGTGTCAAAGATTCATTTTTAATCATCTTCTCCTTCAATGTTGTTGGCATCGACAAGATCACCGGTTCCTATGTCATCATCGATGTGAGTGATTGGTGACATACCTCCCCTTTGAGAGCCATCTTGCCCCCAAGCTGGCACAAGTGGAAACTCTTGACGAACAAATGACTCGGGCATTTGAGACCCATGAATGAGGACTTGAGATATGGCCTTGTCATGATCACAGCCAATTCTTTTAGAGGGACCCGTGATAGCATGATATGGATCAGGTAACTCATGTACCATATATCCGGGGGTATTGCCTTCTTCAGCTGTGAGACATAAAATACAGGGTGTATGTAATAGTAGCTTGTAAGCAGCAGTGCCAATGCAGTCAATAATCTTGTATGGCCCAAAGAAGCCAAAGGCAAGCTTGTTAGATGAGTGAGGTGCTAAAGAGGTCTGCACATAATGTTGAGCCTTCAAATAAACACTTTCTCCAACATGAAACACCCTAGGAGTTCTATGCTTGTCTCCTTGGGACTTCATCTTAGCTTGAGCTCTGGAGAGATTGGGTTCTGATAAGTTGTTGAATAAGCTCCCTGTTTCTCAACCAGCCCTCAAGATCAGCAGAGTGACAAGCTTGAGATATGACACATCCAAAATGTCCGGGTTCATGGCCATAAATAACCATAAATGGTGACTGGCCAAGTGATGAGTGATAAGAAGTATTGTACCAAAATTTAGCAATAGACAACCATTTAGACCATTTAAAAAGGACAAGCATTGACAAAGCATCTTAGGTAAGTGTCAAGACACTAGTTTACCCTTTCAGTCCTACCATCTGTTTGTGGATGGTATGCACTACTCATCCTGAGCTCAATTTTCAGTAACTTGAACAGCTCTTTCCAGACTTGACTTGTGAAAACCTTGTCTTTGTTTGAAACCATGACAGTAGGTAGTGCATGCAATTTGAATATATTACCCAGAAATACTGTGGCAACTTGCATTGTTGTAAAAGGGTGTGAAAGTGGTAAGAAGCTTAGCATATTTGGAGTACTTATCTACCATCACTAAGATGTTGTTGTAATCGTTTGATCTTGGTAGTCCTTCAATAAAGTCCATTGTTACCATCTCGCCATGCACTCTCAAGAATTGGAAAAGGAGCCGTAAGATCCGGATAAGCCACTTTTTAGATTTTGCCTGTTGACATACAAGTGCATTGTTCCACAAATTTGTGCACAATACTATGGAGTTTAGGCCGGGCAAATAATTGTTTAACCCTTTTGAAGGTAACTTCAATGCCGAATGCCCTCCAAAGAGCACTAGAGTGCAAAGGTGTAAGAATTTTTTTACTACAAAGTGGTGTTAGCACCAATCCAAACTATGTTTTTATATTTGATCAATCCATCTTGTAGAGTACAATGACCGGATGGTGAAGAAATAGCTAGTTCGCACAGTAATTTGGAACTTGTGGTGTCCCCGAGCATAAGCTAGTTGGATATCTTCTAACCGAAGAGGCTTAATGACCGATAGTGCAAGCAATATCAAATGTAGCTACTCTATTTTCAACACCTTTCTTATAAACTATTTTGTAAGTCATGCCCATTAATTTAGTAAGTGCCTTGTGTTGCTAGGGGTGGAGAGTCTTTGATCATCCAAGTGTATCAAACTCTTCCGATTAGTTAAGATAACAAAAGGTGAGGTTTGGAGGTAATGTCTCCCGTGATCAACCGCCATGAGTATAACCAGGGCACTCTTGTAGGGTCGAGATGGAGACTAGAGGGGGGGGTGAATAGTCCTTTCTAAAACTAAATTGCGCCTGGCTAAACAAATATAATGCGGAATTGAAACTATTCGCTTAGCCAAGACTTCACCCCTCTAGCTATGACTCTAAATCACCTCACAAAAGATCCTACACAAAGCAAATGAGGTGATAAGCCTAGCTTGAGCTCCTAGTTTTTTCTATTGCAAGGTCACACAAACCTATGCACTAGTACTTCAACCAAGGGTGAGCTCCTACACAATTCTAATGAGCAAAAGCACAAAGTCAATCCTAAGCTCACTAGATGCACTAAGGACAAGGCGACACACGCCTAACCCAAAGGCTCAAATTACTTAGCTACACAAACTAAGCAAAGCAACTAACAAGCTACACAAGCTAGAAATTGCAAGAGCTACTCCACAAGCACAAGCACAAGGTATATATGAATGTAAATACAAAGCTTGTGATTTGGAGAATGCAAACCACCGAGAAGATTAGACAAGTTGACACCGGTGATTTTTTACCGAGGTATCGGGAAGCTTGCCAACTTCCCCCTACTCCTCGTTGTGTCGACCAACACCTTGGGTGGTTCCTTTGGTGTTTCACCTAGATGGTTCTTCGATTGTGATTCTCCGATCACTTGCCACTCAAGGCACGCCCCGCAAAGGCACCGCAAGACACCACTCAAGTGAGCCTCTCAAGGCACCGCAAGACACCACACGCACAAGGGAGGTACTCACCGACACGCTCTAGTAGTGTCGCTCTTCACGATCCCCCGTGAGGTGAGCATGAACCTCTCACAAATCCTCCTTCGAGCACCGCACAAGCTTCCTTGCGTGCTTCACGAAGTCTCTTGCCACCAAGCCATCTAGGAGGTGGCAACCTCCAAGAGCAACAAGCACACCGCTTGCAACACGATCACCTAGTGCCACGAATGCGATCTCTCAACGCGAATGCACTAGAATCACTCCTCACTTTGATTTGGATGAACTCTATCAATCACAAGTGAGTGGGAGGGCTCTCAAGCACTCTCAAGCATGGACACAAAGTCCCCAAGGTGCTAAGCACCAGCCATGGCCGGCCACCCCATCTATTTATAGCCACAAGCCAAAATAGAGCCGTTAGGGAGGAACATGCAATTCTGGCGGGTCGATCGACCGCCGACCGGACTCATGCATGAGTCCGGTCGATGAGTCCGGTCGAACCGACAAACCCAACTCCGCCAAATTTAGAATCCTGCGCATGCGTCCGGTCAGGCAAACATGCGTCCGTCACGTCCGGTGCATGCGTCCGTCACTCCCCCGAACGACCACGAAAAACATGCTCTCGTTTCTTTTGACCGAACCACACCCGGTGCGTCCGGCCGATCCCGCATGCTTTCCGGTCGCGGGTCCGCCACCGCGTCGGTCAGACCACTACTACGTAAAACGGCGATATCTCCTTCATCCGAACTCCGTTTTTCGATGATCTTGACTCTATGGAAAGCTTACTCAGAGGGCTACACAACCCACATGGTTACTTGATCCAACTCACAATGGATCAAAGCAGTATTCCACTCTAAGAGCAGTCCAAGTGTCCGAGAAACACCGAAACAACTTCTCCTTTACAAATGTGCCAACACCACCAAGTGTACATCACCATGTGCATGTGTGTTAGCATTTTACAATCATTTTCAAAGGATTTTCTCTTGCTCTTACCACGCCACTCGATCCTAACACATCGCAGTTAGATCGCTCAAGTGGCACTAGATGACCGATATGCAAACAAGTTTGCCCCTCTTGATAGTACGGTCATCTATCCTAAATCCGGTCATAAACTTTCTAAGCACCAATGACCGCGAAATGAAATGCCCTATAGGTTATACCTTTGCCTTGCGCATTTCCATTCCGCTCCATCTCCAAGTGCCAATGCAACACATGCACCAACACGATCACCGAATGATATGATCCACTTCATATCATCACGTGACACTATTGGTCCATTGATCTTGACCTCACTTGCTCTTCACCGTTGCGTCATCCGTCGGCGCCAAGTCTTGTCCAAGCTTCACCGCCTCGCGGTCCATCGCTTCACCGCCTCGACTTGCCCTTCACACTTGCAACCCATCGTCCATCAAGCCAAGCCTTGTCTTGATCTTCACCACCATGGTCACATGACTCCATGTCATGTCTCATATGCAATAAAGCTCCTTCATTGCACCAACACGTGTGAACTAATCTCCCCGTGTATTATCTCAATCACACATATTAGTTCACCTAATGTTGACACTCAATTACCAAAACCACAAGGGACCTTTCAATCTTCCCTTTTTGGTAATTGATGGCAACACTACAAAGATATGGAATTAAAGATTAAATTCCAAGCTAGCATTTTATACAAGTATAAATTGCTAACTTGGTTTGGATTTTATGTCACTTATCCAATATTTAAGCACTATGTCAAGATTTGGATAAGCACCATAAAACCCCGACTTGGTAGTGATAACTCCCCTATATGTGTGCCCAATTGATTTGAATTCAAGGTTTGCACACATACATAAATATAAAATTTTTGGGAGGGTTATTATCACTACAAAGTGATGCTAAGGTATATAGGATAAACCTTTGAAGCGTGATACCAATCGGAGTTGCACATTTGAAGTTCATCCTTAGCATCATCCATGTAACTAGACATACATCAAAACTCAAGATACCATGTGAGATCAACATTATATGTAATGGCACTTGATTCATGTGAAACATATATATGTCTAGCTACAACCTATGCATGCTAGTTACCATATCATCAAGCAAGTTCTATAACTAGCATACACCACACAAGCATTGCATATAAAATTTTAAAAACTTATGCAAATGCAAGCAAGCACATGAATATGCACATATCAAATGCAATCAATCAAGTTCATGAGCTTGCTCCCCAACTTGTGTGCTTCTCTTTTGCCCAAGAATTTTGATCCTCCTCTAATCTTCAATGTTACTCCCTCTCGGTCCATGTCCTCAATTCATATTCCAATCTCTCCCTATATTTATTCCAATCTCTCCCTATATTCATATCTTTGTTCCAATCTCTCCCCCTTTGTCATCAATTTCCATAAAGGGTATGCCTCTTTTTGATACAAAGGGTGTGACTAGGATAGATGATTGATTCTTCACTTTTTGATGGACACCACCATATGTTGGAATGACACCACTTGTAACTCTCACATGTGGAAGCATGAAAACCACCTTGAATTGCCACATGTAGGTCACTTGTAGGATCTTTGACCTTGATAACTCGAGGTGGGGCACCTCCCCTATGTCAAAGCATATGTCAATCCACTTGAATTTTATTTTTGAGGGTAGCTTCCTTGAGTTGAATTGATCACTTAAAGTTGAGGATCACTTGTGGAACCACCAATGATACACTAAGTACCACTTGAGTGTGAGCAAGAATACCACGTGAATGAATATGATATATCTTGCAATGTGGTAGCCACTTGAAAAGATTTGTCAATTGTATCCAATTCTTGAACTAGATTGTTTCCATGAGCTTCTTTCTTGTTGACTTGAACTAAAATGAATTGCCTTAGCTTCCAAGTCGGTTTGGTCCAATGACAAGCTTCTTCACACCTCATGAAGGGTTATCTTGCCAATGTTGTACTTGTTACTTGATAGCATTCCAAAATAGATCAAGTACTTGGCATCACTAGCTCATGAACAAATTCATATACAAACCACTAGATCATATAATCATTCAAGCAATAGTGGTAGCAAATGAATTTAAACTTTCATTTATCATGCATGATCCTAATAAGAAGGTACTATATGCACTAACCACATACTAGTAAGGGATGAAATGATCATGCACAATACAATGATACCTTTGCTATCATGGAGTAGAGGATAGTCAATATGATTCCAATTTCGCTCCGCAATAGCAATGTGAAGTCCATTTGTATAACTTTGTGAAGTCAAAATGTACCAATTTGAATTCCATGCTTCACCCATATGAATTGAGAACCACTAATGATCAAGTGCACTATCTTCATATTGTGGTTGACTTTCTTTCTTTTGATCTTTGCTTGCATGAGAGAATACCATTTGAATTTGCATGATCAACGGCTTTTGTACTCATTGCTTGTCATGCTTCTTAACTCAATCCAAAACCAAACTTAGGTGCCTCAAACACTCTTAATCATGATTCCAACTTGAGGACCTTTCAATTAAAGTGACTCTTGATCAAACCAATAATTGTCACTTTTCTGGCAGATTTTTGTACATCTCAAAGAATAGACCATATCTCACAATGTACATGTTGAAATGACACGAAATTTGGTGGAGATGTGCAACACTAAGTCATCTAGCGGCCATAAAAATTTGAGCTTCAAAGTCCTTATGGATTGCTACCAGATTTCACACCTTCTCACACTGCTACATGCTGAAAACTGCTGCTACATAGCTCACAAGTTCCACTCTAAAAAACGAAGTATCCCTTGCTCTATCATCATGAAATTTTTACAGCAACTTGTATCATAAGTATTGAGCATGCATACCAAATTTCATTCCATTCCAATATGATTTGATCATCCAAACATGGCCATCATCACAGCTTGCTCAGATTTTTGCATTTGTGGACAGATTAGAGCAATTGAGCTATGCTTCAACAATTTGAATCAAACTTGATGCTAACTTGTTTGAATACTCTCACAAGACATATATCCATTCAAATCACTTACTAAATGTCATCTCATGATCATATCCATTCAAACCAACTCAAATTTGACTACTAAGCATTTGAACCATTCAAGCATCTCATGGCAAGCAACATATGCATATATATCCAATTCAATCAACTCATATGCACCCAAATATATGTGATCAACTAGGAGTATACCTTTATAGCTCATGATCATCCAATAGCAAGCTTCATCTCAAATTATTTGCAAGCCATCAAATAATTCCAATGAAACACCACAACTAGGATCATTGCACTTGTATGTTGTAGCACATTTGGACTTCACTTGTCATGACTTGACATTGGGATAAGATAGCAATAAGCTTCAATACTTGACTCAATAAAATGATGAACAATATGAATTCAATTGAATCAAGTCTCCAATGCCATGGTACCTACAAACAATCATCCACTTGTTGATGGTACCTTGTTTGGGTCCTCTCAAGTTAGGTGCAACATACTTAGGCAAAGCCTTAGTATGAGTAGCGTGATGTTTTGCAATAGCAACCAATGAGGTACCATTGTCATCCTTTCTAAGCTCATTATCATCATCAATTGAAATAGGCTTAGAATCGTTACCTAGGGGACATGAATGAGCCATGTGTCCCCTTTCCGGCATATAAGTAGCATCTTCTCTTTTGTTGAGCCCATTCTTTCTTGCTCATTTGATGCTTCTTCTTGCCTTGCCTCTCATGAATTGCTTGATCCTTCTTCTCAACCTTGTTAAGACACTCCAAGGCAAAGTGTCCCATGCCTCCACAATCACGGCACTTGATGTGAGCAAACTTTTATTTTCTTAGCTTGAATCTTGCTCATCATCTTGGCATCTTGGATATGAGTTGGATGCCTTGCATAAGCTCTTCCACCCCTTCTTGTTTTTCTGCTTCATCTTCAAGTCATCAACTTTATCTTCATGATTGATCTTGACTTGATCTTGGGGTTTCGGTTGAAGCTCTTCTTGTTGCTTCAACTTGAGCTTTTCTTCATTTGGACAAGCCTTAGCAAGATGTCCCATTTCATGGCATCGGTAGCACATGACATGAGATAACTTTTCCATCTTCTTAGCTTGTTTTGTTTTTTGCCCTTTCTTTCTTCCTTGGTCAATCTACCCTTGAATCCAAGTCCATGCCTCTTGCCATAGCTCCTTTGAGTCTTCAATATATGCTCAAAGGTGACTTGAATTGTAGCACCTTTGTAGTTTGGCAAGCAAGTTCTTCAATTCTCTTTTGAGCTTATTGTTCTCCTTCAAAAGATTAGTCTCACAAGACATAGAAGTAGAACAATCATCTAAAGAAGAAGAACATGGCATGTCTAAAGAATTATCACAAGCGGTGGATACATGCTTCTTGCCTACATCACAAGGGTTAGCACAAATATGTGATTGATCATTTGACCCATGCGATGAGCTCTCACTAGTTTTAGATTTTTCATTTGAAACCATCTTAGTGAGTAAAGCATGGTCTTGTACCATGTTATCATGAGTAACACTAAGTTCCTCATGAGCCAATTTTAGCACCTCATGTGAACAAGTAGTAACATAAAGTAGATGCTCTTGTTGTTCACATGTGATCTTAAGCAAAGAGTTTTCATTTTTCAATTTCTTGTTTTTAGCATACTCTTTGTTTAAACCATGGATGAGACTATATATGAGCTCAAAGTTTGGATCATCACTGTCGGGGACCGAAAAAATATTGGGCCTCGAGACATTCTCAAACTATGAGAATTTGCCGGCCCTGCCAAGGCCCTCGAAAACCTAGCCTGCTATCATCCCGCACGGAGGGACGGCGACGAGCGATGGACCGAGCCACCGAGCCACGACGATTACATGACGACGGAGCAGCCCAAAAACGCCCACGGCGGCCCGAATGGAATCACCACGGCGTGCAGCTTATTACGCTCGAAGGACAAGGTCAAGGACCTCTACCGAACAGCGAACCACGGCGTTCCACGCCGACCGCGATCAAACCATGGCTCGGGCTTGCGTCTCCGATCCCGCCCGAGGCCGGCCTAGCTCACCACCCCCGGGGAAATCTCGATTCGTCCGAGGGTGGCCTAGCTCACCACCCCCGGGCGCAAAAACTCCGCCTCGCCCGAGGGAGACCAGCTCTCCATCCTCGGGTAGGGCAGCCCAACTAGCCCGTCTAGGGTCGCCGACCCTCGGGCGTGGGAGGTTCCGTCCGGAGGGGAAACCGCCGCATTCAATGCGGTCGCGTGGCCGAGCATGGCGCCCGGTGCCATCGATTCGCCCGATCCAAATCGACCGCGATCGCCTCCCCAATCCGGCGATGGGACACGATCTTTGAACGGTGACGCGCTGCGCCACGGCATGGAAACCAAGATGACATTGTTCACTTCCCGAACACCGTCAAAAACGCCACGTAGGGCCGAGACCCTCGGGCACTTGACACGCACGGCAACAACCTTTGGGACCGCCCTCGCCATGCGGGACCGTGAGGGGCGCCTCACGGACCCCCGGGGGCGCGCCAGGGACGGCACGTCCGCCATCGGATCGGGACGCGTGTCTTCGTCGGGCAATGTTCAAACCAGCCGCGCCCTCGGCAACGCACATGCAACGGTGCAGCCTCGGGAATTAGCCACCTAGGCAGCCACCAATGTAAACATTATCTCTCTCCTTCTCCTATAAAGGGGGAGTAATGTCTCATTAGAAGGGGTTGGATTCGGTTCGACCCACTTCAATTCCGGCTCACACGGAGAAAACCACTCACCACTACCACCGTAACCACGATCGTGGAGCTTGAGACCGCTTCTCCCACACGACCGCCTGTAACCCCTACCGCAGGCTCACCTTTGAGCCTTGAGTTAACACGAGCGTGACGCATCCCCGCTGGACATAGGGCCCTGTTGGCCCGAACCGGGATAAACCGCTGGGCGTCCGTGTTCATCTTGCGCTACGCCATCGAGGGAGGAGGCACTGGCCTACAAAATATTTTATTGCGGCACCGAGGCACCCGCCGTTCCTCGAACCGCCGGCGGTTGGCGCGCGGTAGGGGCTCGCTGTGTGTAATCCGCATCTCCACCAACCCTCATGGCGTTTCGCCGTTTCCACCCCGCCGCCGAGCACCGGGCTCCCGCGCGGAACTCCTTTGTTCTTGAACGGCGGCATTCGTGGACTTCGGCCACGACTACGAGATGATCCTTCGCCGGATCTACCGGCTGAAGGAAGAGCGTGTGATCGCCACCACGGCGTGCCCACCATCCCGGTCGTCACGCCGAGGCGGGCAAAGGCGAAACCACCCGGGTAGCGCAAGGCACATCCAGCAACGGATTCGGAATCCGTCGACATTTCCGGCGCCGCTTCGCAGATGGGCTCCCGGGAACCCTAGGCCTCGGGAAGATCCGTACCAGCGTCCACTCGTGGAAGGGACGCCCGAAACCCTAATCATCGGAAAACGCCTCCGCTCCGGCCACATCGGGGAGTCCGATGAATCCACGCAGCGCGAAACCTCGGCCGAAGCCTTCGCTGGGGGAGAGCATGGGCCGGGCCTCCCGTCGTTCACGGGAACGTTACCCCATGGATATGCACTCCGAGGAGCGCATCCTTCAAAGGATCTTGGGACGACCCCGTCATGCCGCCTCCTCCGGGTTCGATTGGGGCCTGGACCCAGGATCTCGAGGGACTCGCTCTACCGACCGGAGAGAGGGGAACTTCATCCAAGCATTCGCGCTCCTTGCACCGACGATGAAGATGAATACTATGACCCCATGAGGGAATGCTTCAACGTTGAGGTCCCGCCGCAAGATGGGCGATTCACCGGCGTGTCAGCCGAGGGCGGCGTGGGCGATGCCGCCACGGGCGCGAGCCCGTACCGGCGGCTTCGCGAATCCGCCCCCAGCGGCAGCCACCACTACCGGCCGAAACGCACAACCGCAAGACTTGCGAACGAGATTCGGGCGGAATCAGCGCGACCGACGGCTGAGCGGAACATTCGGAACAGGCCCAAAGATGGGCCGCCCTCAGAGCACCTCGCCCCCCGGAGGTGGCATCGCGAACGCCAATGGAGCGCCACAACTTCCGACGTGAGCAGCCCCGTTCAACCGAGCAAGCCTCAACGTGGCGGCGGCCCATGTTGTACCAGTGCGAGATGCCCGAGCCCTCTACCACCGAGGGAAGAAGAGCGTCGGGAAGGCTGCGGCACCTCCTTGATAGCTTGATAGAGCAGCCCGCACAACAGGCGGAGAGCTCGGCCTCCGTGAGATCGGGCCGTGACATCGCGGTGACGCAGGAGAGTCCGGACGGGCCGACAAGGCTCAGCCCACGCCGAGCAAAGCCGGCCTCGGTAAGGCCCGCCTGAGCGCTGAGCGACAACCGCAAAGAACCGCCCCCGTGCGGGATCGTATGGAAGACCCCGCCAAGACCGTCACCGAGGTGCACCCGACCTCGGGACAGATCGGCGACAACGAGCACGCGGCCGAGGCAGCCCACCTCGTGGCGCCGCGGGACGAGACGCCCATGCGCGTCGGGAAGACCGAGGGTACCCCCGAGAACCTCAGGGCCACGGCCTTCACAAGGGACATCGTGAGAGCACCACTCCCGCGCGTTTCGGGCCACCTAGCCACCTCGAGAAATATACGGAGAAACTCGTCCCGAGGTATGGTCGATCGATTATCGGCTGGCCGCCCGCTTGCGAGGGGCACATGATGACAAGGTGATAATCAGGAATCTGCCCTCGTACCTCCGAAGCGCCGCGAGCTTGGCTGGAACACCTTACGCCCAACCTCATATCCAACCGGGACGGATTTGGTAAGGACCTTCAAAGGTAACTTCCAAGGCACGTATTTGTGCCAGGGAAATTCTGGGACCTTCGAATCGTCGACAAAAAGTCCGACCTAATCCCTGCAGCGACTACATCCGCGTTTCTCCAAGCAGCGGGACCGAGCTCCCCCAACGTGATGGATTCGACGTCATAGGGGCCTTCTTGGCGGGCACCTCATGCCGAGACCTCGTAAAGAAGCCGGGGCGCCGGACTCCAACCGAGGCAAACGAACCGATGGACATCGCCACCAAGTTCGCCCGGTGAGGAAGCCGCGGGGCTCTGTTCAATCGGGGCTCGTGCAAGGGGAAGCGCAAGGAAGAGGAGCCCGAGGGATCTCAACCTCGGGAGAGCAGAAGAAGAAGAAAAAGGATAAGAGCCGCAAGGGCAAGGGCCATGCCGCCCAAGCCGACGACGAAGACATGGTGGCTGCGATTCGACCGCAGGGGCCCCGGCCCCGCCACAAGAAACCCTTCGACGACATGCTCAAGAAGCCGTGCGGAACCATAGCTACCGGGATCCAAGCATACCCTCGGGGAGTGCAAGAAGGTGCGGCAACATTTCACCAAGCTCAAAGCCATCCCCGAGGGTGAAGAGGAAGAGGCTCCCGAGGGTGGCGCTAAGGGCAACGAGGAGTTCCCGAAGGTGAACAATCGCCTCATGATCTTTTGGCGGCAAAGACCAAAGAATATGTCCATGCTTACAAGAAGAAGGAGCGTCGGGGAGGTCTACGCCACGGAGCCCAAGAACCCCGGGCTGCGCAAGTGGCCGGACTAGGCCATCACCTTCGACCCGGCCGGATCACCCCAAAGACATCCCGAACCCGGGGCTTATCCGTGGTGGTGGATCCCATCATCGCCAACACTCGGCTCACCAAGGTCCTTATGGATGGAGGGAGCAGCCTCAACCTCATCTACGAAGAAACCCTCGACCTCCTCGGGGTAGACAAGTCCAAGATCCCCCGGAGGGCCGGCATTCAATGGCGTCGTCCCCGGCAAGCAACTTAAGCCCCCGGGCATTGACTTGCCGGTGTGCTTTGGAGACCCCTCGAACTTCAGGTGGGAGACCCTCACATTTGAGATTCTTGGGGTCCACGGTACATTACCACGCACTCCTCGACGGCCTTGTTACGCCAAGTTCATGGCTGTCCCGAACTACACGTACCTCAAGCTCAAGATCAGGGGGCCAAAGGGTGTCATCACCATGGCCCCTCACACCATCACGCGTATGAGTGCGACGTGAGAGCGTGGAGTACGCCCGAGGCACTCGCCATTGCCGAGGCACTCATTGCCGATGTGAAAAGAAGCTTTGACGAAAATCGCGACCGAGCACGAGGCCAAAGCGCCGCCTCGGGAAGCCGAGCCTTCCTCGGGCACAAAGAAGATCTCACTCGATCCCAAGAACCCGAAGGAGAAGCTGGCGACCATCAGCTCAGACACTGGATCCAAAATAGGAAGGAGTGCTCGTCGACTTCCTCCGTCGCGAACGCCAGACGCGTTTGCATGGGGACCCTCGGACATGCCGGGCATACCGAGGGATGTCGCCGAAAGCACTCCCCTAGACATCCGGCCGGGCTCAAAAGCGCTGTCATGCAGCGCTTGCGCCGTTCGATGACGCCAAGCGGAAGATCATCGGCGAGGAGGTCCACACAAGCTGCCGGAGGCCGGATTTATAAAAGAAGTATTCCACCCCGAGTGGTTAGCTAACCCCTCGTATTAGTAGAGAAAAAGAATGAGAAATGGCGGATGTGTGTGGACTACACTAGTCTCAACAAAGCATGTCCGAAAGTTCCTTTTCCTTTGCCTCGAATCGACCAAATTGTCGACTCCACCGCGGGATGTGAAACGTTGTCCTTTCTTGACGCGTATTCCGGTTATCACCGAGATCAAAATGAAAGAGTCTCGACTAGCTCGCGACCTCGTTCATAACACCCCTCGGGATGTATTGCTACCTCACCATGCCCTTCGGGCCGAGGAACGCCGGCGCAACATACCGGCGATGCATGCAAATCATCTTCGAGGGGAACTCATCGGGCGGATAGTGGAGGCCCTACGTCGATGACATTGTGGTCAAATCCAAGAAAACGTCGGACCTCGTGGGGAGACCTCGGGAAACCGAATGCCTAAACAAGAAGGGAGTCAAGCTCAACCCCGAGAAGTGCGTATTCGGGGTTCCCCGAGGGATGTCTTTGGGCTTTATTGTCTCTCAACGAGGCATCGAAGCAAACCCGACCAAGGTGGACGAATCACCAAGATGGGTCCGATCCAAGACCTCAAGGGAGTACAGAAGGTCATGGGCTGCCGGCTTCATTAAGCCGGTTTATCTCACGCCTCGGAGAAGGGCCTGCCCCTCTACCGACTCCTTCGCAAGTCCGAGCGCTTTGCTACGGACCCCGAGGCCGAAGAGGCCCCTCGGCAACCCTCAAGAAGCTCCCGACGAACCCACCGGTCCCGGTACCGCCAAATCGGGAGAAACCTTGCTCTTATACGTCACGCCACTACCCGGTGGTCGGCGCGGTGATCGTAGAGAGCGTCGGGAAGAAGGGGGCACACGTTGCCGCACAACGCCCCCTCGTTTACTTCATCGCTTGAAGTGCTTTTCGACACCAAGACGAGGTATTCGCAGATGCGTAAACTGTTGTATGCCATCGTCTTAACGCGAAGGAAACTTCCCGTCACTACTTCCTCGCGCACCCGTTGCCGTGGTGTCCTCGTTCCCCCTCGGGGAGATTCTCCAAACCGAGAGGCCACGGAAGAGTGGCGGCGGGCGGTGGAGCTCATGGGCTAAAACCATATCGTTCCTACCCCGCAAGGCAATCAAGTCCCAGGTCCTAGCCAACTTTGTGGCTGAATGGACCGATACACGCCTGCCCCCGCACCCATCCGGGCCGAGGCTGGACCATGTTCTTTGATGGATCCATGATGAAGGCGGGCGCGAGGGCTGGTTTGCTCTTCATCTCACCCCTCGGGGTTCACACGAGGTACGCCATCCGGCTGCATTTTCCCCGCTCTAACAACATCGCGTAATACGAGGCGCTGGTCAATGGTCTCCGGATCGCGCGACCTCGGGATCCCACGGTTGGAAACCGAGGGGATTCGTGTAGTTGGTCATCGACCAAGTCATGAAGGCCTCGGCGTGCCACGACCGAAGATGGAGGCGTATTGCCGTGAAGTGCGCAAGCTGGAGGAAAATTCCATGGGCTCGAGCACAAACACACACCCAAAGGCGTTACAATGAGGCCGCGGATGAGCTTGCCAGGTCGCAAAGAACCCGAGGCACCGTTTCCACCGAACGTACTTTACCCGAGATCTCAAAGAACCCTCGGTCGAGCACGCACCCTTGGAAATACCCTCGGGGCTCAAGAAGGCGTCCCGTGGCAGCCACGCCCCGGCAATGGCGGTCGACTCGGTCCCCGACCGGAGGAAGCCGCTGTTGGAGTACCTCACCCGAGGTGAGCTGCCCGAGGACAAGACCGAAGCTTCGCCGGTTGGCCGGAAGGGCCAAGTCCTTTGCGCTAATTGGAGAAAAAAGGGAACTCTATAAGAGAGGAGCCTCTGAGTGTACATGCGATGCATTCCCGGGTGAAGGCAAAGAATTGCTCAAGACACACACCGAGGGAATGCGGACACCACGGCGCCCCAAGGACTTTAGTCGGTAAAGTCTTCGAGCAAGGCTTCTCACGGCCCTCGGTACAGACGCAAATCTAGTCGTATGCGTACACGCAAGGAATGCCAATTCTACGCCGCGAGGACACATCTCCCGGCTCAAGCACCGCAAAACCATACCACTTACGTGGCCATTTGCGGTGTGGGGACTCGACATGATTGGACCCCCGAAAAAGGCACCCGGAGGACACACTCACGCCCTAGTCGCCATCGACAAGTTCTCCAAATGGATTGAAGCCCGACCCGTGGTGAACCCTCACACGGGGAAAGCGGTGAAATTCTTCACGGATATCATCTCCCGTTTGAGTCCCGAACTTCGATCATCACGGACAATGGAACCAACCGTGGGGAAGAAATTTTCTTGACTTTTGTGACGACTATGGCATCGGGTCGATACCTCGGCCGTAGCTCACAGAAGACCATTCCCAAGTGGAGCGTGCCAACGGCATGATCCTACAAGGGCTCAAGCCAAGAATTTTCAATCAGCTGAACCAGACGGCAAAAGGTGGTACCAAGAGCTGCCATCGGTTCTATGGAGCCTTGACGGCGAAAAAGCCGACCCGCGGGATTCAGCCGTTCTTTCTAGTCTATGGGCCGAGGCAATCCACGCTTACGGACATAGAATACGGGTCCCCGAGGCTGCAAGCCTACGCGAGCAAGGCAACCAGCGGGCGGCGAGACTCCATAGACCAAGTTGGCGGCGGCGAGGCGTTGCGCTCGCGCACTCGGCAAGATATCGGCGGGCTCGCAAGAAATATCACGCCAAGCGGCTGAAACCTCGGGAGCTTCAAGTCAACGACCTCGTATCAGCCGAAAAGCGGGACAACAAAGGGCGTCACAAACTCACGCCACCACAGGGAAGGGCCTTACTTCATCCCCGAAATACTAAGGCCCGGGACCTATAAGGCGAAGAACGAAGGGCGAAATCTACTCCAACGCTTGGAACATAGAACAGCTATGTCGCTTCTACCCTTAAATTCCGCTTTGGAAGTCAAACACGTGTTTTTTTTTTTCACTCAAATAAAAGATCTACATCTTTTACGAAAAAAAGGTACTTTCGTGCAAACCTTAAGGGAGTCTTAGCCTCGTCAGTACAAGACTAAAACTCCCTCGCGGGGGCTACATGGGGGGCCCCCCCGGGGACCCCTCCCCTCGGAGGACCCCTCCTTTTCCTTTTTCAAAACTTTTTCGGGAAAAAAGTTTTCTCGCAAGATTTCGAATTAATCATTTAAGTTGCGAAGGTCGCGCGCGCACAAATCCAAAGCAAGATAATCGAGGCAAGCGGATCGCCCCTAGTGGCACCCGTATGGGGCGCGATGGCGTCCACGGTTACTATCTCGCGGCGGAGAAAGCAAGCGACCCGGCCACACAATAAACGAGAGATTCGGGAGAACGCAACCTCAAAACATAAGTGCACCCGCTAAAGGCCATAGACCTCGGGCGGCGCCATTGTTTATACACATCCATCTCACACGCTTCAATCTTTTCATGCAAGGAAGGATCGGGGGGGGGGAGGCCTCATCTACTAGCCTCACGGCCGGTCAATGAGGAAGCTTCGGCATGAGCAACGCCCTCGGCTGCTTCTCCCGAGGGTGGCGTCGGACCCGTCGGCGCATCCTCGGACATGACGTCCACCATCTCCGTGTCCGCCTCATAGGTGGACTCTATGGGGAGTACGGGGGGACACACCTCGTCTTCAAAACGCGAGGATAGCGAGGGTCGCGGCGCCATCCACAAAGTCATATAGACTTTGGGTCTTGGCGGCATCGGCGGCATCCTCTCGGCGGGATCAGCCCCCTCCTCGTCATCGGAGCCGAGGGAAGAAGCCCATCGCGACACCGCCCGGCGTCTTGGACTCCATCGGAAGTGGGAGCGAGACCCACCGCCGGGCATGTGCGAATGCCGTTCGGAAGGCATTCGGAGCTCGGACTGAGGAATCCACCGACGGCGCTCCAGCGATCGGCGAGCCGAGGGCCCAACCTCGGGTTGTCCGCCGGCGGCGACGGAGGGTCCGGCGGGGCCTCCTCCAGCTCGACGCGACGACTGCTCCTGCTCCGCCAGCCTTGGGCGGCGTGGCCGCGGTATTCACGGCCTCGGTCCGGACCCCCTCCGCCTCTGGCAACAACCACCAAGACAATGTCAGCAAGACACGAAATCAAAGGTGACAGAGCCCACCGGGGGGATAAGACGCACCTTGGCACCTCAATTGCCCGCCCAACATGACGCCATGCTCATCAAAGCGACCTTTGGAGCTGGTCCTTCTCCTTCCCGAGGGTTTCCCCTCGGACACCAGCTCCCGATGCGGGTGTTTAGGGCGTCGCACATCTCCGCTGCTTCTTCGCCTCCTCCGGGACCTGTCCCCTCGTCATGGGCCTCCCAAGGGCCTGAAGAGACTGCTTCGGGGCGTCCTTGAAGTCTTGGCTCATCAGGGCCATCTCGGCAGCCGACACTGTCGGCCTCGGACCTGGCCTTGACGAGCTGCCGCCCCCCGGGGCCTGCCGCTGGGACTCCCTCTCCTCGGCGAGGGGCAGCAAGCGGGAGGTCTCGCTCTACGGGCCTCGGTCAGCTTCACCCGAGTTTGACCAAGGGCGTTCGGTTCGGGGCGTTCGGCGAAGGAGCTCGGACTTCTCCGGCGAAGCGGCGAAGAGTCCGCAACGACAATACTTCGTCAAGACGCCAAGCACAAAGGACATGCAGCAAGGGATGGCCATCAAGATACTACGCGCCGACTTCCGCGAGGCGGCCGGTGATGGTCTCCCCGATCCTCGCTAGGCCCTCGGCGCCCCACCGACGGATCTGCTCATGGGTCCTCCACTCCAAGACCTCGGGAGGATCAGCATAACCATGGCGGCAGCCCCCGGGCGTCTTGAGGGTCGAGGTGGACCGCCCAACGAGTTGGCTCGAGAGGGATACATCTCCCCCCCACCCAACGGCTCCCGCAGCCCGGGAACCCGCACGGTAGAAGTCCGGGGGCCTCGGGCGACCACGGGCACCATCCCTCGTCATGGCTGAAGACGACGCCGCCAAGGGCCGCCTCGAACCGGACCACGTGGAGCGGCGGAAGTCGGGTTGTACGGCTCGTGCGCCCTCGGGTCGGCGCGCGGAACAAGCGGAGAGACTTACAGCGTCTCCGCCGCCGAAGAGCTCCCTCCGAGAACTCCCGAACAACGGGGACCGCCTCCCTCGGGGTGGGCGGCGACACGACCTCCTTCGGCGGCGCCTCTTGCTCGGCACCGGCTGGTGTCCCGTGGCGTGACCGAAGCTCTCGCGTCGATCACCATCGGCTGGGCAGCCAACCCACCATCGCCACCATAGGCTGGCCGTGCCGCCTCGGGCGCGGCCCTCGGCGGTCGGATCGGGACCGACCACACTGGGAGGGCTCGGGGCTGGCGTCACGGGAGGACTCGACGCGGGCCGTGAGGCATCCCTATCGGACGGCCCGGCTCTGCGCGCCGGCGGAGGATTGTGCACTAGCCTTTAGGGCCTTCTTGGGGGGTGCGAAGCAACGTAGCGGCCCCCATTTCCTAAAGTCAAGCGCACGTCAAAATAAGGCAACCATACGCCCCGAGAAGAAAATCAAGATTGCAAAGGCGAAAGGAAACTCACGAAGCCGAGGGATCGCCCTCGGCGCGACGGGCTCGGGATGGCTGCGACCTCGGCGTTGCACCTCGGCGCGCTAGCGCCGTCTCCCCGGACGCCGTACGCCTGGGGGCGGATCGGACGGTCGCCCGGCTCGTCCCCGAACCGCACTTTGCGGCGCCGAGGTGCTCGTGGCGGGAGGCGTCGGATCTTCCGCCGGGCCTTGCCTGTGACACCGAGGTGCCGACATGGCCAACACCAATGGTCCTAAGGACTCGGCCGGAGGAACCCTTGGGCGTACGGGTGCCAGCAGTTCCCAACGTCTCGGGCTCGGGCTCGGGCACCGTGCGAGCCCCGACGGGTCCGGAGCCCCATGGCTTCGGTCAATGGGGGCTGCCATGTCGTCGTCGTCGACGAGTTCACCTGCGAACTCATCCTCCGGGTTGTCGTCCTCCTCGGTGGTCGAGGCATGGGGCGACTTCGCCCCTTCCGTTGCTCGACCCGGCGCTTCTCGCGAGCCACATTCCTCTTCTTCTTCTCCTCCTTCTTCAGTGCCCGGGCCCTGCGGCTCGTTCGAGCACGGTTCGCAGCCCCGGTCGGCGTCTAACTGCAGTACGGGAGGGGGAGTCACGGTAGTTGATATGGCCTGCGAGGAGGAAAAAGTAAGAACCGCCATGGTAACAATGCAATCAAGCAATGCAAGGACACGAAACCAAGAAGTGCTTACCAGGGAGATATACCCTCGGTCGTGGCGCATGGGGATCTCGGGGATACGCGTCGGGGTGTTGGACCCCAACGCATCCTCACCCTCTTGGCCGGGCCATCGGTGAAAGCGAAGGGCGACATCCCAAGACAGCGTCAAGACCGGCGGCGTCGGGCGCCATCTTGCACATGAGCGGGCGCGATCCATCAACGGCAAAGAATCGACGCCGGTGAAAGGCGGCGACCACGGCGATAAAGATTCACTTCCTTCCCCGAGCCGCGGGGACCGCCCGCCTCAGCCTTCCAACCGATGGTGATCCTCAGGGGGACCCCGGCCCACTTCGCGGGCGATGCTTGAGGACCCGCCCGGTGTACGCGGGAGCGCGCGTTCCCATCGTTAGCGTGGAGGTAGAACCACCGATCCCCGCCATCCCTTGTTCGAGGAGGTGAGCTTGGATAGGATGTACCCATCGCCTCGGTTCGGCTTCAAATGCTCCGCGGCGGACTTGGGAGCCGCGACCACCACCAGCGCAATGCCCTCCGTGGCTGGCCCCCCGCCACCGATGCGATCATAAGATCCGCCTTGAAAACTACAAACCAGGTCCCAATGCGGCTCGATCCCCGGGAATCCCTCACGGAGGGTGACGAAGATGGCAGCTTTGGGAAATCGAGTCGGGGGGCGGTGGTGAAGCTCGACTTCATAGTAGTTGAGGATCGCCCGGATGAACCGACCCGCCGGCATCCCGAAGCCACGCCGGTGAAGATCCATCGGGCTCACCACGTTGCCGTCGCGAGGGTTAGGCTCCTCCTCGGTCCAATCTGGAGCAATCCACTCCGGCCACGCCGTCGAGACGGGCGGAGGAGCCCTTCCTCGACCGGGCGCTGAAAGTTTCTCCTCGTCGCCGTCGACCTGCCCACGGCTCGGCGTCGAGCACCTCCCTCGCGCCGTCACCACTACCCGAGCTAGCGCCATGGATGAAAGGGAGATGAAGGCGGCAACCGCTAGCAACCCCGATCACACGAGCGCAAGGGCAGTGAATCTCTCCCTTAATCTCTCCCACACCGTCTCTCTATCTCCCGATTGCTACGGCAAAAGAAGGTAAGAAGGCGATGGCAAAGAGCAAGGGAGCAACTATCGCCGCGCGGCGAACCCCATATTTATAGGGAAGGGAAGGCGAACCGCCCCGGGCAATCGAACCGACTCACTGGAATGGACGGCCCACGATGGAACGGAAACCGCTCATCCAACGGCCAGCCGTGCGGTGGAACCGTCAAGGGCATTAATGCACCTTGACGGTGCCCTCGATCTCCGCCCACGACGGGAAGCCGCAGAGCCACGCCCCATCGGATCGAATGGGCACGCCGCCTCAGCGCAAAGCGAGGAGACGCTTCGTCTCCCCCGTGGGTAAAAACCGTCCGGCCATCCATACCCAGCGCCCGACCCTAAGGGGCAAAAAGTCGATCCGATAGCGGTTCCCGCCCGGCGGGAAACCAAACGAGCCTCGGTGACACACCCCTACGTTCGAAGGTTGCCGGCTGGGGCCACGAGGGTTTCTCTGGTCGCCTCGGGATAACCCGAGCGAGGGGGGCGGGAGGGAAATGCACAACCGGCTATACCCGGGCCCCGGGCCGGGATTTCTGAACGTGTTTAAGGCCAGCGGGTCTTTGCTTATAAAGATATCCCATCCGTGGGAGGCCCACGAGGCCCTCGGGGGTTAGTCGCCCAAACCGGGATACGCTAAGCGGTCCGCGAGGTTCTCATGGGGTGAATCACGGATCACATAGCCGACCCTTGCTTCCGGCAAGGGCACGGGCACCCAGCTAAAGCAGACCGCTACAGCGCTCACGGAGCCACGACACATTAAACTTACGGGGCATTGTGGCGTGTCTCCCCTCCTCCTCCCTTTCGGGAGGGCGACAGGAGGAGCGTATGATCAAAGTCGAGGAGGCTCGAGTCGAGCCTTGCGCACATAAGCACGGGCCTCGGGCTGCCCAAGAAAAAACAAACACGCTCCGCACAAACAAGCGCAATTTAAGAGCTGTTTGAGTCTTGCCGGCGTCGCGAGACATAAAAGACCTCGAAGGAATCCGCCATTCCATTCGAGGCCTCGGGAACTACACCCAGCAGTGCTTCGCACGCACCACTTTGTAGACGAACCACCCCGAGAAACAACAAGGCGACGGAACGGCAGAACCCCCGGCGAGTCCTCACTCGCTCGGGGGCTCGGGGCTACTTGTCGGGGACCAAAATATTGGGCCTCGAGACATTCTCAAACTATGAGAATTTGCCGGCCTGCCAAGGCCCAATAAAACCTAGCTTTGCTATCATCCCGCAAGACGGAGGACGGCCTGACGAACGATGGACCAGGCCACTAAGCCACGACGATTACATGACGACGGAGCGGCCCAAAAACGGCCCACGAGCGGCCCGAATGGAATCACCACGGCGTACAGAGCTTATTGCGCTCTCGAAGGACAAGGTCAAGGACCTCTACCGAACAGCGAACCACGGCGTTCCACGTCGACCGCGATCAAGCCATGGCTCGGGCTTGCGTCTCCGGTCGCCCGAGGCTGGCCTAGCTCACCAGCCCGGGGAAATCTCCGATTCGTCCGAGGGTGGCCTAGCTCACCACCCCTGGCGCAAAAACTCCGCCTCGCCCGAGGGAGACCAGCTCTCCATCCTCGGGTAGGGCAGCCCAACTAGCCCGTCTAGGGTCGCCGACCCCGGGCGTGGGAGGTTCCGTCCGAGGAAGGGAAACCGCCGCATTCAATGCGGTCGCGTGGCGTGCAAGGCGCCCGGTGCCCTCGATTACGCTTGATCCAAATCGACTGCCGAATCGCCTCCCCAATCCGACCGATGGGACACGATGCTGAACGGTGACGTCTTCGCGCCACCCGACACGGAAACCAAGATGACACTGTTCACTTCCCCGAACACCGTCAAAACTCCACGTAGGGCCGGACCCTCGGGCACTTGACACGCACGGCAACAACCACCGGGACCGCCCTCACCATGCGGATCGTGAGGGATGCCTCACAGACCCTCGGGGCCGCGCGCCGAGGACGGCACGCGTCGCCATCGGATCCGACGCCGCGTGTCTTCGCCGTGCAACGCGTTCAAACCGGCCGCGCCCTCGTCAACGCACATGCAACCGGGGCAGCCTCGGGAATTAGCCACCTAGGCAACCACCAATGTAAACATTATCTCTCTCCTTCTCCTATAAAAGGGGAGTAATGTCTCATTAGAAGGGGTTGGATTCGGTTTGACCCCACTTCAATTCCGGCTCACACGGAGAAAAAAACCACTCACCACTACCACCGTAACCACGATCGTGGAGCTTGAGACCGCTTCTCTCCCACACGACCTTTTGTAACCCCTACTGCAGGCTCACCTTTGAGCGAGTTAACACGAGCGTGACGCACTTTATTTGGGCGTAGGGCCCCGTTGGCCTCGAACCGGGATAAACCGCCGCGGCGTCCGTGTTCATCTTTGCGCTATGCCATCGAGGGAGGAGGCACATGACCTACAAATATTTTATTGCCCGGCACCGAGGCACCCGCCGTTCCTCGAACCGCCGACAATCACAATCGACAACTATGTCACCACAAGGTACCTTGGTGTCACCATGTGACATAAAGCAATCTGGTGATGTAGATGAACATGTAGAATCATCACCCTCATAGCCATCATCCTCACCATCAAGTGTGCATGGAATAGCATCATCGATTGCATCACTTGTGGCGTCCTCACCAACCTTGTCAAGTGGACTTGGAGTGGATTGATCATCATCATCATCTCCATTTGACCATGAGGTGGAGCAATCCTTCACCACCACCGAGGTGTGGTCATGCTCAACAACCTCATGCGCCTCCATCTTGTGCTCATCAAGATTGTCATTGGAGATCATTCCATATTTCTCATTGAGATAAACCCATATCTCATGAGAGCTTTCAAAGTCCATGATCTTGCTAAGAATGCTACTATCCAAAGATCGATAGAAAATGTTAGTAGCTTGGCAATCTAGATGTAGGCAATTTGATTGTGCTTGAGATGCATCCTTGCGGTCAATAGCACAAGAAAAGCCCACATCTACGATCCACCACATGTTAGGAGAAATATTCTTAAAATTGCATGCATGCCAATTCTCCAACGTGCAAAGTGTGTGCCATCAAAAATGTGTGGACACTCAACATCTAGCCCACTAGTCACCATCCTCTCGGGCCGGTTAAGACCACTAAATGAGAGGCCTAGCTCTGATACCACTTGTAGGGTCGAGATGGGGACTAGAGGGGGTGAATAGTCCTTTCTAAAACTAATTACGCCCGGCTAAAAAAAATATAATACGGAATTGAAACTATTCGTTTAGCCAAGACTTCACCCCCCTCTAGCTATGACTCTAAATCACCTCACAAAAGATCCTACACAAAGCAAATGAGGTGATAAGCCTAGCTTGAGCTCCTAACCGTTTCTATTGCAAAGTCACACAAACCTATGCACTAGTACTTCAACCAAGGGTGAGCTCCTACACAATTCTAATGAGCAAAAAGCACAAAGTCAATCCTAAGCTCACTAGATGCACTAAGGACAAGGCGACACACGCCCTAACCCAAAGGCTCAAATTACTTAGCTACACAAACTAAGCAAAGCAACTAACAAGCTACACAAGCTAGAAATTGCAAGAGCTACTCCACAAGCACAAGCACAAGGTATATATGAATGTAAATACAAAGCTTGTGATTCGGAGAATGCAAACCACCGAGAAGATTAGACAAGTTGACACCGGTGATTTTTATCGAGGTATCGGGAAGCTTGCCAACTTCCCCTACTCCTCGTTGTGTCGACCAACACCTTGGGTGGTTCCTTTGGTGTTTCACCTAGATGGTTCTTGATTGTGATTCTCCGATCACTTGCCCCTCAAGGCATGCCCCGCAAGGCACCGCAAGACACCACTCTCAAGTGAGCCTCTCAAGACACCGCAAGACACCACACGCACAAGGGAGGTACTCACCGACACGCTCTAGTAGTGTCGCTCTTCACGATCGAGGTGAGCATGAACCTCTCACAAATCCTCCTTCGGAGCACCGCACAAGCTTCCTTGCGTGCTTCACGAAGTCTCTTGCCACCGAGCCGTCTAGGAGGTGGCAACCTCCAAGAGCAACAAGCACAATCGCTTGCAACACGATCACCTAGTGCCACTTAATGCGATCTCTCAATGCTAATGCACTAGAATCACTCCTTATTTTGATTTGGATGAACTCTATCAATCACAAGTGAGTGGGAGGGCTCTCAAGCACTCTCAAGCATGGACACAAAGTCCCCAAGGTGCTAAGCACCAGCCATGGCCGGCCACCCCATCTATTTATAGCCACAAGCCAAAATAGAGCCATTGGGGAGGAACATGCAATTCCTGCAGGCCGCCCGGGGCCGACGGACTCATGCATGAGTCCGGTCGATGAGTCCGGTCAGAACCGACAAACCCAACCCGCCAAATTTAGAATCCCTACGCATGCGTCCGGTCAGGCAAACATGCGTCCGGTCACCCCCCCGAGAACGACCACGAAAAACATGCTCTCTCTGTTTTTTTGACCGGAACCACACACCGGTGCGTCCGGTCGATCCCGCATGCTTCCAGGTCGCGGGTCCGGTCATCGGCCCCGGTCAGACCATCGCTCGGTAAAACGGCGATATCTCCTTCATCCGAACTCCGTTTTCGATGATCTTAGACTCTATGGAAAGCTTACTCAGAGGGCTACACAACCCACATGGTTACTTGATCCAACTCACAATGGATCAAAGCAGTATTCCACTCTAAGAGCAGTCCAAGTGTCCGAGAAACACCAAAACAACTTCTCCTTTGCAAATGTGCCAACACCACCAAGTGTACATCACCATGTGCATGTGTGTTAGCATTTTCACAATCATTTTCAAAGGATTTTCTCTTGCTCTTACCACGCCACTCGATCCTAACACATCATAAAGTTAGATCGCTCAAGTGGCACTAGATGACCGATATGCAAACAAGTTTGCCCCTCTTGATAGTACGGCCATCTATCCTAAATCCGGTCATAAACTTTCTAAGCACCAATGACCGGGCGAAATGAAATGCCCTATAGGTTATACCTTTGTCTTGCGCATTTCCATTCCGCTCCATCTCCAAGTGCCAATGCAACACATGCACCAACACGATCACCGAATGATATGATCCACTTCATATCATCACGCGTGACACTATTGGTCCATTGATTTTGACCTCACTTGCTCTTCACCGCTTGCGTCGGTCCGTCGGCGCCAAGTCTTGCCTTAAGCTTCACCGCCTCGCGGTCCATCGCTTCACCGCCTCGACTTGCCCTTCACACTTGCAACCGGTCCATCAAGCCAAGCCTTGTCTTGATCTTCACCACCATGGTCACATGACTCCATGTCATGTCTCATATGCAATAAAGCTCCTTCATTGCACCAACACGTGTGAACTAATCTCCCGTGTATTATCTCAATCACACATATTAGTTCACCTAATGTTGACACTCAATTACCAAAAACCACAAGGGACGTTTCAACTCTTTTTCATAAGTAGACGGGCCTTGTGATTTGGGTCCCAATGTTCTATGATTATGATTATGATTATGATTATGATTATGGTGACGTAGTGTGTATTGAAGCTACGTTGACGTAGTGTGTATTGAAGCCACGCCTAGGATGATGCGTCATCCTGTTCCAACCCCCCAGAAATCGTAGTAGGATTATACCGAAAACCCAGGGTGACGCCCAAGCTGAACGGAATCTCGTTAGGCCTCGTCTAAGCCAAGTCGCGATGGTGAAGACAATGCCTATCGCGGTGGGGAAAGTGTACAACCTCTCGCAGAGTTAACTAAATCTATTCGAATAGCCACGCCCTTGAATGGGCAAATGTTAGGCCGAACATCCTTGATTAGATTAACAATCGGTATGAAAACATTAACTTAAGCTTAATTGATCAACCCAGGAACTAATACAGTAGTAAGCTCTACTAGGGCCCAAACACCTAATGGTAACCTTTCACCCTCCGGTTGGGACTTGCCGAACGAAAAAGTACTCACCCCTCTATTTTCTATTTTTAGAATGCCACCGCAGGAGTGTATCCAAGGATCAAGCTACAAAGGAATACACAAGGATGGACCCACGAGGAGTACACTTGAAGACGGAGGCGAACATGAAGGAGCTGCATGAGGATGTTGTGATCGAAGTTATAGGATCGTGCAATAGGAATAAGTCCAAGGGTTTATCCGCACTCCAAGCTTGCCTGTAGGAATGGAGCCCCCGATATAGGTGCCGCGTAGGATCTCTCGATAGGTTTATTTTAGTAGGCCTACGGCCGAGTCATGTAAACCTGAACCCTCGTATCATATTTTCCTCAATAGCAATAAAAGTATAGTTTTTGATATCATATTCATATTTTAATTAGACGTATTTGTGCGTAATCCCGCGCAAATACGTGTGATTAAGGAACCTTTAAATGGGGTGTGACAACAACCTTCCTCCACACCGTGTCAAAAATGCAGAGGTATATTTTTGCTGACCATGCTCATTTCTAGACCGGCAGATCCGAGAGAAGTGTAAGGCTAAAAATAAAAAAATAGAGTTAAAATCGTGCAAAATTTCCCGAGACGTATATCAAAACTAATTCTTTCTACTACTACCGCCCTCACGCTTCTATATTACTACTAACATTGCTTTATTGTGTACAAGGCATCAAACAACCATTTGGAACAAACTTGTGTGGTTTTGTAACACCCGCCTAATTTGGATGTGGCCCAAGAGGGGCCTATGAGTGCAGAGTGCACATGTTTAGTACCACCTTGCCGGGTTAAGCAAGGGTGGAGCCAACTTATAAGCCTTTGCCTTCCAACCATATCACCTTCGGTTAACCCTTTTACACACGGGCGAGGACGAAAGTGTAAGCAAGGTGCTATGTGTACGCGTCGCGGCGCGCCCTCGGAAGGGTCGTGTGGTGCGGGTTTGGAGGGCGAGTGTTACAAATGGTATCAAAGCCGACTTTTGCGGTTTCACGGGTTGGTGTAGTCGCAGATTGTTCGGGCATGGGGTACATGTGTCGACAATCGGATGCAACGTGACGTGGCTAAGAGGGGAGGTCCCCGTTAGTTGGCGCCGACGCAGGACGCCGCCGAGTCCTTTGAGGGGGTGTATGTAACACCCGCCCATTTGGATGTGGCCCAAGAGGGGGCCTATGAGTGCAGAGTGCACATGTTTAGTACCACCTTTTGGTTAAGCAAGGGTGGAGCCAACTTATAAGCCTTTGCCTTCCGGCCATATCACCTTCGGGTTAACCCTTTACACCTAAGCAGTGGCGAAAGTGTAAGCAAGGTGCTATGTGTACGCGTGCGGCGCCCCGGAAGGAAGGCGTGGTGCGGGTTTGAGGGCGAGTGTTACGGTGTTTCTTCGTCTCAGGAGTACTGGCGGGCGTCGCGTAAAGTACAAAGAGCCTACCGACAGCTCAAGCGTGGACTCCAAAGATTGGTATAGGGTGGTGGAAAAGGCAAGCGATCAAGATAGATTCAGAAAACAAGAGTGCATATATGTAAGTTTCTCCTAGACCAAAGCTGCATGAAGGGAAAACATTCTTTATGGAGGACGTTGAGTTGGGGCCGCTCAGTTCAAGCAAGTAAGGAAATGGAGCTCCAACCTAAAACATAAGGACTACCTTCATCTAGTTAGCTTGTAGAGGTACACTATGACAACTTTAAATATTCCTTTTAAAAAAAAAAAAGACATGTGAATGTTTCTTTCTATGCCAATGTTGGTCATCTCCGTTTATTTGACACAACTCAGATGCATTTTTCCTTGCAGTCAATGATATCGCCAAAGCCAAAGAAGTTGATGGTTTTCGTGTCCAAGAAAGCTTAGACCATTTAATACCATGTTCTTCTAATGTTGCCGCTCAAAACACAATCTAGTGATGTATGGATCCGCATCGTACTAATGTGACTAGAACATGTTTTTCTTTCGACCGCCTATTTTAGTTTGTACATGCCGGTTCCGCTATGGTGAAATATTGACGATCGATCGATATATATTTGTGTCATGCCGTTTTGAATATATATATTTGTGTCTTAACACATGATAATCATCCTCGGCATATATATGTCTTGTTTAAATATATATCGACGATATATGTGCCGGTGTAGGGACCAAAAATATTGGGCCTCGAGACATTCTCAAACTATGAGAATTTGCCGGCCTGCCAAGGCCCAAGAAAACCTAGCCTCGCTATCATCCCGCGACGGAGGGACGGCCCGACGAACGATGGACCAGGCCACCGAGCCACGACGATTACATGACGACGGAGCAGCCCAAAAACGGCCCACGAGCGGCCCGAATGGAATCACCACGGCATCTGAGCTTATTACGCCTCGAAGGACAAGGTCAAGGACCTCTACCGAACAGCCGAACCACACGACGCTCCACGCCGACCGCCAGCCAAACCATGGTCGGGCTTTGCGTCTCCGATTCGCTCCGAGGGTGGCCTAGCTCACCAGCCCCGGGGAAATCTCGATTCGTCCGAGGGTGGCCTAGCTCACCACCCTCGGCATAAAAACTCCGCCCCGCCCCCGAGGGAGACCAGCTCTCCATCCTCGGTAGGGCAGCCCAACTAGCCCGTCTAGGGTCGCCGACCCCGGCGTGGGAGGTTCCGTCCGGGAGGAAGGGAAACCGCCGCATTCACGCGGTCGCGGACGAGCAAGGCGCCGTGCCATCGACACGCCTACCAAATCGACCGAATCGCCTCCCCAATCCGACCGATGGGACACGATGTCGAACCGCTGACGGTCGCGCCACCCGCACTTAAAACTAAGATGACACCGCTCACTTCCCAGAACACCGCCAAAACGCCACGCAGGGGCCGCACTCGGGCACTTTGACACGCACGGCAACAAACCACCGGGACCGCCCTCGCCATGCGGATCGCGGAGGGACGCCTCACGGGACCCTCGGGGCGCGCCAGCGGCGGCGCACGTCCGCCATCGGATTCGACGCGTGTCTTCGCCGAGCAACGTTCAAACCGGCCGCCGGCAACGCACATGCAACCGTCGCGGCCTCGAATTAGCCACCTAGGCAACCACCAATGTAAACATTATCTCTCTCCTTCTCCTATAAAAAGGGGAGTAATGTCTCATTAGAAGGGGTTGGATTTGGTTCGACCCCACTTCAATTCCTACCACACGGAGAAAACCACTCACCACAACCACCGTAACCACGATCGTGGGGCTTGAGACCGCTTCTCTCCCACACGACCGCTCAGAACCCCTACCGCAGGCTCACCTTTGAGCGAAGTTAACACGAGCGTGACGCACCCTCGCCGGACGTAGGGCCCCGCTGGCCCGAACAGGGGATAAACCGCCGCCCGTGTTCATCTTGCGCCACGCCATCGAGGAGGAGGCACACGGCCTATAAATATTTTATTGCCTAAGCACCGAGGCACCCGCCGCTCGAACCGCCGGCCGACAGTTGGCGCGCCGTAGGGGCTCACAGGTGTAATCCGCATCTCCACCAACCCTCATGGCGTTTCCGCCGTTTTCCACCCCGCTCGGCCGGAGCACGGCTCCCGCCGCTGAACTCCACCGTTTTTCGATCGAATGCCGGCATTCGCGGACGCCGCCACGACTATTTAGATGATCCTTCCGCCGATCTACCGGGCCGAAGGAAGAGCAAAGATCGCCACCACGGCGCGCCCACCATCCCGGGCCGCCGCGCGAGGCGGGCAAGGCGAAACCACCGCCAGCAGCAAGGCGCATCCGTGCAACGGATTCGAATCCGCCGACATTTCCCGCCGACTCGCGAGTAAGGGCTCCCAGAACCCTAGGCTCGAAGATCCGGTGCCGGCGCCCCCACTGCGGGAAGGATGCCCCAAACCCTAATCATCGGAAAACGCTCCGCTCTAGTCATACCGAGGGAGTCCAGGTGAATCCACGCAGCGCCAAAACCTCGCCGCCGGCCTTCGCCAGAGAGCACGACCAAAGCCTCCCGCCGCCTCCACGGAACGTTACCCCCATGGATATGCACCGAGGAGCGCATCCTTCTCGAGGATGCGGGACGACCCCGCCATGCCGCCTCCTCCCGGTTCGATTGGGGCCCGGACCCAGGATCGAGGGGACTCGCCACCGACCAGAGAACAGAACTTCATCCAAGCATTCGGCGCTCCTTGCACCGACGATGAAGATGAATACTATGACCCCACGAGGGAATGCTTCAACGCCGAGGTCCCGCCGCAAGATGGGCGCTTCACCGACGTGTCAGGCCGAGGACGACGCGGACGTGCCACCACGGCGAGCCAGCCCCGTACCGGCTTCCACCCGGCCCCGCCGGTGCCCGGGCCGCCCGCCGCCGGCCGGCGTAACGCACAACCGCAAGACTTGCGTAAATCGATTTGGGCGGAATCCGCGCGACTTCGACGATCGAGCGAACATTCAACGGGGAACAGCCCGGCCGTGGGCCAGCCCCGAGAGCACCTCAGCCCCCGGAGGTGGCATCGCAACGCCAATGGAGCGCCACAACTTCCGACGAGCAGCCCCGCTCAACCGAGCAAGCCTCAACGTAGCGGCAAAGAAGCCATGTTGGTACGCGAGATGCCCAAGCCCTCTACCACCGAGGGAAGACGATTCGGGAGGCTGCCGCAAGCACCTCCCTTGATAGAGCAGCCATACAACAGGCGGAGAGCTCGCCTCGTGAGATCGGGCCGCGACATCGCGGCGACGAGGAGAGTCCGGATGAAGTCGACAAGGCTCGGCCCTACCGAGCAAAGCCGGCCTCGGCAGCGCCGGCCCGAGCGCCCGAACGACAACCGCAAGAACCGCCCTGTCTCGGGATCGTATGGAAGACCCCCCGCCAAGACCGTCACCGAGGTGCACCCGACCCGTGGAGGATCGAGATCGAGCGACAACGAGCACGCGGGCGCAGGCAGCCCACCTCGTGGGCGACCGGGCGGACGAGACGCCCATGCACGCCGGGAAGACCGAGGGTACTCCCCGTAACCTCCCGTGTTGGGAATATGCCCTAGAGCTAATCATAGAGATGATTTGTATTCCTTCATTGTATCCATGATATATTATGTGTTCATGAATATCCATTAATGACAACTTGTATTGATCGGCAATTATGTGAATTGTTTGTGAAACTCTTTTACTTGTTTGGTTATTCAATAATTGTCCTCGATCGGAGTTCATGTGAGAACACACATGAATATTAGATCAGCACACGATTAGTTGATGACTATGTTTCACAAGTCATAGACATGGAGATGTCAAACTAATAGTGTGGGCACATGTATGACATGGGGTCGGATTGACCCGACATGAGATGTTATTATTATTATCTCTTTATACATCATGCAACGTTATGTCCTTAGACCCGAGATTGTCGATGTACTCAAGATGTGAAACGACCTACTTAGGGACTATCAAACGTTATTCGTGAATTGGGTAGCTATAAAGGTGGTCTTCGGTTTGTCGAGAAACATGCCGTGAGACATAGTCAATCAAGATGGAATTGCCCCTCTCCATGAGAGAGAGATATAACTAGACCACTTTCGATTGATTGGATCAAGAAATGCATGGCCGTGCTTGGGTTAGTGTTAACTCACGAAGTTGGACCAAATATCGCGGTGGCAAGGGAATGGCGAGTACATAGATCGTGGTGGTTCGTCTCGATATAATCATTGGTACACATAGGAGTTGGCACGCCTTGCTAGAGGTCGTCGTCAACTATTGGTCGAGTAGGAGTACTCGGGCCATGTTCTATGTGTGCGTGAGCCCATAGGGTCGCACGACGCTAGGGAAGGAGGCCTAATTCGGATTTGATCCAATTAGGCGAGGCTTAGGTTTTCTAATGGGCCTCCAGCCCCGAGAGCCCGTTAGGGACGCCTATATAATGAGAGGTGGGCGCGGGGCTGGAAACCTAATTCATTCCACGCCTCCTTGGCGCCGCCGCGCCCACGCCCCGCCACGCCTTTTGCATCTCGCGGACCTAGCAGTCCGGAGGCGCACGCTTCTCCCCGTGACGTGTGGGATACCTCGGAGGTGCTGATCCGGAGCACAAGGACGAACCGCACGAGGAGGACGGACGTGACGGGACGACCACGCAATCGCGACGCCACCGCCGCGACGCCGCATATCTACGCCGACGGTCGACGCTTCCGCTGCCCCTCAAGGCCTAGTGGTAATTCCGTGATCTATAACTAGCAAGAGATCCTTGGTTTATGGGTAGAAAATTTTCGTTTTCGGGCTAGCGTAGCGATCCCATAACCCTTCAAAGGGTATCGTGAGCCGTAGCTGCGCCGTTATAGATTCGGATGTGTACATATGGTGATATGCGCGGTTGTAGATGAGTCTCTCGATCTCGTTCGTGGTCTTGCCGCAGACCGTCTTGTTCGATCTACTCCCTACCGGCCGGAATTCCGCCATCGGAGTTAAGTGATACATGTAAACCCGCCAAGGCGAGTTTGAGATCAATAAGATTGATCGAATCGAACCTAGGTCATGGCTCGGTCGGGCATGATGATGTGAAGATGCGGTGGTGGTAGATTTGATCTAACACCGATCGTCGCCCGAGTTTGACCAGCCATAACTTTTGATCCGTGAACTCGGATTGAGACGAACTCTAAACTTAAAAAAATCGTTGAGAACGAAAAGTTACATCCAAATCACACACTTCGCCCCGCTTCGATTTAAATTAGAATGGTCAAAATCAGCTTACAAAATAGGGTTTTCGCCCGCCAAATTTTAGACGCCGGAATCGGTTAATGCTTTTTTTTGCGTGATTATGTGACCGGTATGGTCCAGATATGTATGAGATGCATGTATGTATGTAATTGATTCATGACTTGCATGTCGCGGAGGATGACAATATGGCCGAGCCACCGATATATTGTCCACTTGATGTAAATGGCTGCGTGCCAAAAAAGTGATGAACGCGCACATGTAAATTGTTATCTTCTCGCGCTAGTATAGACTAGTCTTAGCAGATTCATCATCGGAGGATGGCATACATCGATCATGGAGATGGAGATCATCATGATGAACAGTTAATTGGAGATGGAGATCCCCAAAGTGATATAAGACCATACCAAGTCACAACCGTTTAATGTCATTCTTATCGTGTTCTACTTTCACGCCGCGCGACTATGTTTTTGTCTACATACGATAGTGAAGTAGAACGATCCTCTAAGAAATGTTTTAAGTTTTGATGCTTCCCCAAACCTTGCATCGCCACAAGTCTTGTACAATCGGTGGTGGGCCTATAAAATTAGGGTACCATCGGTTTTCTCGACTAGGCGTGTTCAGATCGGATACTTATCGCGAAAGGTTTGGTTACTTAAACAAGATCATCCTAACGGTTAGGGATCTTGAGCATGACAAAGTTGGCGTTAGCATAGAGATGCTACCCAACAACAAGAGTCATATGTGATATGATTAGCAAAGAGTTGCTTACCGATCTACCATGTCTTCTAGCGGTGATGCTAAAGCTCACTAGTCGACTTGTTAGTTGTGGGTCTTGAATCACTAAGTATCAATTGAGGGATATTGATTTTAGTGGGAGTACATTCTATTAAATGTTAATATGTTTTTACTCTATCTTGGATACATTGTCTTAGTATTTTTGCATTATTTCTGTTGTAGATAAATGGCGCCTAACAATCAACCATTTACTTTGGCGTTCGGGTTCTTGAGAAAGATAAGTTGAATGGAACAAACTATGCGGATTGGATCCAGAACCCGAGAATTGTTCTCGTGGCTGAGAAAAAGGAAGATGTTCTAGACACCCCCTTACCAAATGAACCTCGCCGATAATGCACTCCGCCGCTGAGAAGACCGCTTACAAGAGAGCATGTGATGCCGATCTTGAAGTGAGTTGCCTTATGCTTGCCAAGATGGAACCCGACTGCAGATGCGTTCGACAACAATCATGCAAATAAGACGATATGATCGCGGGCGCTTGAGGATATGTTCCAAACACAAGCGAGAACTGAAAGGTTCAATGTCTCAAAGGCGCTTGTTGAGAGCAAGCTAGCAGAGGGTGCAGCAGTAGGGCCACACGTAATCAAGATGGTTGGTTACACTCAGAGATTGGAGAAGCTAGGCTTCCCAATAGGCCCGTGAGTTGGCTATCGATTTTATTCTTGCATCTCTCGCCGCCTAGCTATGGAAACTTCATCTCGAACTATCATATGCATGGGGCGGAGAAGGGCTTGACGAAAGCTGTGTGGCATGTCAAGACAGGTTTCGACATCAAGAAAGGTGCCAAGACTAGCCATGTGATGGCGGTCCAAAATAAGCCTAACTTTAAGAAAAGGGGCAATCCTTATTGGAAGAAGAAGAAGGAAAAGGCTAAAGGTGAGACCTCTAAGCCAAAGCCTCCTTCTCAGCCCCAGGCTGGACCAACTGCTGATTCTCTGTGCCATCATTGTGGTAAGAAAGGTCACTGGTTAAGAAACTGCAAGGAGTACTTGGCAACCAAGAAGGATAGCGGTGGTAAAGGTACTCCCGCTGCCTGTACTCTTGTTGTTTATGTTACGACATATTCCTCGCTGATTCTTATATTAATTCTTGGGTATTTGATACGGATCGGTTGCTCATATTTGCAATACGATGCAGGAATGATAAGAAGTAGAAGCGTTGGAAAGGGAGAAGTTGACTTCCGCGTGGGCAATAATGCAAGAGTTGCCGCTCGAGTCGGCCGGACGATGCAACTCCATCCGCCGCCGTCGATTTATTTTGGAATTGAATAATTGTTATTTTGTTCCTAGCCTGAGTCGAAACATTGTGTCACCTTCATGTTTGATGAAGGATGGTTATTCTTTTAAGAGTGAAAACAATGGTTGTGTAATCTCTAAAGATGGCATGTTTGTGGCTTCTGCATCCATTGTGAATGGGTTATTTATTTTAAATCTTGATGATGCACCTGTCTGTAATATAAGTGCTAAAAGGCCTCGGCTTAATGAGTTAAGTCAAACATATATGTGGCATTGTCGTTTGGGTCATATAAGTGAGAATCGCATGAAGAGGCTCCATTCGATGGGCTTCTAACTTCGTTTGATTTTGAATCATACGAGACATGTGAAGCTTGCCTTCTAGGCAAAATGACCAAGTTGCCTTTCAAGGGTTTTCCTGAGAGGGCAGCAGACTTGTTGGAACTAGTACATACTGATGTATGCGGACCAATGAGTACGACGGCCAGAGGCGGATTCCAATACTTCATTACTTTCACTGATGATTTCAGTAGATATGGCTATGTCTACTTAATGAAGCATAAGTCTGAGACTTTTGAAAAGTTCAAAGAGTTTCAGAATGAAGTAGAGAATCAACGTGGCAAGAAAATTAAGGCCTTGCGATCTGATCGTGGAGGCGAATACTTGAGCCACGAATTTAGCAATCATCTTAAGAGTTGCGGAATTGTTCCACGCTTACGGCCGCCTGGAACACCTCAGAGAAACGGTGTGTCTGAGCGACGTAATCGGACTTTGTTGGACATGGTTCGGTCTATGATGAGCCAGTGTGACCTACCTTTATCATTTTGGGGATATGCTCTAGAAACAGCCGCTTTCACATTAAATAGGGTGCCATCTAAGTCCGTAGTTAAGACACCACATGAGATGTGGACTGGTAAGAGTCCCAGTTTGTCTTTTCTAAAGATTTGGGGTTGTGAAGTTTATGTCAAACGACTTCAATCAGATAAACTAACACCCAAGTCGGACAAGTGTTTTTTCGTGGGATACCCGAAGGAAACTTTGGGGTATTACTTTTACAACCCCATCGAGAGGGCAAAGTGTTTGTTGCTCGAAACGGTGTCTTCTTAGAGAAAGAGTTTCTCAAAAGAGACAAGAGTGGACAAAGGGTGTATCTTGAAGAAGTTCAGGATGAGCCAACAGGTCAAGACTCTACGAGTGATGCTAATGTAGCAGAACAAGTTGAGATACCTGTAGCAAAGGTAACACTGCCACTACCACGAAGATCCGCTAGACTCCATGAGTTGCATGGGGATGTGTTATTGTTAGACGATGACGAACCTATGACATATGCGGAAGCTATGATGGACCCAGATTCCGAGAAATGGCAAGGTGCCATGAGATCCGAGATAGATTCCATGGGAGACAATCAAGTTTGGAACTTGGTTGACCCGCCTGATGGGGTTAGACCCATTGAGAGCAAATGGATCTATAAAAAGAAAAGAGATATGGACGGAAATGTTCACGTCTATAAAGCACGACTTGTCGCAAAGGGTTTTCGGCAAGTTCAAGGAGTTGACTACGACGAGACATTCTCGCCTGTAGCGATGCTTAAATCTATCCGGATCATTCTAGCAATTGCTGCTCATTTCGATTATGAGATATGGTAGATGGATGTTAAAACAGCCTTTCTAAATGGAAATTTGGAAGAGGACGTGTATATGACACAGACTGAAGGTTTTGTTGATCCTAAGAATGCTAAAAAAATATGCAAGCTTAAGAAATCCATTTATGGGTTGAAGCAAGCATCTCGGAGTTGGAATATTCGTTTTGATGAAGAGGTCAAAGCTCTTGGCTTTTGTCGAATGAAGAAGAACCTTGTGTATACAAGAAGGAAAGTGGGAGCGCTGTTGTGTTTCTAATCTTGTATGTGGATGACATACTATTGATTGGGAACGATATTCCAATGTTGCAATCCGTGAAGACTTCACTGAATAATACATTTTCTATGAAGGATTTGGGAGAAGCAAAGATACATTTTGGGCATAAAGATCTATAGAGATAGATCAAAGAGGCTAATAGGATTATGCCAAGATACGTACATTGACAAGGTGTTGAAACGGTTCAACATGGAACAGTCCCAAGAAAGGGTTCCCCGCCTATGTCACATGGTATGCGTTTTAGCAAGAAGCGGCGTCCTTTCGACCGCCGATGAGCGAGAGCGCATGAGTAAGGTTCCATATGCCTCGGCAGTTGGTTCCATCATGTATGCCATGATATGTACACGCCTGCATGTCTCATATGCTCTAAGTGTGTTGCGCGGTACCAAGCCGATCCGGTGAGAGTCACTTTGGACACTTGTTAAAAATATTCTTAAGTACTTGAGAAGGACTAAAGATATGTTCCTAGTCTATGGAGGTGAGGAGGAGCTCGTTGTAAATTGTTACACCGATGCTAGCTTCCAAACCGACACGGATGATTCACAATCTCAATCGGGATATTTGTTCACAATAAATGGTGGTGTCGTTAGTTGGAAAAGTTCCAAGCAGAGACGGTGACCGATTCTACAGCCAGGTCGAGTACATAGCAGCCTCGAAGCCGCAAAGGAAGGTGTTTGGATGAGGAAGTTCCTCATTGAGCTTGGTGTGTTTCCGAATGCAAGCGCCCATTGAACCTTCATTGTGACAATAGTGGCGCGATTGCACAATGTGCTAAGGAGCCGAGGGATCAACATAAGAACAAACACGTCATCGCGGAAATTTCACCTCATTCGAAAGTTTATCAAACGGGGTGAAATCAAGATATGCAAGATACATACGGATTTGAATGTTGCGAGATCCTTTGACAAAGGCTCTTCCACACCCTAAGCATGAGGCGCACATGAGAGAGATGGGTATTAGATATCTTAAAGATTAACTCTAGTGCAAGTGGGAGATTGTTGGGAATATACCCTAGAGCTAATCATAGAGATGATTTGTATTCCTTCATTGTATCCATGATATATTATGTGTTCATGAATATCCATTCATGACAACTTGTATTGATCAGCAATTATGTGAATTGTTTGTGAAACTCTTTTACTTGTTTGGTTATTCAATAATTGTCCTCGATCGGAGTTCATGTGAGAACACATATGAATATTAGATCAGCACACGTATTAGTTGATGACTATGTTTCACAAGTCATAGACATGGAGATGTCAAACTAATAGTGTGGGCACATGTATGACATGGGGGCCGGATTGACCCGACATGAGATGTTATTATTATTATCTCTTTATACATCATGTACGTTATGTCCTTAGACCTGAGATTGTCGTATGTACTCAAGATGTGAAACGACCTACTTAGGGACTATCAAACGTTACTCCGTAATTGGGTAGCTATAAAGGTGGTCTTCGGGTTTGTCGAGAAACATGCTGTGAGACATAGTCAATCAAGATGGAATTGCCCCTCTCCATGAGAGAGATATAACTAGACCACTCGATTGATTGGATCAAGAAATGCATGGCCGTGCTTGGGTTAAGTGTTAACTCACGAGTTGGACCAAATATCGTGTGGCAAGGGAATGGCGAGTACATAGATCGTGGTGGTTCGTCTGATATGATCATTGCGTACACATAGGAGTTGGCACGTCTTGCTAGAGGCCGCTGTCAACTATTGGTCGAGTAGGAGTACTCGGGCCATGTCTATGTGTGCGTGAGCCCATAGGGTCGCACGCTTAAGGGGGAAGGAGGCCTAATTCGATTTGATCCAATTAGGCGAGGCTTAGGGTTTTCTAATGGGCCTCCGGCTCAGAGCCCGTTAGGGACGCCTATATAATGAGAGGTGGGGCGCGGGCTGGAAACCTAATTCATTCCACGCCTCCTTGGCAGCCGCCGCGCCCACGCCCCGCTCACGCCTTTTGCATCTCGCGGACCTAGCAGTCCCGAGGCGCACGCTTCCTCCCCCGTACGTGTGGGATACCTCTGAGGTGCCGCATCCGAGCACAAGGACGAACCGCACGAGGAGGACGGACGTGACGGGACGACCACGCAACCGACGCCGCCACCGCCGCGACGCATATCTACGCCGACGGTCGACGCTTCCGCTGCCCCCGCGCGTCTAGTGGTAATTCCGTGATCTATAACTAGCAGTAGATCCTTGGTTTATGGGTAGAAAATTTTCGCTTTTTCGGCTAGCGAAGCGATCCCATAACCCTTCATCCGGCCACGTGCCTTCACAAGGGACATCGGAGAGCACCACTCCCGCGCGCGTTTCGTGCCACCTAGCCACCTCGAGAAATATACGGGAGAAACTCGTCCCGAGGTATGGTCGACGATTATCGGCCGGCTCGCCGGTTCTGTGGGCACATGATGACAAGGTGATAATCGTGAATCCGCCCCTCGCACCTCTCGAGTTCCGCGAGCTTGGCCGAACACCTTACGCCCAACCTCATATCCAACCGGACGGATTTGGTAAGGACCTTGAAAGGTAACTTCCAAGGCACGACCGCGCCCGAAATTCGGGACCTTCGAATCGCCGACAAAAGTCCGACGAATCCTTGCGCGACTACATCCGGGCGTTTCTCCAAGCAAATGGACCGAGCTCCCCAACGTGACGGATTCGACGCCATAGGGGCCTTCTTGGCCCGCACCTCATGCCGAGACCTCGTAAAGAAGCCGGGCGCCGGACTCCAACCGAGGCAAACGAACCGATGGACATCGCCACCAAGTTCGCCAGCCGTGAGGAAGCCGTCGGGCCTGCTCAATCGTGGCTCGTGCAAGGGGAAGCGCAAGGAAGAGGAGCCCGAGGGATCTCAACCCGGGAGAGCAGGGAAGAAGAAGAAAAGGATAAGAGCCGCAAGGGCAAGGGCCATGCCGCCCAAGCCGATGACAAAGACATGGTGGCTGCGGTCGACCGCAAGGGGCCTCGGCCCCCGCCACAAGAAACCTTCGACGACATGCTCAAGAAGCCGTGCCGTAACCATAGCTACCCGGGCCAAGCATACCCTCGGGGAGTGCAAGAAGGTACGCCAACATTTCGCCAAGCTCAAAGCCATCCCCGAGGGTGAAGAGGAAGAGGCTCCCGAGGGTGGCGCCAAGGGCAACGAGGAGTTCCCCGAAGGTGAACAATCGCTTCATGATCTTCGCGGCAGCACCAGCAATATGTCCGTGCGGCAGCGCAAGAAGAAGGAGCATCGGGAGGTCACGCCACGGAGCCGCAACCCCGAAGCGCGCAAGTGGTCGGACCAGGCCATCACCTTCGACCCCGGCCGGATCACCCCCAAAGACATCCCGAACCCGGGGCTTATCCACCGGTGGTGGATCCCATCATCGCCAACACTCGGCTCACCAAGGTCCTTATGGACGGAGGGAGCAGCCTCAACCTCATCTACGAAGAAACCCTCGACCTCCCTCGGGGTAGACAAGTCCAAGATCCGCCCCGGAGGGCCGGCATTCAATGGCGCCGCCCCCGGCAAGCGCCTTAAGCCCCTCGGGCAGATTGACTTGCCGGGTGTGCTTTGGAGACCCTCGACCTTCAAAGCGGGGAGACCCTCACATTTGAGATTCTTGGGGTCCACGGTACTTACCACGCACTCCTCGGACGGCCTTGTTACGCCAAGTTCATGGCTGTCCCGAACTACACGCACCTCAAGCTCAAGATGCCGAGGCCAAAGGGTGTCATCACCACTGGCCCTCACACCATCACGCGTATGAGTGCGACGTGGAGAGCGTGGAGTATGCCGAGGCACTCGCCATTGCCGAGGCACTCATTGCCGATGCGAAAAGAAGCTTTGACGAAATCGCGACCGAGCACGAGGCCAAGCCGCGCCGGAGCTTCGAGCCTTCCTCGGGCACAAAGAAGATCCCACTCGATCCCAAGAACCCGAAGGAGAAGCCGCTGACCATCAGCTCGGACCGATCCAAAATAGGAAGCGGTGCTCGTCGACTTCCTCCCGCGAACGCCCGCACGTTTGCATGGGGACCCTCGGACATGCCGGCATACCGAGGGATGTCGCCGAGCACTCCCTAGACATCCGCCGGGCTCAAAGCCTGTCATGCAGCGCTTGCGCCGCTTCGATGACGCCAAGCGGAAGATCATCGGCGAGGAGGTCCACAAGCTTCGCTGGAGGCCAGATTTATAAAAGAAGTATTCCACCCCGAGTGGTTAGCTAACCCCCGTATTAGTAGAGAAAAAGAATGGGAAATGGCGGATGTGTGTGGACTACACTAGTCTCAACAAAGCATGTCCGAAAGTTCCTTTTCCTTTGCCTCGAATCGACCAAATTGTCGACTCCACCGCGGGATGTGAAACGTTGTCCTTTCTTGACGCGTATTCCCAGTTATCACCGTGATCAAAATGAAAGAGTCCGACCAGCTCACGACCTCGTTCATAACACCCCTCGGGATGTATTGTTACCTCACCATGCCCTTCGGCCGAGGAACGCCGGGCGCAACATACCAGGCGATGCATGCAAATCATCTTCGGGGAACTCATCGGGCGGATAGTGGAGGCCTACGCCGATGACATTGTGGTCAAATCCAAGAAAACGCCGGACTCGTGGGAGACCTCTGGGAAACCTTCGAATGCCTAAACAAGAAGGGAGTCAAGCTCAACCCCGAGAAGTGCGTATTTGGGGTTCCCCGAGGGATGTTGCTGGGCTTTATTGTCTCTCAACGAGGCATCGAAGCAAACCCGACCAAGGTGGACGCAATCACCAAGATGGGTCCGATCCAAGACCTCAAGGGAGTACAGAAGGTCATGGGCTGCCTGGCTTCATTAAGCAGGTTCATCTCACGCCTCGGAGAGAAGGGCCTGCCCCTCTACCGACTCCTTCGCAAGTCCGAGCGCTTTGCCTGGACCCCCGAGGCCGAAGAGGCCCTCGGCAACCTCAAGAAGCTCCCGACGAACCCACCGGTCCCGGTACCGCCAAATCCAGAGAAACCTTGTTTTATCGCCACCGCCACTACCCGTGTGGTCGTGCCGCAGTTGATCGTAGTAGAGCCGCCGGAAGAAGGCACACGCTGCCGCACAATGCCCCGTTTACTTCATCAGTGAAGTGCTTTCCGACACCAAGAGGAGGTATTCGCAGCATGCGTAAAACCGGCCGTATGCCATCGTATAACAACGAAGGAAACTTCGTCACTACTTCCTCGCGCACCCCGTCGCCGTGGTGTCCTCGTTCCCCTCTGGGAGATTCTCCAAAACCGAGAGGCCACGGAAGAGTGGCGGTGGGCGGTGGAGCTCATGGGCGAAACCATATCGTTTCCTACCCCGCAAGGCAATCAAGTCCCGGTGTCCTAGCCGACTTTGTGGCTGAATGGACCGATACACGGCCTACCCCCGCACCCATCCGGCCGAGTGCTGGACCATGTTCTTCGATGGATCCATGATGAAGGCAGCGCTGGGGCTGGTTTGCTCTTCATCTCACCCCTCGGGGTTCACACGAGGTACGCCATCCGGCTGCATTTTTCTCGCCTCTAACAACGCCGCAGAATACGAGGCGCCTGGTCAATGGTCTCTCGGATCGCGGACCTCGGGATCCGACGGTTGGAAACCGGGGGATTCGCAGCTTGGTCATCGACCAAGTCATGAAGGCCTCGGCGTGCCACGACCGAAGATGGAGGCGTGATTGTCGAGAAGTGCGCAAGCCGGAGGAAAAATTCCATGGGCTCGAGCACAAACACACACCCGGGCGTTACAATGAGGCCGCGGATGAGCTTGCCAAGGTCGCGGCGACCGAGGCACCGTTCCACCGAACGTTTTACCCGAGATCTCAAAGAACCTCGGTCAAGTACGCACCCTTGAAATACCCTCGGGGGGCTCAAGAAGGCGCCCGAGGGCTGGCCACGCCCGGCAATGGCGGTCGACTCACCCCCCCGATTGGAGGAAGCTTATTTGTTGGAGTACCTCACCCGAGGTGAGCTGCCCGAGGACAAGACCGAAGCTTCGCCAGGTTGGCCCGAAGGGCCAAGTCCTTTGCGCTAATTGGAGAAAAAGGGAACTCTATAAGAGAGGAGCCTCGAGTGTACATGCGATGCATAGCCTCGGTCAAGGCAAAGAATTGCTCAAGACACACACCGAGGGGAATGCGGACACCACGCTGCCCCAAGGACTTTAGTCGGTAAAGTCTTCGTGCAAGGCTTCTACCGCCCTCGGCGGTACGGGGACGCAAATCTAGTCGCGGCGCGTATTCGCAAGGAATGCCAATTCTACAAGCAGACACATCTCCCTCAAGCATCAAGAAACCATACCACTTACGTGGCCATTTGCGGTGTGGGGACTCGACATGATTGGACCCCGAAAAAGGCACCCGAGGAGGACACACTCACGCCCTAGTCGCCATTGACAAGTTCTCCAAATGGATTGAAGCCCGACCCGTGGTGAACCTCGCACGTGGGAAACGGTGAAATTCTTCACGGATATCATCTCCCCGCTTCGAGTCCCGAACTCGATCATCACGGACAATGGAACCAACTTCGTGGGGAAGAAATTTCTTGACTTTTGTGACGACTATGGCATCCGGTCGATACCCGCGGCCGTAGCTCACCCGAAGACCAACGGTCAAGTGGAGCGTGCCAACGGCATGATCCTACAAGGGCTCAAGCCAAGAATTTTCAATCACCGAACCAAGACGGCAAAAGGTGGTACCAGGAGCTGCCATCGGTTCTATGGAGCCTTCGAACGACGGAAAAGCCGAGCCACGGGATTCAGCCCGTTCTTTTTCTAGTCTATGGGGCTAAGGCAATCCCGCCCACGGACATAGAATACGGGTCCCCGAGGCCGCAAGCCTACACCGAGCAAGGCAACCAAACAGGAGGCGAGACTCCATAGACCAAGTTGACGGCCCGAGACGTTGCGCCCCCGCACTCGGCAAGATATCAGCAGGCTCTGCGCAAATATCACGCCAAGCGGCTGAAACCTCGGGAGCTTCAAGTCAACGACCTGCATCAGCCGAAAACAGACAACAAAGGGCGTCACAAACTCACGCCACCTGGAAGGGCCTTACTTCATCGCCCAAATACTAAGGCCCAGGGACCTATAAGTGAAGAACGAGAAGGGCGAAATCTACTCCAACGCTTGGAACATAGAACAGCTACGCCGCTTCTACCCTTAAATTCAAGACGGAAGTCAAACACCTGTTTTTTTTTTTCACTCAAATAAAAGATCTACATCTTTTACGAAAAAAAGTACTTCTCGCAGCAAACCTTAAGGGAGTCTTAGCCTCGCCCAAGACAAGACTAAAACTCCCTGAAGGGGGGCTACATGGGGGCCCCCCTGGGACCCTCCTTTTCCTTTTTTCAAAACTTTTTTAGGAAAAAAGTTTTCGCAAGATACCGAATTAATCGCTTAAGTTGCGAAGGTCGCGACGCACAAATCCAAAGCAAGATAACCGAGGCAAACGGATCGCCCCTAGTGGCACCCGTATGGATCGCCCCCGCTGGCGTCCACGGTTACTATCTCGCGAGCGGAGAAAGCAAGCGACCCGCCACACAATAAACAAGAGATTCGGAGAACGCAACCTCAAAACATAAGTGCACCCGCTAAAGGCCATAGACCTCGGCGGCGCCATTGTTTATACACATCCATCTCACAAGCTCCAATCTTTTCAAGCAAGGAAGGATCAGCAGGGGAGGCCTCATCTACTTGCGCCTCACGGCCGGTCAACGAGGAAGCTTCGCATGAGCAACGCCCCGGGCGGGGCGCTTCTCCCGAGGGTGGCGCCACTGCGTCGGCGCATCCTCGGACATGACGTCCACCATCTCCGTGTCCGCCTCATAGCTGACTCTATGGGGGAGTACGGGGACACACCTCATCTTCAAAACGCGAGGACAGCAGGTTGCGGCGCCATCCACAAAGTCATATAGACTTTGGGTCTTGGCGGCATCGGCGTGCATCCTCTCGGCGGGATCAGCCTCCCTCGCCATCGGAGCCGAGGAAGAAGCCCGCCGCGACACCGCCCCGCCGTCTTGACTCCATCGGGAAGTGGGAGCGAACCACCGCCAGCATGTGCGAATGCCGCCCGAAGGAAGCGCCCGGAGCTCGGACCGAGGAATCCACCGACGGGCGCTCAGCGATCGCGGAGCCGAGGGCCCAACCTCCGGGTTGTCCGCCTCGAGCGACGGCAGAAGTCCGACGGGGGCCTCCTCCAGCCCCCGACGTGATTTCGCTCTTGCTCCAGCCCTTGGGCGCGGCGTGGCGCGGTATTCACGGCCTCGGTCCGACCCCTCCGCCTCGGCAACAACCACCAAGACAATGTCGGCAAGACACGAAATCAAAGGTGACAGAGCCCACCGGGGATAAGACGCACCTTGGCACTTCAATTGCCGTACCCCAACATGACGCCATGCTCGCCGCATAGCGACCTTTGAGCTGGTCCTTCTCCTTCCCGAGGGTTTCCCCTCGGACACCAGCGCTCCCCGATGCGGGGTGTTTAGGGGCGCCGCACATCTCCGCCCGTCTTCGCCTCCTCCCGGGACCTGTCCCCTCGTCATGGGCCCCTAAGGGCCCGAAGAGACCGCTCCGGGCGTCCTCGGTCTTGGCTCATCCGAGCCATCTCGGCAACCCAAACTGTCGGCCTCGGACTCCGGCCTTGATGAGCTCTCGCCGCCGGGGCCTGCCCGCTGGGACTCCCTCTCCTCGGCGAGGGCAGCAAGCCGGAGGTCTCGCTCGGGCCTCGGTCAACTTCACCCGAGTTTGACCAAGGGCGTTCAGGCCGGGACGTTCCGGCGAAGGAGCTCGGACTCTCCCGGCGAAGTGACGAAGAGCCCGCAACGACAATACTTCGCCAAGACGCAAGCACAAAGGACATGCAGCAAGGGATGGCCATCAAGATACTTATCGCGCCGACTTAGCGAGACGGCCGGTGATGGTCTCCCCGATCCTCGCTAGGCCCTCGGCGGCCCCACCGACGGATCCGCTCATGGGTCCTCCACTCCAAGACCTCGACGATCAAGAACAACCATGGCGGCAGGACCCGGGTGTCTCGCCCGGTGGTCGAGGCGGACCGCCCCAAACGAGTTCGCTCGAGAGGGATACATCTCCCCCCGGCGCCTCCCCGCAGCCCGGGAACCCGCACGAGAGAAGTCCAGGGGCCCCTGAGCTGACCCACAGGCACCATCTCGTCATGGCCAAGACGACGCCGCCAAGGGCCGCCTCGAACCCGGACACGTGGAGCAGCAGAAGTCGGGGTTGTACGGCTCGCGGCGCCCCCGGGTCGGCGAGCGCCGAACAAGCGGAGACTTTACGCGTCTCCGCCGGCGAAGAGCTCCTCCCGCGAGAACTCCCGAACAACGGGGACCGCTCCTCGGGGTGGGCGGTGACACGACCTCCTTCGGGCGGCGCCTCTTGCTCGCACCGAGCGGTGTCCCCGTGGCGTGACCGAGCTCTCGCGTCGATCACCATCGGCCGGGCAGCCAACCCACCATCGCCACCATAGGCCATTACCGCCTCGGGCGCGGCCTCGGCGGCCGAAACCAGGACCGACCCCCACCGGGGGCTCGGGGCCGGCGTCAGAGGGACTCAACACAAAGCCATGAGGCATCCCTATCGGACGGCCCCGGCTGCGGCCGGCGGAGGATTGTGCACTAGCCTTTAGGGCCTTCTTGGGGTGCGTAGCAACATAGCGGCCCCCATTTCCTAAAGTCAAGCGCACGTCAAAACAAGGCAACCATACGCCGGTAAGAAAATCAAGATTGCAAAGGCGAAAGGAAACTCATGAAGCCCGAGGGACGCCCCCGGCGCCGACGAGGCTCGGGATGGTCGCGACCTCGGCGTTGCACTCGACGCCGCTGGCCGTCTCCCCCGCGACGCTCACGCACGGCGGGCCGGATCGACGGGGTCGCCGGCTCGTCCCCCGAACCGCACTTTGCGATGCCGAGGTGCTCGTGGCGGAGGCGTCGGATCTTCCCTTCGGGCCGCCCCGTGACACCGAGGTGCCGACATGGCCAACACCAATGGTCCTGGCGACTCGCCGGAGGAACCCTCGCGCACGGGTGCCCAGCCAGTTCCCGACGCCTCGTGCTCGGGCTCGGGCTCATAACGGAGCCCCCGACCGGGTCTGGAGCCCCATGGCTCGGTCCAGCCGGGCTGCCATGTCGCCGCCCGACGAGTTCACACAGAACTCATCCTCCGGGTTGTCGCCCCTCCCGGTGGTCGAGGCATCGGGCGACTCGCCCCGCTCCGCTGCTTGACCCGGCGCTTCTCGCGAGCCACGTTCCTCTTCTTCTTCTCCTCCTTCTTCGCCCGGCCCTCTCGCAGCTCGCTCCGAGCACAGTTCGCAGCCCGGCGGTCGGCGCCTAACTCCGTACGGGAGGAGGAGTCACGGTAGCTGATATGGCCCCCGCGAGGAGGAAAAAGTAAGAACCGCCACGGTAACAATGCACAAGCAATGCAAGGACACCGAAACCAAGAAGTGCTTACCAGGGGAGATATACCCTGGCCGTGGCGCATGGGGATCGGGGATACGCGGGGTGTTGGACCCCAACGCATCCCTTACCCTCTTGGCCAGGCCATCGCGGGAAAGCGTAAGGCCCGACATCCGCACGCGTCAAGACCGGCAGCGTCGCGCGCCATCTTGCACATGAGCAGCGGGGCGATCCATCAACGGCAAAGAATCGACGCCGGTGAAAGGCAGCGACCACGGCGGAAGCATTCACTTCCTTCCCGGAGCCGCAGGACCGCCCCGCCTCCTCAGCCTTCCAACCGATGGTGATCCTCCGAGGGGGACCCCAGCCCACTTCTCGCGGCGATGCTTGAGGACCCGCCCGGTGTATGCGGGGAGCGCGTTCCCATCGTTCTCGAGGTAGAACCACCGATCCCGCCATCCCTTTGTTCGAGGAGGTGAGCTCGGATAGGATGTACCCATCGCCTCGGTTCGGCTTCGTCGCGCTCCGCGCGGACTTGGAGCGCAGCCACCAACGCGCAATGCCCTCCGTGGCTGGCCTGCGCCACCGATGCGCCGTAAGATCCGCCTTGAAAAACCACAACCGAGAGGTCCCAATGCGGCTCGATCCCCGTGAATCCCTCACAGAGGGTGATGAAGATGGCAGCCCGGGAAATCGAATTCGGGGGGTGTGGTGAAGCTCGACTTCATAGTAGTTGAGGATCGCCGGATGAACCGACCCGCCCGGCATCCCGGCCACGCCGGTGAAGATCCATCGGGCTCACCACGTTGCCGCCGCGAGGGTTAGGCTCCTCCTCGCCCAATGCGAGCAATCCACCCGACCACGCGCGTCGGTACGGGGGGCGGAGGAGCCCTTCCTCGACCGGGCGCTGAAGTTTCTCCTCCGTCGCCCATTCGACCTCGGCCACGGCTCAGCGCCGAGCACCTCCCTCGCACCGTCACCACTACCCGACCGCGCCATGGATGAAAGGGAGATGAAGGGCGGCAACCGCTAGCAACCCCGATCACACGAGCGCAAGGCAAGTGAATCTCTCCCTTAATCTCTCCCACACTGTCTCTCTATCTCCCCGATTGCTACAAAGAAGAAGGCAAGAAGGCGATGGCAAAGAGCAAGGGAGCAACTATCATCCGCCGCGGCGACCCCCATATTTATAGGAAGGGAAGGCAAACCGGCCCGGGCAATCGAACCGACTCGGAATGGGGCCCACGATGGAACGGAAACCGCCATCCAACGGCGGCGCCAGTGCGGTGGAACCGTCAAGGGCATTAATGCACCTTGACGGTGCCCTCGATCTCCGCCCCGACAGAAGCCGCAGAGCCACGCCCCATCGGATCGAACGGGCACGCCGCCTCAAGCGCGGGCGAGGAGATGCTTCGTCTCCCGGTCGAGGGTAAAACCGTCCGGCCATCCATACCCCAGCAGCGCCCGACCCTAAGGGGCAAAAAGTCGGGCCCGATGACGGTTCCCGCCCGGCGGAAACCAAACGAGCCTCGGGCTGACACACACCCTACGTTCGAGAGGTTGCCGCCGGGCCCACGAGGGTTTTTGCAGCCGCCTCGGGATAACCCGAGCCAGGGGACAGAGGGAAATGCACAACCAGCTATACCCGGGCCCCGGGCCTGGATTTCTGAACGTGTTTAAGGCCCGCGGGTGCTGCTTATAGAGATGTCCCATCCGTCTGGGAGGCCCACAGCCCCGGGGGTTGGTCCGCCCAAACCCGGGATCCGCTAAGCGGTCCGCAGTTCTCATGGGGTGAATCCTGGATCACATAGCCGACCCTTGCTCCGGCAAGGGCACGGGCACCCGCTTTAAACAGACCCGCTATAACGCTCACCGGAGCCGCGACACATTCAGCTTACGGGGCATTGTGACGTGTCTCCCCTCCTCCTCCCCTTTCGGGAGGGCGACAGAGGAGCGTATGATCAAAGTCGAGGAGGCTCGAGTCGACCTTGCGCACATAAGCGCGGGCCTCGGGCTGCCCACGCAAAAACAAACACGCTCCGCACAAACAAGCGCAATTTAAGAGCTGTTTTGGCCTTGCCCGGCGTGCGAGACATAAAAAGACCTCGAAGGAATCCGCCATTCCATTCGAGGCCTGGGGGGCTACACCCAACGGGTGCGCTTACGCGCACCCCTTGTAGACGAACCACCCCGAGAAACAACAAGGCGATCGGAACGGCAGAGCCCCCGGGCGATTCCTCACTCGCCGGGGCTCGGGGCCACTGTCGGGGACTAAAATATTGGGCCTCGAGACATTCTCAAACTATGAGAATTTGCCGGCCCGCCAAGGCCCAGTAAAAACCTAGCTCGCGCTATCATCCCGCACGGAGGGACGGCCCGACGAACGATGGACCGAGGCCACCGAGCCACGACGATTACATGACGACGGAGCAGCCAAAAACGGCCCACGAGCGGCCCGAATGGAATCACCACGGCATACGAGCTTATTACGCCTCGAAGGACAAGGTCAAGGACCTCTACCGAACAGCGAACCACGACGTTCCACGCCGACCGCGATCAAACCATGGCTCGGGCTTGCGTCTCCGATTCGCCCGAGGCCGGCCTAGCTCACCAGCCCTCGGGAAATCTCCCGATTCGTCCGAGGGTGGCCTAGCTCACCACCCCGGGCGCAAAAACTCCGCCCGCCCGAGGGAGTCCATCCTCGGGTAGGGCAGCCCAACTAGCCCGTCTAGGGTCGCCGACCCCGGGCGTGGGAGGTTCCATCCGAGGAAGGGAAACCGCCGCATTCAATGCGTCGGCGTGACGTGCAAGGCGCCCGGTGCCATCGATTACGCTGACCAAATCGACACGCCAAATCGCCTCCCAATCCGACCGATGGGACACGATGCTAAACCAGGTGGCGTCTTTGCGCCACCCGGCACGGAAACCAAGATGACACCGTTCACTTCCCGTAACACCGCCAAAACGCCACGTAGGGGCCGACACTCGGGCACTTGACACGCACGGCAACAACCACGGGACCGCCCTCGCCATGCGGATCGTGAGGGACGCCTCAGAGGACCCTCGGGGCCGCGGGGGACGGCACGCCCGCCATCGGATCTGGACGCGTGGTTCGCGTGCAACGTTCAAACCAGCCGCGCCCTCGGCAACGCACATGCAACCGGTGTAGCCCTCGGGAATTAGCCACCTAGGCAACCACCAATGTAAACATTGGCCCTGTTTGGATACTCTAGCTTGGGCTAGAGCTAGAGCTAAAAACTAACTCTAGCTCTAGCCCCAAACTAGCTCTAGCTCCCAAGGTGTTTGGATCCATGGGCTAGTTTGACACTAAATTCATTTCAGCAGGATTTAGTGTGCCTAATTCTTGTGTGGCCTCTTCGCTCCACGAAGGAACGACCATAGATTGTTGTGATTTACCTCAATTTCCCAGTTCATGAATGAAACAACAGCATCACCTACACCGAAATATGGTCGATCGAATTCATTCCACCACCAATGCATTTGTTTCTTTCTTTTTTTTTTTTTTTATTGATAAGAAGCACGAATGCATCGCCAATCATTTTTTCGCTACCAGCCTAGCTCACGAGTCGACGGCTTACGACATTGCGAACGGGAACTCAAAGATCCGAGCTTGCTTGCGAAGCGACGACGATGGCCATCGTGCGATTCACTTCACTTGGCGCCGACACCGGCGTGAGCTCCGGCCCCTTGGCGGTGAACTCGCCGAATCCTCGACCTCCACGGGGCGCCGCCCGCCGCCGATGTCCGCGGCATCCATCCCGTCTAGCTCCATGGACTTGCAGCGGACGCGGCCGGGCGCCGGGTTGACGAGGTTGTAGGTGGGCGACGCGGACGGGCTTGGGACCGCGGCGGCACGATGGGGTCGGAGAACGGCGGCGGCGCTGGGCGGATTGGAGGCAAAGCGTCTTTGGGCGGCGCGAAACCTAGTGCGGCGGCGAGGGGATTACGCATCGCGAGAGGAAAGGGAGGGGAACGGTGCGGCAGGGATCGGTTGCGTAGCAGGGAGAGAAAAAAAGTGTTTTTTTAAGGTGGGCCCCATCGAACTAGCCCCAATTAGCACCCCTTGGAGGGGCTAGTGATTTTGGGTGGTCTAGTTGCATCTAGCCCAAACTAGCCCTCCCCGCTTGGATCCTTTTAGGGCTAGTTGAACCAAAACTAGCTCAAACTAGCTCTAGCCCATGGATCCAAACAGGGGCCATTATCTCTCTCCTTCTCCTATAAAGGGGGAGTAATGTCTCATTAGAAGGGGTTGGATTCGGTTCGACCCCACTTCAATTCCGGCTCACACGGAGAAAACCACTCACCACTACCACCGTAACCACGATCGTGGGGCTTGAGACCGTTTTCTCTCCCACACGACCGCCTGTAACCCCCTACTGCAGGCTCACCTTTGAGCGAAGTTAACACGAAGCGTGACGCACTCGCTGGACGTAGGGCCCCGTTGGCCTGAACCGGGATAAACCGCCGCCCGTGTTCATCTTGCGCTACGCCATCGAGGGAGGAGGCACACAGCCTACAAATATTTTATTGCCGGCACCCGAGGCACCCGCCGTTCCTCGAACCGCCGACAGCTGGTGAAATATATATATATATATATATATATATATATATATAGGGTGCACTTTTTATACACCCAGGAGTAACTACACCCACCTGCTTATACACGTGCAGGTCCAACTAGTCCGGCGTGGGTTTGGATCTGCATGCCAACTAGTCCGGCGTGGGTTTGGATCTGCATGTGACGTACACGGAGCGTGCGGTTATCTCGCTAATCACGAGCTTGTTGCACGCGGCATGCATGGCTGTAGTTACCAGTCTCTTGCATGGCCGTAGTAACCTAGTATTTTTTTAAATATGACGTGCATGTATATACTTAGTTTCTTCACAAGTATACTCAAATATATACGTAGTATATGTGCATACAATCCGTATACCTACAATATGGTTTAGATAGTATGAGAGCAGGCTCAAATATATTCACGTATGAAGATATACTCTTTTTTAAGAGTATGTACTCATAGTTTTTTTTTGAAGAGTATATACTCATACATTTTTAAAAAAGTATGTGAAGATACTAAGTATATACATGCTCAAATATATTCACGTATGAAGATATACTTTTCTAAGAGTATATACTCATACTTTTTTGAAGAGTATATACTCATACATTTTTTAAAAAAGTATATACTTTTTTTTTCTTGGAAGGTGTATTTATTCATTAAAAAAATATGTATAGCTACTTTATTTCTTTAGTATGCATACATACGTCCAGATTTAGCTAGTATGCATACATAGTTAAACCATACGACCAGAGTATATGTGCATATACATTCACGTATGAAGATATACACAACAACGAGAGTATGTATTCATACTATTTTTGGGGAATAAAATATATGTACATACTTCACCAAGAAAGGTCTATTAGTATTTGTCTTGCTCATAAAACAAATAGCAGAATCACGGCCAACGACAATCACGGCGAGTATACAGTGTATATATCATTTATTTATTCATTAATTAAGTTAGTTGCATGCATGCGGCCGTGGCTTGGCTATTCGTTAATCAAGTTAGTTGCATGCATGCGGCCGCGGCTTGGCTATACGTCCACCGGTCTGCCTGGGGACGGACCCTTAGCGTTTCTATATTCAAGGGTGTAACTACTCCTAGGGTGTAGGAAAAATTTACCCTATATATATATATATATATATATATATCTGTGTGTGTGTGTGTGGGCGCGCGTGCTGTGTAATCATCCTCGACATATATATATATGCTGTGTATTTTTTTTTTTTTTAAAATAATCTGAGGCGGGCAATATAATGTGTCCGCCACGGTAAATGGATTAACCGTGGCGAGCACATTACAATGACCGCCACGCTAACGCTAGGATTAACCGTGGCGGCAACGAATGCGCCCCGCCACGGTTAATGGCATTTTCGCGGCGGGCACAGTAGCCCGCCGCGGTTATTGCCACGATTAACCAGGACCTTACCATGGCGATGGGCTGTTGTGCCCGCCACGGAAAATGCAAAACGTAGCAATTTGCTCATCACTAATGACTACTATCTCTCCTACTTTTTACTTACACGCAAGATCTAGCTAAATAAATAGCTAGTTGTTGGGAACGCCGTTTGCAGGCTGCCTACTCATGTCATGTCACTTAAACCTTCATCAACGAAGACTTTTTTGAATGCCTCTTATCTAGGTACGACTGTAATATCTGGGTACAACTGTAATATCTGTTCATACACACACCCACTCTACAAATGCGCACCACACATACAACCCGTGTACAAACAGACCAACAACTGCACACGGACCGGAGGCGCGCTCATCTTAAGATCACCGAAATCTTCTGATTCCGTAGGAAACCGGCACATCACATTCCCTTTGTGGCACGCGGTGTGAAAGGCAAGCTAAGACTGAAACCTACTGTTCCCAGTGGGAAATCGCGTGTCGAGCGAGCTCTGAACCCGTGACTGGTTGCCTCGGCTCCGGGAGGGCTCGCCACCGGAGCTACGCTCGGTTCCCTTCACCAATGAAGACTTGCATAATGGACAGGCCGTAGGGTTGGCTGTAGTATTTAATATTCCGTTCAGATGTTCAGATGTATAACGCCGGTAGCTTGTACGCAGGTTGGGTGAGAAAAAAGTTTCTCATGGCCTGTGCTTCAGTCCGCGAGAAGGGAAGCGCACGCTTCAATCTCTCTCCTATCTTGGTACATTTTTTTTTCACGAGGAAACTGGAGGGGTTGCGCATTTTTTTTATTGACGTGGACTGCTCTTCGCCAGCTAAAAAGTGTTACTTGCTCTTTGTAAAAATAATTTACGCAACGGCATCGGTACCAAATCTCGTGGAACGTTCTAGTCGTGAACTCTGTACTTGTTCTTTTGTACCAAAAATGAAATCCAGGTGGGGATCCTCTCCACCTAGAATGTTTTTTTTAGAAAAAAACTCGATTAATTAGATTACTGATTTTATAGAGCAATAATTGTGGAACTTGCCTTCAATGACGTCCTTATATATGCAGGTCCTGCTTGTAGTACTGACTTCCTGGGTCCTGTGCTTCTTCATCCATAAACACAAACTGTCCATCAGCTAGTTACATGAAAACCGAGAAAGGACCTACCAGGTGGTGGCGCTCACCTTCGACGCTATGCACCTTCGCCGGAGATGGCCAACGGTCGGAGATGTACCGGCAGCTACTTTTTGGAGAGAAGAGGACAGTAGCCAGTAGGGGAGAGGGATGGTGTGTGCGGAGACGCGTTGAGGCAAGGTATAGAGGCAGCGGCCCTATGCTTATATTGGTGGCCACTGGTGCCCCATTGATGGCATTATTAATTGTAGTAGTACATGATTGCAGTACGTGTGCGTACAATTCACGTGTTACTGCCTGCCCTTATTATTGCGTGGTGACTGGTGAGGCGACGACTTAGGCTATCCGTACTCGTCATGCTTTAAATTCTTCTTTTAAAAAAATATTCTGTCATAGTCATCGAAATTTTTTCTCCTTCATTTACAATTTTTCCAAGATTCATCCATACTTTACAACATTCTCTATCCCAACTACCATCTTATGGGGTCCACACGTCATACACTAGAATGCAAAACACCTTTCTCTCTCTCTCTCCCTCCCCTCCCATCCGCTGTTTGGAGGCGGCGGTTGCCGGAGAGCTGGCCCCGTCGACGAGGTCCGCCCTCTGTCGGGCACCGCCGCCGCCCCTACTCGAACTCGCCACCGCCGGGAGGATACGGCCGCCGCGACCCTGCTCCTCGCCGTGCCGCACGGGAGGAGTTGCCGGAGGGAGCCCCCGCCGCGAGCGAAGCGCAGCCATGGACGCCGCCGCCGAGGTCGAGGGCGCCATCTCCGGCGGCCTCCTCCTCTCCGCCGCCAGATCCGCCGCGACGAACTGCTGACGACGCAACGCCGCGGCGCACAGCCCGCCACGCCGCTGCCATGCCGACCGCCGCGCGTCGCCCCACGCCGCGCTCGCCGGCCATCTCCGTGGCTGCTGTGCACCGGCGGCGCCCCAAGCCATGGTCGCGGCGCCGCCCCTCGAGCAACTAACTTCGCGTCCACCGCACGCCCGGCCGGGCCTTCCCCCGCTCCGGTGCGAGCGGGCTCCCCCGCCGCCGACCCTTCCGTGCTCGGTCACGCGCGCTGCGCGCTTGTTGTTCGCGAGCGAGCCCGGCCAAGCTGGCCTCGGGTCACGCGCGGCGGTTGGCCGGGAGGGAGCTCCTGCAGCTTCGGGTCGCCGGGCGCCAGGAGGAAGAGGAGCCGCACCCTCACTACACCACAACCCTTAATCAGCGACTTGCCATCCGTTGCTATATGGGGGTACAAGGACTTTCAGTCCGTGGCTAAAACTTACGGCGACGGACCCCCGCAGATGCTAATGAAGCCGTGGTTAAATGTATATAGCGACGGACCCTTCTTTATCCATGGACCATCCAACAATAAAGTTTTAGCAACGGATAACCAGTCAGGGCCTTCAGCAACGGATGGTCCATTGCAATAGTGAACTTATAGCAACCGACTGTCCATTGAGCTCAATTGAATATGTGAAAAAAAAAAATAATCCACATTTAAAACTAGATCACATTCAAAATAAATACAATATTGAATAACATACATCAATGGCATTAATCATACTCTCATCCATTCATATCAAATGAGTACATGTATAATCATGTCACTAGCTTAAGCTTCTTGCCATCAAGGCAATTAACCCATACAAGCACATAGTAGTTGAATACAAAATCTAGCTAAGTCATCAAGGCAACAAACACAAATCTAGCTAAGTCATCAAGTCGTACAACAAGTATTGTTATCCTGTTGAGCAAAAGTCATCATCCAAAAAGCATTGTTATCCTCTTGGTTGCTGACTGCAGATTGTTATCCTCTTGGTTGCTGAGAGCAGACCTTCAGCCGTCACAAGTATCATAGTTAAAAACTGTAGACCACATATAAGAATAGAATCAAGTGGATGTTACTCAATTAAATGGCCAAGCAAACGACACGAAACCCATGTACATGTTATTTCGAAAATACATGACAGAGCATGTCCATGGTATATATTAAGAAACCCATGAACATGTAAGCTCTATACAAGGAACAACCGAAGTTGTGGCAGTAAAGACAGTTGCCTCTTGCCACAAGGTGGAAGCCGGCGACATGAAACAACTAAAGGCATTCAATTATGACACTCTTAGCTCATTTAGAAGAACTCTGGCCATGTAGCTTCTTTAATCGTACAAGAAAGTTTGCAAATTTGCACAAATTTCCACAAGTTTGACAGAAAAGTCTGATAATCGTACAAGAAAGACTGCAAAAGTAAATGGGTGTGTCACAGATTAATATTGTCCTCTCCAGGCTCTACAGCGCATTAATCTATCATGAGTTCATCTATCATTTGACCTTGCATCTCAGAAGAGCACAGAGGCCAACCAACCCAAGCAACTAATAACAAGAATTCAAAGCATGGCAAGAGCATTACTTCAGATTTTGAGAAATCACAACAGGACCATAGACACACTTTTTAGTTACAATGGATGATATTAGGTATAGAGGAAGGGGTGAACATACCTACACGAGAACTGCACCATTAAATTAGGTTCACATCACCACCAAGTTGAAGCAGGCGGTGGCTACCGAAAAGATCTTGTAAATTCAGAATCTGTATATGGTTGTAAGCCTGTAATTTTTTTTTTTTAGAATCTGATGCACTTATATATTTATAGAATGTAACTGCACATAGTTATTTGGTAATGTCATACCTTAATTTCTGGTTTGTCATCCCTCAGTGCCCTCAGCACTTTCTTCAGCAGCAGAGCTGTTGTGGAATCAAACAATCATGACTCACTAAGCAGGAGCTGCCTGTAAGACACAACAATAACACATAATTCAGTAAATTTCATGGAATCTCAAAGTAATTGACCTGGAAGGCTAGGCACTCTGGAAAAGGGTAGAGAAACCACAGAGCATGTGATACTCTTTTAAGTAATCAGAAATACAACCCAATAACGTTTATTCTTTCAGCATGGTGTATTCAAAGTTTCAGCCTAACAGTTATGATAAAAAAAAACGAACAAGGTTTCTGTACAAAACATACCCCAATTTAATCTTCCAGAGTTATATTGGGTTAGAAAGTTCCAAACAAGCTGAAACAACTTTAATAAAGCTAGGCAATAAACAATTGATATTGCAAGCAGATGGCACATCAACAAGAAACGAATGCCTGTAAACACTTCCTAGCATGGCTTGTCAAATATATATAGTTCAGGCATCTGTTCCCTACATCTCTGACAGAAAAGTACATCTGGGCTTGAATAGAATTGGTGCACTAAATTTCATAGGCCGATTCAAATATACATACATATAAAGAAGGTGGAGAAGATACGTACTTGGGGTGCTTTGGGTAGATATGAAGGCACCGTCAGGATAGCTTCGTCCATCGGATTTAATTGCCGAACCACCGCCCCCTCACCATGGAGCTAATTGGTCTGAAGTACATGACTGAGATTTGAGAGGGTGGTGAGTGCCCTGCAGAAACGTGCCTTCAGTCCCAATCTGCAGGAATATAGTGGAGCAGACTGGATACAAAGCCTGGAAAATGGATTCAAGATCTAGCGAGTATAGATGTAGTATCCTTATTTCGATTTAGGCACGGGCGTGCATCCCACAGTAGATCCGGTCAAGGGAGAAGGAAGAACGGCCAGCCCGTCATTGATCCAGAGAGGGAAGAAGAAGGACGACCACCCCATCGGCCGGCGGCTAGGGTTACGGCCGGCGGCTATGAACTCGTGCACAAGCTCGTCGCCGCTGCAGCCTCACTGCGCTCCTCTTCCGCCCACTGCGAGTATTCAACGGCGTGGCAGGCAGCCGACGGGGCCAGCAGCACGGCAGGCAACCAACGGGGGAAGGGTCGGCGTGTCGGCGACCGACGATGTTGACGGGCGCGGGCGTAGCAGGAGCGCGGGGGAGGGAGCGACAGTGGGGGTATTCTGGATCGAATGAGCGGCGGCGGGGGGTCCTATCTGGATGACTTAGGTTTTCAACCCTTTTGGGCCAAAGTTGTAGCGGGAACAGCCCAATAACACCGCCAAAATGGGAAATTTGTTTAGCAACGGACTCTCAGACTCTATTTAGGATCTATAGCGACCGACGGTCTGATGTAAAAGCAAAATATTTACCGCAACGGACCATCCATCGTCGTATTTGATATTAGCAATGGACAGTTGGAGACAAACTTTTAGCAACCCACCATCCAACGCTAATTAAAACTTTTAGCAACCGTAGTCGGGTTGTTGTTTAAGTGTTGTGGTGTAGTGCCTCCACCTCCACCTCCCCATCGCCTCCAATCGCGGCGGCGCCCCCGCGGCGGCGCCTTGGCCCGGTGCGGTGGCGGTTGGGGCTACTCTTCCTCGGCGGTCGCGGAGCGAAGGAGCGGTTGGCGAGCTCGACCGCCATTCATGGTGGGAGCGTGAGTTCCGGCGAGGAACCGAGGTAGTGGAGGCAGACGCCAGCGACGCGAGGTGGGCCACGCCGGGCGCATCGAGAGCGCACGCCAAGACGCCGGGCATACCGGGAACGGGCGAGAGCGGACGCCTCCAAGATAGCGTTGCAGCTTGGTCGTTCGCTAAGTGCTCCTCCAGTACGCATGTCCAGTACGCGGTGCAGATAGCCTTAGACCAAAGACTCGGAAGTCATTGCATGTTGTCAGAACGTGCAGTAGTGCAGCCAGCTCCCTAGCTCCTTCGTGAACCAGAAAATTGGATATTTGGGATTGGGACTTCAAACATTGGCTGGGTTTAGATGCCAAAAAGTGGGTGCAAAATTTGGTAAATTTGGTGTGAAAAAGCACCGTAGCTTAACAGAAAAAAGCAATGTAACACGTTTCGCTTGTTTGTGGTAAATATTATCCTATCATAGGGTAACTATGCTCAAAAGAATCGTCTCACAATGTAATTAGTTTTTTTACCTACATTTCATACTCCGAACATGCGGCTTTTGGTGCATTTAATGCTTCGATGTGATGAGTGTGCAGGAAATTTTTGGAGAGAAGTTGTGGATCTAAATAGGGCCATTGAGTCAAGAGCTTTGCCATTCGTGAAGCGTCGACTTCAAAAAATTGTTGGGGGTTTGGTTCCCCTAGATCAATTTTCATTGATCTTATGGCCTAGCACACACAACTGTAAATGAAGTAATCCAAAGCAAAGTGGCCATTAGTAGGCCGCCCAAAACAAAGTTGGCACACAGGCATGAAGAAAACAATAGAAGAAGATGAACCCACTAAATAGCACCAGAAGAAGCCGCTGCAGCTCCATCTTCTTCACCTGGCCTGCTGACGATCCCGGCATGGAAGAGCATCGCCCAGAGGAGCGTTATCAGCTCGCTGCCCCTGGCAATGACCTCTGAGTGACCCTTGAGGTTCTCTGATGGCGCGACGAACAGGATCATTTCTGAACAGAAATCGGCCAACAACTTCCACACTGTCTCCACCACTGATTGTCTCCTCACTATTGATTATCTCCACAAGCTGCATTGCCAGTTTCACACCATTCTTGAGCACATCATGTTTCGAGTTCGCACTCAAAAGTCAACCAGCTCTTGATTCTCATCTTCTAGATTTGAGGACCTTGCTACTGCATGGCCAGCAAGGACACGCTCCGCGTCCTTCTTGACACCCCTGTACAAGCTCTTGCTCTATGCACTGTTCTTGTCAGGAAGTAGCTCAGGGCACCCTTGTACAAGCTGTATGCACAGTACTTTGACAGGTGATGTTAGCACAATTACAGTGGGATATACGATTCTCTCAGGTAACAATAATTTCCATAGCAATCTATCTCACGAGTTCAGAGAAGAGCTGCCGCCGGGCGAGAGCAGCTTGGCGAGGAAGAAGGAGGAACTAGGAACGGTTACAAAATAGGACTTCTCTTCGATGCCTTTGCCGGCTGTCTTCGCCTGGCTTGTATAGTCAGCTGCTCCACTCCGGGCCTGTTGTCCTGGGATTGGGCCGAGCCGTCCTCTTGGGCCTTGGCATGGTCGGCGAGGCCTGTTCCTCTCCTGTTGCCCGGACGACGGTCGCGGGCAGGGTGCCCCTGGCATCTTGCTGGCACTCCCCCGGTCTTCAGAATCGACTTGACCCCAAGGACATGCGCGCGAGGAAACCGTTGGCGAAGATGTTCAACAGGTTCCCAGGTGGCCAAGGATGGAGGCATACCAGACCATTCCACCAGCATTTTTGCTCAACTGGTCGAGAGCCCGGAGACCCCGGGCGTTGAAGAAAACGGACAGGGACCTAGACATTAGCAGATCAGAAGGAAGTATTGGACCGACAACCTGATTCCCCCGGTGACTTCTTCGCTTGAGACACATGAAATACGGGTGAATGGCGAAGCTGGGGGCAACTCTAGATTATAAGCCACTTTTGCCGACGCTATTTGAATAATCTTGAATGGACCAAAGAAACGGAACGACAGCTTGTTGCAAGAACGGCGTGCCGGGGAGGATTGAACATAAGGCTACAAATTTTAAGGAAGACCATGTCACCTTCGCTGAACTGTCGATCAACCCGATGCTTGTTCCGCCTGTCTTTTCATACGTGCCGAGCCTCGCAAGAGGTGTAGACGGACCACAGACTTCATCATCAATTCATGCTCCTCCATCCAGCTTTTCAGATCAGGAACGAAGCCAAGATGTCGGGCTGGCGGCCATACAAAACCTCAAAAGGAGAGTAGCCCGTAGAGGAATGGAAGCTGGTGTTGTACCAATACTCCGCCAATGACAACCAGCTTGCCCAACGACGAGGAGCAGCGCGGCGCAAAGCAACGCTGGTATGTCTCTATGCACCGGTTGACGTGTTCGGCCTGCCTCGTCCGATCAAGGGATGATACGCGGTGCTTCGGGCGGAGCTCGGTGCCGCACACGCCAAATAATGTTTGCCGAATCTGCTCATGAACAAAGGGTCACGATCGATCAGCAATGATTAATGGCATATCGTGGAGCTTGAAGACGTTGTCAATGAATGCCCGAAGCTATCGTTGCTTGGCGTTGAATGGATGGCGCAAAGGTATGAAGTGCGCGAACTTAGAGAATTTGTCCACAACCACCAAGATGGAATCAACCGAGCCCGATAGTGGTAACCCTTCGACAAAGTCCATGGTGACAAGCCGCCAAGAGTCCCGAGGTACCTCAAGGGGCTGTAAGCGCACCAGGATAACCGCCCGATCCCGCTTAGCTTGAGCACAAATGGTACAATTCTGCACAAACTCTAGTACGGCCGGGTCGCATTCCGCCAATAGAAGAGTGGCTTCATCTTATGGAACGTGGCTCGAGCGCCCAAGTGTCCACACCCAGTGGCTGTTATGTATAGCTAACAGGACTTTAGACCGAAGAGCAGTGTTGGTTCCCAGCCATATCCGATTTTTGTAGAAAATCACACCATCTTTCGGTAGGAAATCAGGAAGAGTAGAGGGGGACAACAACAGCTTTTGCAGCAACGCCCGGGCTTCATCGTCGATTGGGTACAACTCGCAGCCTCCGCGAACCGTAAAATGAGAGGGAGAGGAGACCGCCAAAGAATTGCGGTGTGGATCCCGCCTAGAAAGGGCATCGGCCGGATTGTCCGCACCACAATGGTAAACGACTTTTGTAATGCAAGCCCGGAAGCTTAGTGAAGACTTTCTGGCCGATACGCGTATGCGGTGTTGTTCATTCCGTGTATCGTGTGTGATGGTCCGTATGGATGACAAACTCTAATTGCAAATGGATAGTGACGCCATTGCTCGACTGACCATAATGATAGCGAGGTACTCCTCGTACACCGACAAGCCTTGATTACGAGGTGCCAAGGACTTAGTAATGAAAGCCAAGGGATGGCCTTTTCGAAGGAGGACTACCCCAACGCCATACCCCGATGCATCGGTCTCCCCGATGAAAGGGTCGTGGGAAAAGTCGAATGCCCAAAACCGGTAAGCGCTACAGAGAGAGCATCCTTCAAAGCTTGAAAAGAAGATGCATGGATAGAGGTCGGATGAACGTATATCCTTACGGCAAATCGCGGAGTGGCCGAGCAATCAAACCTAAAATGGCAGATGAATTTGTGATAGTACCCGGCTAAAACCCAAAAATCCACGAAGGGCTCCGGGTGTTTGTCGGGGTTGGCCAGCCTTTGATAGCTTGAATCTTAGACAGTGGAGATAGTCCCTTGTGGCTAATAATGTGCCCCGATATGAGATCTCCTACCGGGCAAACTTGCACTTGGAAAGCTTAAGGCGCCTCGATCAGCCTGTAAACATGAGAAAACACATTCCACGTGAAGCAAATGCTCTTCAAAGGTCTTATCAGTATACCAATATATCATCGAAGAATACAACAACAAATTTCCCGCAAGCCCGTGCCGTTGTAGCATTCATGGCGGCTTGGAAAGTCCTGTGCATCCGTGAGGCCGAATGCCATGATCGCGGAATTCATACCGGCCGAAGTGGGTTTGGAATGTTGTCTTTGGCTCTTCACCGGATTGGAGCAGAGACCGATGAAAGCTTTGCCGCAGGTCGAGTTGAGAACCAACTAGTTTGGCCAAGTTCGTCTACCAGTTGATCAAACACGTACCGGGTATTTCGATTTGTCCCGTGAGTCGCGTTGAGCCGCCGAAAATCCACACAAAAGCGATAACGGTCATCCTTCTTCTTAACGAGCGAGAACAGGGAACTGAATGGGCTAGGAACCGGTCCGATTAGGCCCCATTGTAGCATATCGAGAATTTGGCGCTCGATTTCATCCTTCAGTCCGGAGGGTATCGATCTGACCGATAAACACGTCCGAGAACCTGGGATGAGGGGTATAGAGTGGTTGTAGGGCCTTTGAAGGAGGTAGACCGGGTGGAAGGTTCGAGCACCATCCGGAATCGATCCGTGGAATCACAAATCTTGGGCTGCTCTCAAGACCCTCAGAGGCTCCTTTGTGCGCACATCCAACGAAGTTTGTCAAGCAAATTGGACCCTTGTCCTTGCAAACATACCCATTGACCCGCATAAGGAACGATGAACCATTTTCGAACCGGTGAACATGCATAGGGCTAAAAGGATTCCAACCAATCCATTCCCACGATCATATCGAATGCACCAATGGGAATCACTCTCAATGCGAGAGGTAAAGGTATCTTGTCCCGAGTCCACTACAACCGAGGAATGATCTTTGTGCAAGAGAGAATACCACCGCCGCCACCGTACTTTCTTGGCCGAAGGAAGCATAGGCACATTAGAGAGCTTGGCAACCAGCTCTATCGCGATGAAGGAGGCAAAGCTACGGAATCCAACAAGATAGAAACTATGACACCACGACGTAACCATTGAACCGAATAACATGCGGTGGTTGATGAGTTCATGGCGGCTTTACTAACGGCAAAGGAACACCGTTCAACTTCAGGTTCAATATGTGCAGCTTGCTCTTCCAGTTCTTCGACTCAGGGGAGAATCCTAGATAGGCGCCGACCGCAAGCAACACCCTCGAGAGGGCAACGATGCTCCCAGTCCACTTGGCGCCGCATTTGAAACACAAGCCTTGAGCACGCCCGGTACCTCTTGAGCAAGCGGCAAGTGGGTTCTCGGTAGGAGTAGGAGTCAGCATCACGAGAGCTTGTGGAGGATGTGCGGTGGTGCTAATGCTAGCAGAGAGGAGTGTTGACATTTCTTAGCGCAATCACTAGAAACAGGGTTTAGAACCCGGCTCTAATGACGGTGTTTAAATGTGCCGTTGACATTCTTAAGTAAAACCACCATGTCGGTGATCGTACTAGGAATATCAACGGTGATAGATCTTGCCAAAATAGATATTCATCCCGCAGCGCACAGATCTATCATTGTAGCATTTCACCCGGAGATATTCAGGGTATCGTTATTTATATTTTCCCAAAGGAAGGCATGGTGGAAAGGATCTAATAGAGACATGAACAAGATAACATGATTGTGCAATGGACCAATGTTCATACTTGAGGGATATAAGGAACGGTAACTTGATAACTTGACACACTCACTCAAGCCAAACTCAAGGACAAAGATAAATAAGGAATAAAAGAAAGTCCTAAATGGAGCATACTGATTCTAGTCATGGCATTGCATAGAACCCGGTTGATAAACATGCAACACACATGAGTAGGAGGTCGAGGCGAGAGTGAGATGGATTGGGGAGACCTTCCGGTACATACCGCCCAATGGAAAGGCACTTTAGACTCCTACACAACATACTAACGTGGGGGATTACAAAGGACGGACAGGTCATCACGACCCCGCCTACCCCTCGACCGTGGCATGCCGTCATATTCGAAGGATGCGGCACCCGGACACCACGCCCGCATACAAGGACACTACTCATGTCCCCATGGTCCCCACCCTACGGATGGATCTGAATAGGACACGAGCAAGCCCGAAGGACACCACGAACCGCCACTCAAAGACAATCCCGACACTACTCAATTATATTGCATGAATGGTTTAAGCATAAAGTTCTATGACGATATCATAACATAGAAACTATAGACTAGTTCATACGTCATGATCATGTCAAGAGAACAACATGTTAGATCATAAGATAAATCATGAAGCATAGAAATAACATGAAGACTCTAATTCTAATGCACAACCAAGATAAGATAAAGGGCAAGGCTTTGGAAGAATACCATATATAGATTTAATCTCGAAATCCATCTTCCAAGGAGCCAAGCCCTCCTTGGTAGCTTTGTTGCCTAGCTCCACATCCTAACCTATTAGGAGGAAGAAGAAGAAGAGTAGAGAGGGAGAGAATGGCTCTCTTGTGAGGTGTGTGTTGAGAGGGGAGAGTGGAGGCCTATTTATACAAGTGAGAGAGGGGGGCTGGGTGCAAAACTACACCAAACCGACCATCCATCTCGAAGCGCCTAGGTTCACCGAACGGCCGATCCACCCCCACACCGGGGTTTCCGACACTTAATGCAATCGGCCGCCAAGTTTGGGCCGGATCGGGCGCCAAAGTGGGTGCGGGGCACCTTAGGGTGCTGGTCGCACCCGTCCGGCCTCACCCCCCCTGGCCCGAAGCTTTGGCAGTGGGCTGTGTTGGACCCGAAAAGTTGTAGGGCGGTGTTGGCTTGGCCCATTTCTGCGTGTTTGGTCCGTTTCTCCATTGGGCTTGATATCCTTCAAGAATGCGCTTTCCCAGATGGCTTTTGGTACATTTTCCACTTGGTTTTTATATAAATCCTCGCAAAACATTATTTTCGCACTACAAGTGGAATTATGTCAATAATAAATGCATATGTGTGTAGTAAGGTATAGTTTCACCCCCTTATTGGTAGAATGTTGACGTTAAAATACGCCGTTAGTGACCGTCAACAAGGAGTAGCACCCGCTCTTGCTTGGCGCGGAGGAAGAGGTAGCCGATACTTGGGCGTCGTTGAGTGGCGAGAAGACAACCAATCACCATGGCGAGTCGGACGCGCCGTTGTGTATGCCTCCTCCCTGTATCAATGCAAGATTTGGGCAAAGTATCCGAGTTTGTGGTTGATGAATCATAACAACGCTTTAATATTACTACGCAAGCCATCAATAAATCTCATGGTGAAGGACAATTGCGCGTGTTGGGTGTGTAAACCTTCAACCGATCTATAAGTTCGATGAAGCGGGATAGGTAATCGGTGACAAGTGGTAGTTTGGTTAATGTGGAACATTTGGCGAATGAGGGACTCATGTCTAACTTTGTCGGCGATCGTGCATCAACGCATAGAAGGAGGACCAAGTGAGGGAGGGAATTTGGTGTTCTATAGACCGGTACCAAAGAGAGGCTGGGCCATCGGTGCATCTCCGCATAATTTCAATCCATAGTGGCTCTTCAACGAAGTACATACGAAAGTATTTCTCCGCCTCGATGGCGCTAGCGGCGGGGTTGTCGCCATCGAATCGAGGGAAGGGGACTTTAGGTAGCCAACCCTTGTGGTTGACGAGAAATTGTGATCCGGGCTATGGACTAATTGGGTTTCAGGTGGATGTGGGTGTGTGAAATTTGAAGGGCTGCTAGCGAGTGGTGTACATACCGACGGGGAGGATCCGGAGGTTGGGTTTGTAGAGGTGGTGGTGGCTGGTGTTGGGAAGGTATAGGTGGTCTGGTGGATTGGATTAGGCAAAGGAGGTTGTATAGGAGGGTGTAGGCAATGGTTGAACGACGAACTAAGAACAGGGGAGTGAAGGGCGGGTGACGTACCAGAGGTTTGCTCATGGACCCAGGCCGTCACAGCCCCGGATCCGACGCGGTGCCCAACGATGGGCTAGGTGGCGGTTGGTCCGTAGATGAGCCGCTACGTCACGAGATTTCTGCAGCACGCGACACCCGGTGGCAATTGTCGAGCACTGGTGTTGATATTTCTTACACGATCCAAATTAGGAAGGCGAAAAGAAATATATAAGGTATCTATCTAATCATGTTAGCTTGGATGTGGAATTAATCTCATGATCCAACAAAGGCGGAGTTAGGCGGTGTTAGTTGTGGGGTGTAATCTTAGTATCACTATCCATAGTGGAGTTAATCTCACTAGGATATGTACCCAAAGGTATACCATTCATTTCTAGGCATTACCTACACACTAGTCTCGTCACCCTAGCAATAACGCTCTAAGAAATGCGGGTATGGTATTCTTGATAGGCCTTGATAAAAGAATGAACATGATATCCGCAAGTTTACGTGGATAGAAATACCATCGTAGCACTTCACCGGGAGTAATCCAGGTATCGTATTTATATTTTACCATAGGGAAGGGGAGTCTATGGAAAGTAGAGAGATAGAGGTGTCTAATGATTTAGTTTATGATTTACTTGAGATCCACTTGCGGTTGTATAATGCGAGAGTAGCCATATGCATCTAACAATACTCATAATAGGATAAGTCACAAGATAAAGATAAATGAATAAATGATAACTACCCAAATCTAAGATCATCATATGCCACTAGTATCATACAAGCTATTAACATGGTTTAGAAAGAATAGAAAAGAATATTGCTAAGTTACTCCTAATCATATGTCAATGAATACTATAATTAGTGCAAATACATTTAGCTATCATGGCAAGGTTGCAATACATCTACACATGGTAAGCATTACCAATGACAATCATGGACTAAACTTGGTCATCACCGTAATTATGGCTCAACTTGGCTACCATTCGGGAGGGTGGACTCCAAAGGACTCAATAGGATTTGTCACCCCGTGATCTACCACAAGTCAGGAATGTAGGGGTGCAATCGCAGATAAACGTTGTATAAACACCACATTTACACATTGCTTATCACCCACATAGTGATCATCTAAGTGGATGCTATACGATTCCATGCAAAAGATATAAGACAAACTCACTAAACTAAATATATAACTATAGCATGCATGGATACATATCACTAAGAATATAATCATTATATAGATTAAAGTCATATCAAATGTATTCCAATAATAATACTTATAGATCGAATACAAGAGAGAAGCCACGAGAATCGCTCCCACTACTTCTTGACTATATCGAGGAATCCAAGATGAACTTGACTTCCTCTAGAACTAGCTAGGTAGCTAACTACTTCTAATATGATGAACTAGGGCTTAGGTCTAGACTTGGTTGGACTTGATGTGAGTTGAGATGAACTCAAAATGAATTGATAATGAATTAGGGTTTAGCCCCGGGGTCGTGGTCTTCTTATATAGCACTTGGCGATGAACGGGGACCCTTGGATCAAGCCGACCTTCAATACTTGGTGTAGATACAACCTCAAGCCTCGGTGGGTAAACCGACATAAAAATCTGAGGTCGCGAGGGTGACCCCACCCGGCGGCCGCCCTAAATCTTCCCGGGCGTCGGCCAGGTTAAGATCACAATGTGATCTCCCTTCTCCCGGTGTCTTCTCGGTATCTTCTAGAGTGTTTTAGTCCACATTTAGGGTTGAGTTACTTCACATTTAAGTCTTGTCATCGTATGGGATGTAAACTCTTAGGTTTCTCACCGTACTTCTCTGCTTTTCTCTGTTAGTCCCTCGCAAAGTCATAAACTACCAAAACTCGTGGAAATATATTAGTTAGACCCCTAGACTTATGTTGATATTCATCTTAAGCCCTTATTTCATGTTTAATTGACTAATAATATTATGCTATAACAGGTGTCAACACACTGGGATGCAAAAGAGATCTCTCAAGGTTGCAGATAGAGCCGAGGATCTCATCCAAAGACCCCATCCACGCGGGCGCCGGATTGTGGATGTTCTTCGATCCACGCCGAGCCATACACTGCGTCGGCGGCGTGGCACCCGGGCGACTCGGACCAGCGGGAGAGGCGCCGCCGACGCGTGGTGTCGCGGTCCGCCGGTTGGCCTCCGGTGATGCGATCCCGCCGGGCCACCGCAGCACTGACTTGAGGATTTGGTAGCGCGCACCTCCGCCATCGCGGTCGACGGAGATGTACGCGTTGCGGGCGTGTCGATAACGCGGTGCCGATCCGCGAGGCTGGCCGCTCATTGAATCGCCGCGGCCGCCTCCTACTGTCGGAATCGACGATTCAACCCGGGTTTGCTGATCTAGCACTAGTTGGATGTTGGGATCCATCACTCCTGCAGAACGCCAGCTGCGGCTGGTGAAGTGTAGATGGGGAAGGGGATCGGGGATAGGGCCAGCCCTCGGATACCGTAATGTTAGCACAATTACAAAGTGGGATATACGATTCTCTCACGAACAATAATTTCCATAGCAATCTCACGAGTTCGGGATATAGAGAAGGCTTCGCCGCGGGCGAGAGCAGCTTGGGGAGGAAGGAGAAGGAGGAACTAGAACTGGTTACAAAATAGGATTTCTCTTCGATGCCTTTGCCGCCTGCTCTCCCGTTGCTTGTATAGTCAGCTGCTCCACTCTGGGCATGTTGTCCTTGGATTGGGCGAGCCATCCTCTTGGGCCTTGGCATGGTCGGCGAGGGCCTGTTCCTCTCTTGTTGCCTGGGCGACGGTCGTGGTGGTGCCCCTGGGTGCCCCTGGCATCTTGCTGACAGGTGAGTAGCAGCAACCTTATTATCAGCAGAACTGAGATTTGGTGGAGAACCTTGTTCTTGATTATTAGCTTGGTAAGGATGTTTCACTTCAAGGATGGATGTGGCAATATGCCAAGTGAGTATGATATCAGATGTACCTTTGCCATGGCAGGCCAGAAGAAGTTTTGTACAACTTGGCTTCTTTGTAGAGAATCTGCACCATTGCTCAAGCGTCCATTGATCACACTTCTTACTGCATTGATAATGCTAACCTTCAATGCCTCTGGCATCTTGACTTTCCTCCTCTGGTCCGAGACACGGAGGAGACAATATACAAGAACTATTGGGTTTGTTTTTGGGTGAGGTACCAGTACCGTGCATTGGCTCATTTTTCATCCCAGTGTTTCATCATCAGCTTGCATCTGCAGTGTAACAAAGTAATAACCCATTTTTGCATGCATAGTGAATATGATGAAGAGTTCGGTTAATGTAGCAGCAAATAAGGGTTACTTTTTGTCCAGTTGGAGCAAGTGTAGGCAGCAATGTCCCTAACCTCTGCTGTCACCACTAATACAAGAACCAAAAGTAGTGGAACCAAATCGAAGTACAATCCTCCTCGGTCTTCACGAGTCAAGGAGCTTACTAAGTGTCCATTAATACACCATATTTTACACCGAATCTGATAGTGATGCCCTTCTAGGAGTGATATGATTACTACAGCGAGCCGGATGCAATAGCCTATGGTGCAAAGTGAGAGAAACATAGACAATATGGGCAGGAATCGCTTCGAATAGGAGATTGGGAGGGATGAGTAATAATAATGATGAACAAAAAAAGCTCCTCCATGATGGTACCAAATACCTATATCATGTTCACCAGCTTTGAGCAGCAAGCTCCTGAAAAAGTTGAGGGTCCCGACAGAGCCAGAGTTACTGAGCTTGTACCCTGCAAATCGACACCGCAACAACTTGAACAGTGCAAAGGACAAGCATAAATCTTTTTAACCATGGACTCGTGGTCAGAAGCATTCTATCTAACTGCCAAATTCTGTCAATGGTCACAAACCCAACGTTTTTGATAAACGTTGTGTTGGAGTCATCCTTGAGTGCATACCCGCCGTGAGGATGCTTCTCAACTTGTTCCTCTGATTCTCTCATAACCATGAGCGGGGAGGTGGTGCACCTGCACCATCACTTGCAAGGGTTCATCAACATGTTGATTCGCTGCTTCTTTTGCTTGTAACTGCTGCATGTAAACAAAAAACAAGTCAGGATTGCGTCCGAGTGCGACAGACCACCGTGCCTTTTTCAAATGCATAATATTTGAGCACTATTTTGGTGCAAAGCAGAGCATAGGGTGTGAAGAGGAGAGCACAGCCTCCAGGGTTGTGATAATAAAGCTAACGAAACTTAGACCAAGGTAAAAGGTCCAAATGCCCCTACAGTCAACTCGAGGTGGGGTATTTGCATTGACCTTCCTCTCTGTCATCAACAGACACTATTGTAGTGAAATTTCTGAAATTGCCCCGCTGAAACAATTTTCACAAATAGGCCCTGGCAAAACTTTCACCGAAATGGGCCAAACTTGGCGTTAGAGCCGAGCGAGATATGGGTCTCAGTAGCGCCGACCGACACTACGCCGAGGTTCGCCCGCGTCGGCCGGGCGGCGACGAAGTCGCGACATCCACTGCGGGCGAGTGGGGCTGGCAGTCGGCGCCAGTCGACATACGCCGACCATGGTACCTGGCGTTCCCGACACCGCGCCCGAGGGGTTCGTTGTTTTTGGGTCGGAAAGGCGCCTAAACCCGTGTCCCAGGCTGCGTGTACATTCTCCCTGGCCGGGTAGCCTGCATTCTCGGCCCGCGACGACCCAGCGCCGAGGTCCGATGACCCAACCGTTATCGCAGCCCTAACTTTTCTATTTTCCACACCAACCCGCGCCCGGCTACGCTCCGCCTCCACCGCCACCTCGCCCGCCTCGCGCCACGCCGCCCTCGCCTCCTGCCTCCGCCGCCACCCCTCCTCCACCCGCCCGCAAGACACCGCCCCGCACTCCGCCCCCACCGAGCCTCCATCTTGCCGTTCCCACACCCCGCGGTAGGCACACGCGCCAACCAACCAGCCGCTTCCCTCCGCGGCGGCACCACATCCCACCGCCCGTGACGAAAAGGACGCTTCGCCCGGTAATATCTCTTCCCCTCCTCCAATTTCTCCCGATTTAGTTAGGTTGATGAATTGTATGTATTATTTTGCTTTGTGGGATAATAGTTTCTTTGGACATACTAGTTTTAGTTTTTATTTAGGTATTAGTTTCGCTACGCAGATTTGCATTGGTGCTGAGCCTTAAGCGGAATGAACCCTATGCTCGCCCGACTGACTATTAGTTTGGAGACATACATGTGGATGCTATAATGCTCTACTAAGCTAGTAGTTAGATATAAATATACTTTTAATTGGGTGTTTTTGCTATTTGTTGTTAGATATACATATATTTAACTAATGTACAACACTATTGTGTGAAATTGTGTATACATGTGTTTAAAGGTTTATATATTCTAGTTTAAAATTTATGTCTCAAAATTTATATAGCACTTAAACTATAGTTTGAAAGTTTATTTATTTTTGATATCATGCTATGTGACTATTAACATGTGTTGGTGTGACATTGTATGATGGTTGTAGATGGATAAATTAGTGAGGTTGCAACATGGAGGGCGTGTTGTTAGGACAAGGAAGGATAGTGTGGAGTTTGAGGACATGTCCGAGCATTTGATGATATTTTTCGAAGTCTCCTTCTTTGATGCTTGATTAGTGGACCGATTGAAATCACAGCTAGGTTGGAGTGACCGAGATGTACAATTTGAAGGTGTGATAGATGTGAATTCGAGTAAGGGTCCCCACGGATCAAGAGGTTGCTCAAGATTAGTAACGAGTGTGAATGGAATGATTACAAGAAGCTGTTGTATTGGCCTCTGTGAAGTTAGATCCTTGGATCGGTTGTAAGCAAGGTCGATGGCATAGCAACCACCATCGTTGAAGGGTAGCCCAAGAAGCCAACCTCTGTTAGATAGGGGTACTTTAAGAGAAGAGGAGGAGATAGTTCTTACCCACCCAATATATGCGGTAGTGAAGGGTTAGGGTGGGATGCGGAGATGAAGAAGGTATTATTGGTGATGGAGTTAATGCGACAACACAGCAGTCGATAGGGATGATATTGGTGAAAGTCATGGAGATTCGATGAAACATATGAGGTTGGTGTGACGAAGAAATTAGGTTTGAGGAGGCCAGTGGAGATGACTCGATAGACGATGACCTTAGTGATGAAGAGGACCTTAGTGGTGAGGAAGACTTTGGTGATACAAGAGCTACTAGCCCGGTTTGACATAGGCGTGGTGGCTGAGGTTTTTTGCGTAAGATGTTGCTGAAGACTCGACGATGATCGCCCTATTCGTCGCCTCACCCAAGGGAGATGGAGATATTGATGAGGGTTCTACTTGATATTGATCGGAAGTTGGTGATTTTGAGGGCGTTAGCCTTGGACCACAGTCAGTAGCGGATGGAGGGCCAAGTGATACAACGGTGCACGATGCAAGTGGATGTCGGATCATAAGGAAGGGCATATTGTTTGCTACGATGGATGACATGAAGACATGGTTCTTGGGGAGTACTCCATTGTGCATAACCATCCGTTTAGGGTCGTAGCTTCTCACAAGGAGAGGAGGTACCTTTATTTGTATGTGAAATGGCAACCTGTCCATGGCAAGTATGCGGTAGGAAGACTAGGGCGGGCAAATGAAAGATTACCTGTTAAAAGCAACCACATGTTTGTGCGGTAGAGGTGTGAAGGCAGCCATTTGCGGCTGAATTCTAGGTTCATTGCCGTGCGGTTATGCCCCGGTGGTGAAGCATATGCCAACCATTCAGCTTCGGGCGCTGATTGAGGTTAAAGTGCTAGGGCGTGAAATGTTAACAAAGTCCTATCACCACAAATGGACAATGCATGAATGGATGTTCTTGCGCTAAAGGGGAACGTCTCGATTTCTGGTTCTACTACTACACAAGATTGCAATAGAGCAATATCTATCGTTGGTGGTCAACCACAAGCCTGAGGATCTAGCTTCGCGCAGAAAGGGAGGGATGGCTCACCTTTGAGCGGGGTCGCCGCGCCCGTGGTGGCCGCCGTGGGGTGGTGCCGGGTGGCAGTTGGAGGCGGTGGGGGCGGAGCTCGAGGCGGGTGGAGACGTGTGGGGGCCCCCGGAGTGGAGGAGGGTGGCGGCGGAGGCCGGGCGGCGGGGCGGAGGCTGGCGGAGGTGGGCGGAGGCAGGAGGCGAGGTGGCGGTGGAGGCGAGCGAGCCGGCGGCAGGTTGGGTGGAAAATAGAAAAGTTAGGCCGCCAAGAACGTTAGGTCATCGACTTCAACAGGTCGCCGTGACGCCGAGGTCCAGCTACCCAGCCCAGGAGAATTCCGCCACCCAACCCAGGACACGGGTTTGGGCGCCCGCCCAGCCCAAAAACAACGAACCTCGGCTGTGTCCCTGAACGCCGGAGGGTACCATTGGGCCGGGCGTGATGCCTGGCCCGGGCGCCACCCCTACCGCCCCCACTCGCAAATCGCGGATACCGCGACCCGCCGCCGCCGCTGACGGGCGAACCTCGGCGTGGTGTCGTCCAAGGCCGCTGAGACCCATACCGCGCCGCCCTAACGCGCCGCGTTTGGGCCCATGTTCAGCAAAAGTTTTGCCAAGGGCCTATTTTTGAAAAATTGCTTCCAAACGGGTAATTTCAAAATTTCACCACTATTGTACTAGTATTGGATCATGACAACCTGAACAAGAGATGCCAGAATTAAGAAAAATCCCACCTGACCAGCTGCTTCGCATCTTGCAACCAACGCTGATAGCTCAACACCATTATCATCACCATAGGGAATGATGTAATGAGGCTCGAGGCTAATGGTGGAGGCGACAGAGGACATGATGGGCAAGAAGAGTGTGGTAGCACCAAGGAAGAGGAAGCGAGTGAAGGGTGGTGGCGGTAGCGCTGACCATAGGCGCCTATCACAACAATGATCGCTGCCAGGACAGCTTCAAACACTAGCAGCGCGTCAACTCTCCATAGCTGCCCTTTGATGCTCAAGCTGCTGTAGAAGGTTGAGCGGACATTGACGGGGCATTGCTCGAGTGTTACGTTGGAGCAGTTTGCTGTCCGAATCCCTCCCGGCATTGCCACCTGATTACCACTGTATAACTAAGCATGCCTAAACTGATCAGTGTTTTTTGTGGACAAGGAATTGAATCAATTGATCACACTATTATAGTTAATAACTAGGTGGACTCCGTGGCGTTGCTGCTTGGTATTTCATTTGTAAACATGTTCTTTAAGTAAACACAATGACTATATGGACATGTAATGGTATGTCAGATAAAAATTCAATAAAAATTCATTTACTAACTCTGTAAATTATTATAGGATTACACAACAAATTAGTAGCAAGCAATAAATAACATTATAAGTTAAAATTCAAAGATTAAATTAGAATTTGCATGATTGCAATATAAATAAATGAATATAATCAAAATATAGACAAAAGTCTTTAAACAAATAATTAATAATTGAAAGGAAGCCACTTACATGTACTAATCTTAATCTACTTGATTGACTGGGACACGGGGTTGCTGGATGGATGGATGCCCCGCTAATCTACTCAAAGAGAGTCGGCGGGGGTGGCGTGACCAGCGGCGGCGTCTTGCGAGAGAGAGGGAGCCTAGGGTTGGAGAGCTGAAGCTGTTGGGAGTTACCCCTTTATTTTTCGATTGATCCAACTGATTACATCTCCCCTTGTATTTATAATCCTCGAGAAGACTTGCATGAGAAGTAGATCTCTTTTATTTTCTAATCTATTTCTATCTTATCCCTAAATAATATTACTTAATGAGAAAGCAAAGCGCGTGGATGATGGCGACAGTGGTGGCGGCGGGGCGCTACAAGACGCCGACCTCCCCCCTCCCTGGGCTCTTTGGGCGGCCTTTTAGGGCTGTGATAGCCCCTTTTGGGCCCCCCCATCCACGGCATGTGACAGAGATGGATGAGACAAACATTTAAATCAATATTTGATAGATTATCACGATTGAATATAGACTATAGAGTACCTATTATATCTATTGTATTACCGTATTAGTGAAGAAAAAGATATTTCATATAAGTAATTCTTATTTGTTATGCGTCTTCGCTCATAAGATTCAAACCGTGCGTGAGCACGGGTTGGTGAACTAGTTTTATATTAATTGGTGTAGTGTAAAGTTTAATTGTCAATATTACATATATTAGTTATTAGTATCATCACTTGTAAAGTTTAATTGTCAATCGACTCGAGGTTAGCAGGGTCAATCCTCTCTAGCTATACTCGTCTAGCCATCCAAAGCTCCCAGGAAGACTTACGTAGTCCAAGTCACCCGCGCACCAGCCAACTCAAAATGCTGATTGAGCTCAAGCGAGGATGGTGCCTGGATCCACAAGACTCGATCGATCGCCGAATTGAACCAACTCATGTGTGGCTCTTGTTCGTAGCTGCATGCGCGGCTACAAGTTGTAGACGACTGCGTGGTACACATCATCGCTGACGACTCCACCGCCTGGTCACCGTAGTACTACGATGATGATGTTGGTACCCTTAACATCTCTCGACCTTGATCACGACGACGGAAGATTCCCCTTAAGCAAGCTCAAGTCAAGTCAAGTCAAGTCGGCACAAAAGATCTCCAGTTAGCTCAAGTCAAGTCGGCACTTATCCGGACCAATTCAATTCTAATTTAAACTTCACAGAAAGTTGTTTATTTTTAACCGATCGAGGAGTACACCCGTAGACGCGACTATTACGTCTACGTTGGGTCCTCATCTATCTCGAGTTCCGACTCTTGTGTGGCTCTTGTTGGTAGCTGCGGCTGCAAGTTGTAGACACGTCTCGGTCGTACTTATCAGGCACATCATCGCGGACTCCATCGACTTAGTTATAAGCCCCTAACTCTATGTTTGGTGTGGATTTTTATATAAAAAGTTGGCGGTTAAAATGTGAGTTAAGGACTGCCAAGAGATGCTTCATTGTGAACCAATGAATCCATGTGACTTCATCTTCCACCCTTGAGAGAAAAACACAAGTGCCATCCAAGGGTGGGAATTGTCTTTGAGGTATACTTCATATGGATCCTACCACCGTGGCAAAGGCCTGGTGGGTCCATGGGGGTAGGGGTGACCCCATATGGAGGGTCCACAAGCTCATTTGCCTTCATTTGTCATCTCCTGCGTGAAAATAACTCAAGGTACA